>OX592704.1:7800000-8336997 GCA_951361185.1 Ochropacha duplaris | reverse complement strand
ATATCTACAGATTGTACAAAATCTTCAAAGTCTTGAATCTTTTCAGTAAGAAGGTCAACTGATACTTTGTCATCTTCAATAACACACATAATTTGTAGCTTGTGGATACCATAACCAACTGGAACCAGTTTGGAAGCACCCCACAGGAGACCATCCATTACGATGGTACGCACTTGTGCTTCCATTGCTTTCATGTCTGTCTCATCATCCCAAGGCTTAACATCAAGAAGAATGGATGATTTTGCAATAAGGGTTGGTTTCTTGGATTTTTTGTCAGCATAAGCCTTCAGACGCTCATCACGGATTCTGGCAGCTTCTGCATCCTGTTCGTGTCATAAATTAAAATAACATTACTGCATAAAATTTGTTGCAGTTGAAGTGAATATTGAACTGTTTCAATAAATATATTATTTTAGGAAATATTCATATAAGATTCTTTTATACTTCTCATCAGAAAAATTGAAACACTTCAGTTTTTAAATATACACATTTTTCTGATAATCCTTACAAAACAAACTTGCAAGGAGTTTAGATTTTTCTGATTTGTAAACTAACTTGAGGCTTATATTCTGTAAAGTGAAATATATTTCGTGGGAGTTTAATAAAAATATACTGACCTCTTCTTCATCACCAGAGCCAAATAGGTCGACATCATCATCATCGTCGTCCTTGGCGGCAGGTGCAGGTGCTGTGGGTTTACCCCCAGCTGTTAGTGGGTTCACACCAGCAGCCCACCCTTTGCGTTCCGCGGCGCCGTATGAAGCGATCTGGTTGTACCAACGCAGGGCGTGAGGCAGGCTGGCAGATGGTGCCTTACCTACCTGGTCGAACACTTGAACATCATTTTGAGATGGAGTGAAACTGGAATTAGTAAGGATTAATTGAAATTAGTGTCGACTTGATAGATAAGAATCAGCTGTCTGATGACAGGGATGAATTCAAAGAAACGGTAAAGTTTGTGTGTCGGTTACTAGTATAGAGACATTATGTTGAAAGTTACCTATACAATATATTTCAAGTGAAGGTGAAGGTGAAGGAACAATCTGTGTGCGGTTGACGTGGTTGAATATAACCTAAAAGATATCTGAAAAATGTATTTACCCAGAAATGTAGCTCTTTTCAGCCAAATAGGTGTTCAAGGCATTGAGCCCTTGTGCGGTTTTAACGTCTCCAAATGCCATTTTTGTTAGAATAATCTAATTTGTTCGAACAACCACACGGCCCGGTAGAAATCGCACGAAAAAGAAAGAACGATTAGAACGAGAGAGACGATAATACTGACGTCATATTGAACGAATGATTTTAGGATATAATTATATTGATTTTAGGGACACTTTGCAAACTTTACTTGTTTTTAAAGAAGATTTTTGGCTTGGTGTCGAGACCTTTAAGCCATTTCTTTATTTTAAATATTCATCTTTTATGTTTAGTCACGTTTTATTGTCACACATAATAGCCGCCGGAAGAAGATATTAGACTTTACAGTGAATGTAAAGTCTAATCTTCGTCCGGCGGCTATTCCACTAAAACATTTCATGGACTTTTTGGAACAACCTGGAAAGTCACGATACACACTTTCATTTCATTTCACTTCACTTGTGCACTTAGATTGATCTTTATTGGACAAAAAACCACTGAAATTACTCAATAAAACTCAAAATACACGAATTTAGTGAAAATAAAACGAAAACACAATATTAATATCATTATTAATCGACTAACTTTAGAAACCATAGACCATAGCTTGGGTATAAATATTTTTAGGAGTTGCAGCCCTTATTTGTCAATTTTTGACAGTTTTTAGGTATCTGTCATCTATCCAACAAAAATTTTGAAACATATTTTTAGGTAGGATTTTTACGAAAATACGGCGTATATACGATAAAGTAATACATTTTTGTGATTATAATATTTAACTGCTATTACAGTGTTTAATAATTGGCCAAACTATCACAATATTTATTTAGGTTAAGTGTTCATACTTATGTAATAATAACAGAAGAAATTAGTGGTATTTTCAATAGACTGAGCCACTTATTGGAAACTACACTTGATTAATCGTGCTATATTTTTATTATTTCGGTTTACAGTGAATAAAATATATATTGAGGTGTTTGCATCTTGATTATATGATGGTATGTATATTGATGTTTTGGTGCAGATAATGTTACGGCAGCCTCTTTCCCGGGCGCTTGCGCTGAGCTCACCTACTCGCGCGGCTCCCCTTGCCGTTCGACGCTTCGCTGACGCTGCGGCTCAGCCTGAAAAATTTGAAGTTTTTATTGATGACAAACCTGTCCATGTTCTCCCTGGCACCACTATTTTGCAGGTGAATATATTCACAAATTCATCTCACAGTTATATAGATAATTTTTCCACCACAAGTAATTATTGGTATTTTCTGTAGGCTGCTGCTCAAGTAGGAGTAGAAATTCCCCGATTCTGTTATCACGAGCGCTTGGCTGTAGCTGGCAACTGCAGAATGTGTCTTGTTGAGGTGGAAAAGTCTCCCAAACCAGCTGCAGCATGCGCCATGCCTGTTATGAAGGGCATGAGGATCAAAACCAACTCTGATCTAACAAGGAAAGCTCGGGAAGGTGTAATGGAGTTCTTGTTGGTGAATCATCCATTAGATTGCCCTATTTGTGATCAGGGAGGTGAATGTGATCTCCAGGATCAGTCCATGGCTTTTGGATCTGATAAAAGCCGCTTTACAGATATCCATTTCTCTGGGAAAAGGTATGTGAATTCATGTTTACAATTTATTTATTACTAGTTTGTGTGCATTCCTGAGAGATCTTATCTTATCTTTTCCCTTTGAACAACAATCATATAAATTTTCACATTTATAATATTAGTGGGATTTGTTTAGAACACATACAGTAATAAACAATCACTATTAAATAATATACAATTAGCTAAAATGATTATCCATCATCCAATTTAAATTGCTATGAATCATTGCTAGTTTTTAATAATATGTATTTTATTTCTTTTTACCATAGAGCTGTTGAAGACAAAGATGTGGGTCCCCTGATCAAAACTATAATGACCCGTTGCATTCACTGCACAAGATGCATTCGTTTTGCCTCTGAGGTTGCTGGTGTTGATGATTTTGGTACCACTGGAAGAGGCACTGAAATGCAGGTGAATTTGCTTTTCAGTTTGTTAGGTAGGGTTCGGTCTTACAGCACAAATAAAAGAAAAATTAAAAACATTGAAAATTAAAGGGTGTCCCCATACATACATTGTAGACGCCAATTAAGCTAGGCCTTAATTGGCAGTTGGTATAAAAAAAAATATATACATTATTTATATACCACTATTTATATATATATAAATAGAAATGAAAATATCTGGCTTGATTTCTATAAGAGAGAGAGAGAGAGACAGACAGAGAAACATGCGCACGCCGCACAGCTTACAATAGCTTACTACACACAACTGTCACCGACAGTGACAGTGACACTAAAAGTGTCGTAAGATTTTTTTCCGTCTAGCCCCCTTTCACAACGCGCGATAAGGAACTTCGTTCCAAAAATCCTTGAGACATATCTACAAGTTAGTACGAAACCCTTGGTGTGCGAGTCCGAATCGCACTTGACCGGTTTTTTATTTTAAGATTTTTATTAAATATTAAAGATATAATTTTAATCCTTTAATTATTCTAAATATATGTTTTTTAGTCTTAAATATGTTCTATCACTTGTCCATAGGTTGGAACATATGTGGAGAAAATGTTCCTCTCTGAATTATCTGGCAACATCATTGACTTGTGTCCAGTCGGCGCCCTCACTTCGAAGCCCTACAGTTTCGCCGCTCGACCCTGGGAAACCAGGAGGGTATGAACATTTGTACCATCTTTCCAAGTTGAAATAATAATTACGAATAATTCATTTTATACATAATACTAATAAAGATGTTCTCTATCTAAAAATTCAAGAGCTCTTTTCTTTATGGTTTTTGAGTAAATTCAATCAATAATGAGTAAATAAACTGGCATTTTACATAAATAATATGTGTTGAATGACTTTTCAGATTGATTCAGTGGATGTATTGGATCCATTGGGAAGTAATATTGTGGTCGCAACACGCACTAATGAGGTGTTGCGCATTCTGCCTAGGACTAATGAGGTAAAAATACTTATATTTTTTTATTGTGCTGGATGGTACAAAAAGCTTTTAGTTTTGTAACGTACATAACAAATACCCATAAATATTATACACTTTGCTCTCTGTCTGATATTAATAATATTGAGGAAGTAAATTCCGTCGCCATGGTAACTTGTTATGACAAAATTTCATTTTTTTCATTTCTCAAAACGCTTTAAAATTCCCGTTTTCGATGGAAACTCTTTCGAGAAATTTGCATTTTAATAGGAGTGTTTTTATATTCGTTTTATTTCTAAAAATAAGTTTTTGCGTGAAAGAGTAACAAACATCCATCCATCTAAACTTTCACATTTATAATATCAGTGGGAACTAATCAACCAATGTTTGTCCAACTTTTTCCCAAGTAGCAGTACTAAGGCATCAAACTCTTTTTTTGCATATCTTACCTATTTGTCGTTAATTAAATAGTGCCAATATTCCCATCGTAGGAGATCAACGAAGAGTGGTTGTCGGACAAGTCTCGGTTCGCGTGTGACGGCCTCAAGCGTCAACGGCTCGTGACTCCCATGCTTGTGGACAGCCGAGGGAACCTCACGCCTGCCGAGTGGGAAGACGCTATAGTGGCCGCTGCCAGGGCTCTCAGGGACTGCCCTCCTGATAAGGTATGAGAACTAATGTTAAAGGTGAACACTTATCTGAGCCGAACGCATCGACCGAAACGAAACCCTTCAGAATTCTTCAGGTGATTCGTCCGATTCGGCAGGGATAAGTGTGCGAGGTTTCTTAGAATTCCATATAAAGAATTGTAAAACTAGTTTCGTTCGGTTCGTTCGACGCGTTCGCCTCGGATAAGTGTGCGTTCACCTTAAAGGTCCTTTTTGTCACTAAAGTCCTTTTTATTAAATGTCAAAACGCGTAAGGGTGTCTATGGTCCGCCAGACCTCCAACTTTTAGTCCTCCCCAAAAAAAAAAGATAGTATAAATGGAGAGTTTACGAAATATGAACTTGTGACGTCATAATATGTTCTCACCATCAAAAGATATACTTTTTGTGGTTAGATTGGAATTTTATAACACATCGATGTTGTATATTTTTTAGATATTTTATAAATTGATACATTGGTTAGTTTTAGATTTTATTTTTTCAATATAGTCAACATACCTTTTACCCTTTCTGACAATTAGCTGGTAGCAGTAGCGGGAGACTTGGCGGATGCGGAGTCTCTAGTGGCTCTCAAGGACTTGGTCAACAAACTTGGCTCCGAGAACACTTGCACTGAGCAATACTTCCCGCTAGAGGGCGCCGGCACTGACTTGCGATCCTCATATCTGTTCAACACTAAGATTGCTAGTAAGTTGTTTTGTTTTAATTAATATACTAGCTGTGACCCGCGGTTTCATCTGACTCATTTGTCGAGGAATAATAATTATTGCCGTTTTTTAGTCTGAGTTTTAGGTTCAAAGAAGATTATGTTTTGTCTTCTGTCTATAAATTCCTTGATACGCCTATAACGCCATATTTGTGTATTCACCGAATAAGATAGGTACTCTATATCTATTGCCTAATTTCAATTTCACTGCTTGTGTTTGACCGCAAACTGAGGTGGTAATCACACAAAGCTTAGATGGGAACTGGCTCTCAAGTGCAGCTGTCCGAACACACCGATGGGTGCTTGGCGACATATTTTCAACTTGAGGGTGGTAAGCCAGCCAGTTGGGTACTACAAAGTACCCTCCCACCGTGCTGTGGTTTCCTCACGATGTTTTCCTTCACCGAAAGCTCAAGCTCATTGTAGGGTTCGAACCCACGACCTTCGCCGCGGCAGCTGACGACACTACCACTGAGCTATAATCGCCTTAAACTGAGCTTTTATGCGACTAAACCAAATTGTGCTACAATTTTTCTGGTTTTATTATCGCGGTTGGTTATAATTTGAATCTTCTTCCCATCAGACGTGGAAGATGCGGACTTTGTGCTCCTAATCGGTACAAACGTTCGTTTCGAGGCGCCGCTACTGAACGCACGCATCCGCAAAGCGTTCGTTCATAAGGAAACTGACATCGCGATGATTGGACCTCAAGTAGACCTTACATATGAGTACACGGTAAGTTACATTTCAGCCGCACACATAAATATATAAGTGTTTTATACACTAAGCCAAATCGACTTAGCAAACACTTATTTAAACTGTTGCCACCATTGTCTTCTTACACGGCAATGAGAGTGACAGGTAATTAAATTGCAAATGAATAATTCAATAGGTTAGAAAAAATATTTATGCAGAGGTTGTAGTCAGTTTTACTACTTTTCTATTTAGACTTTCATGTTCACAAGACAAGAACAATTAATGATTTATTTCAATACTAGTTTTCTGCAACGCGATTTCACCCGCGTTCCCGGGATAAAAAGTATCCTATGTTTTATTCCAGGATATGTGGAAAAACAGCTGAATGGATTTTGATGAAACTTGGCACACAGGTAGATCATATCCTGGAATAAAATATCGGATATTTTTAATCTCGGAGAAAGATAAAATACCTCGGGAACGCGGGTGAAACCGCGGGCGGAAAACTAGTAAAATTAATAAATTTTTATCGAAATTTCAACGTCATAGCATTTTGCTACAAGATTTTAACATCATCTCAATTTATACAGCACGTCGGAGACTCTGCCTCAATAGTCAAAGACTTGGCATCTGGTACATCATCGAGTGTAGTGATGAAGCGACTGAAAACAGCCAAGCGTCCCATCGTCATTCTTGGGGCGGACCAGCTGAAGACACCAGAGGGCGCTGCCTTGTTGGCTTACACTCAGGAATTGGCGCTTAAGCTGCAGGATAAGCTTGAAGATAAGAGTTGGAAGGTCAGCCTTACTATATAGTACAGCATCTTGTAACGAATCTGTTCAAATTTTTTTGAGGTTGGCATAATGTATATTGAACCTAAGTATCACGGTAACAGTATTTTAAAGATAGGCGATCATTGGTACAGTTAGCAACATAAGTAGCTGAACAGATTTACTACAAAACAGCTGTTACACTAGAACTATCCTTGATATTAGCCTAGACAGTATGTATGGGTGGGGTTGTTATCTAGGTGCTGATTAGAATTTTGAAGGTGAAGGTGAAAAATGAAAGTATTTTTGAAAATCCAACATTAAATATAGAAAAGGAGTCACAGAACCTTGCTCAATTAAATTTTGGTAAACTTCCACCACTCGTCCCAGATGTGGGCCAGCAAAGCTCGTTATTGTGGTTCCAAATGTTTTGTTTTAGTTGTATATTGTACTAATCTGTATGCACAATTTCACACGGTAAATAATTGTCAAAGTAGTTATGAGAAAAATATGTTCAGCAACATACGTAGAGATTTTCATGAAGAATGCTTCATGAAAATCTCTACTTATGTTGCTGACCGTACCACAGGGTAAACGTCGGATGCTGAGAGATTGTGTTTTGGCGACTGGGGAAGCGTGCACTTCAATAATAAAATACCGCCTGCATTATGAATTTGTCTATACATTTTAAAGAACGTGTTAAGTACGTTTTAGTATAGAAAGCATACTACCATATTAACGAATATTTAAATGACGACAATACTTGGGTGTGCTCGCCTTTGCAGGACACATCTTATGTAATATTTTTTGTTTTGATGTAATTTCTGAGTTTATTGCCGACTCTACTCAGCAAAAGCAACCTTCCGAGCCGTGCTTTAGAGTCTGACAATTCATAAGTGCCTGTGAAGGCCTATTTGATGATAAACATTTTATTTCAACCTACAATGAGCGCAGTAGAGTTTTCGGGGAAAGCTCAATGATTGGATGTTAATTTGTCTTCAGGTATTGAACGTGCTCCAGCGGACGGCGTCGCAGGTGGCAGCCCTGGACATCGGCTACAAGCCCGGTGTAGGCAAGGTTCTCGAGTCCGGCCCTAAGGTCGTGTTCCTTCTGGGAGCTGACAGTGGGGTCGTCACTCGCGAGTCGTTGCCCAAGGACGCTATCGTTATTTATCAAGGTACGTTCTCTCACTAGTGGCAACCCTGGGCATCGGCTGCAAACACTAGGTAGGAAGTTTCTAGAGACTTTTAAAAGTTTTGCTTCTTCGAAATAATAATATTATCCTACTAATCCATACTAATAATATTCATAAGTCTGGCTTAAACCGCTAAACTGATTTAGATGAAATTTGGTATACAGATAGATGAAACCTTGGAGATGGACATATGATACTTTTTTACCCCGGAAAAAGATAAGATCCCTCGGGATCGCGGGTGAAACCGTGGGGCGGAAAACTAGTACTATAAATGTCAAAGTTTGTTTGTTGCTCATGTCAATCACGCAGAAACAACTGAACGGATTTTGATGAAACTTGGCACACAGGTAGATCATAAACTAGAATATAACAGGATACTTTTTATCCCGGGAAAAGATAAGATCCGTGGGTGAAACCGCGGAGGACAGCTAGTTTTGTATAACATACAAAGTGTCTTGCACTAATGACGTTGCTGGTGACGTTAGGTCACCACGGAGACGCGGGTGCTCAGATCGCGGACATCGTGCTGCCGGGCGCCGCGTACACAGAGAAGCGCGCCACATACGTGAACGCGGAGGGACGCGCGCAGCAGACCCTCGTCGCCGTCACGCCGCCGGGGAAGGCGCGCGAGGACTGGAAGATCATCAGGTAACCACACCACACCACCCCATGCAGGTCCTGGTCCTTCGAGGAGGATATCGTACTTCAGTGCTGAGATATTCAAATGTAAAGTCTGTTTTGTAGGTTACATTTTATATTAATTTATTTCGAATAATTTAGTTAGTAAATTAAAAATTATACTAAAGTTCTTTTTAGGTGGCAAACAAGCTTACGGCAGACCTGATGGTAAGCGGTTACCGTAGCCTATGAAAGCGATGATAGCTCAGTGGTAGTGACGTCGGATACCGCGGCGAAGGTCGTGGGTTCAAATCCTACAACGAGCTTCGGTGAAGGAAAACTACGTGAGGAAACCATAGCTCGGTGGCTGTCGCCAAGCACCTTTCAGTGTGTTACGACAGGCTGCACTTGAGAGCCAGTTCCCATCTAGGCTTTGTGTGCTTACCACCTTCGGCCACATTATCACTTACCATGGTGAAATTGTGGTCAAACACAAGCTTAACGATAATAAACGAGAAGAAAACCAGTTTGCCGTCCGGGCATTGTAATAAGGTGTACAACACAATCCTAATCCTAAGGTAATTCCCCTGGTATTGCTAATGTCTATAGGCGACGGTAGTCACTTACCATCAGGTGACCCGCCTGCCTTGTTGTCACTTGTGGCATACACCAGAGGCATCATAAACCCTTGCATAAACCTTCTTACTCCTCCTTTGAAGAACCTCATCTCTAGGAAAAACCTCAACAGGGAGCTGATTGTTATAAAGCTGTTGTATTTGTTCAGGGCCCTGTCGGAAGTGGTAGGCGAGCGACTACCTTACGACAACTTGGATGAGATCCGCGACCGTCTGAGTCAGCTGAGCCCCGCGCTCGTCTCTTACGGGGATGTCCAGGACAACAACTACTTTGCGCAGGCGACGGCGCTTGCACAGGTACTATAATATTGTAGGCCTTCTAACTACTAGTTCACCTTACAATAATACTTTACGTAATGAATGATGAATTTTGCCCGCGGTTTTATTCTCGAACCGGGATAAAGAAGTAGCCTATGAGGGATAGGTTCCGTTTTATAACCTATTTCTATGCATAAATCTCATCGATCCGTTGTTCTGTTGATGCATGAATGAAATACAAACCAACAAACACACTTTCGCATATACAGGATGTCCGGTAAGTAGTTAAGTAGTACGACAAACTTAGGGGGAGATAGGCGGGCGGGTCACCTATCATATGTATAGAAATTACCTTAGTAAAAGCGTCACCATTTTCGAGATATTTAATATCTTAAATTCAAAAATCAATAAATAATTTCAGAAATATCAAAATATCTCGAAAATGGTGACCTTTTTATTGAGCTCGTTTTCGTATATTTGGTAGGTGAGCCGCCTATCTATCTCCTTAAGTTTATCGTACTACTTACCGGACACCCTGTATAATACCCACGGTTTAACTAGTTTAGTATAGAATAATGGAATGATAAATTATTAGTCTATATGAATACCGTTAATGCTTGTAAACCTTTAAATAAGAAGTAGTAAAACCAAATTTTCTTCAATAGTAAATTGTTATTTTCCTCAACAGAGCCTGCAACAACCCGTATCCGGTAAGCTAGACGTGCAACTGAAAAACTTGGAAGACTTTTTCATGACAGACGCGATCAGCCGCGCATCGCCCACAATGGCGAAGTGTGTGCAAGCTGTGCTTAAACAAAAACAGTCGCCTTATTAAATTGACATGATTAATAGAACTAAAACACGAACTCACTGTTGGTAACGACAGCAAATTAACAAAAATCTACCCATACACATGAAAATCAACAGTGCAAAATTGAGATTGTTTCCAAAAATCACGTAAATTATACTTGCAGGGATTTCGTGTTTTAAGTCTTAATAGGCGACTTAAATAAATATATTCCTAACCTCTCTTTTGAGTTCTTTGGTTCGCCAATAGCTCTCGAGGTTGATTTTACTAGGGTAAATATAAATTAATTTGCCTTTCTGCAATCATTTTTACGAAGAAAATACTACAGAAGTGCATCCCGCGCGGTCGAGTGTGTATTACCAGGTACGATACCTCACTCATGTTTTTTAATTCAATAGAAACACACGACCGTGCATGTATATTGTGATTTAATATTGCTATTTATTTTGTTAATTAGATAGATAAGCGTAATTTCAACTTTCCAAAGTGTATTCAATGTAACAACACATTACTCAGTAGAACTTAGCGGAACGCAGAATGTTTACAATCAAGGATATTGGATGTAAGGACATAATTTTGTACATAGTAAATGTTTGTAGTATAAAATAAAATGTAGTATAATGATTGTCGAAAAAGTATTTTTATTTGAAATAAAATATTATAAATCAATTTTGTATGTTAATAATTGGTGAGTGGTAAGGAATCCAAACAATTTTGCTTCATGTAACCCTGAAATAAATTAAGATATCTTTAATATTAATCAGAAAAAGGATTTTGGACTTATAAGGACAGGCCTTTTTATACGCGTTTTAAACAGCATGTATCTTACACACGAACTGACTTTATATAAATCAACTAGCTGTCCCCGGTGGTTTCACCCGCGTACCCGTGGGTTACTATCTTTTTCCGAGATAAAAAGTTCTAAATCTTATTCCAGGATATAATCTATTTGTGTGCCAAGTTTCATCAAGATCGGTTTAGTAATTTCGGAGTACATCGCGGACCAACATCGTGATACGGGAATTTTATACCAAAAAGCAGAATTTGTGCAATGGACTCCAGATAACTGGTGTACTATATTACTACTATACTTTATGTTATTTTTTAAATAGATAATTACACGTTCATGGACACAAGGACACAGATGTATGTCCTCAAACAGAATAATGTTCACAAATATGTTTGTCCTGGACGGGATTCGAACTTGTGCGTTGCACTGGAGCAATATTTATAAAATTAAGATGAGGTCTTTTTTAGTTTTTCGTTTGGCGTAACACGGCTTGTGTATTTCGCCAGTATCAAGTATTATATGTGCATTCTTATATGTTATAGTCATTCAGGTTATAGTGAAATTGGCGGCTGTTCCACTAAAACATCTTCTTAATTTTATAACAAAGAACATCTAAGTGTATAACAAAGTACGAACATCAATAACTTTTCGTGCTTTGTTCTTGTAAGCACATAAACGCAAGATGTCGTCGGCCTGCGCTGCGAACTGCGCGTGCGCCGCTGTCGTGCCGCTAAATGGCGACGGCTCCTTTTCACGCTTCATGAGGTTTTCGATCAGATTATTGCATGGCACGAAGAATTGTTGACATGGTTCTGCGTTTATGAATATATTTAATTATGACGATAACTGGGCAAGAGACTTTTGGAAAAACGAAATGACTGGTATTTATTTATGGATAATCGTTCAGCTTTTTTTCTTTTTATGTTTGTGTTTGACCACAATCTCACCATAGTAAGTGATGATGTGGCCGCAGGTGGTGAGCACACAAAGGGAGCAGGCTCTCAATGAAAGCTCAAACTCGTTGTAGAATTCGAACCCACGACTTCGCGATGGGATGCGACGCCACTGATCATCATTGAACTGATTTTGTATCTCGCAGAAATTACGAGATTTTTGAATTGTTCGTTAAGTATCTTGTGTAACTTTTAACAAAACCTAATAATTTTACCCTAAGTATCTACCCTATTTTCGAATTCCATATCCTTGATTTAATAGCTTGTAAAATTATTATTTAATGCATATCAAAGTTTGTGCCACCTACTATTTCAATATTAAAATACCTTTCGTTTTTGTTTCGAATACGCTATAGGTACCTACGGCTCGGTTGAAAATGAATGTGTAAACGAGTAAATAACTTACTTTCGATACCTTTGTCCCCTTTTTCACCCCTAAAGGGAATTTTATGAGACTTTGGGAGTATACTTTGTCTATCACAGAATGTTTTAGTTGCGTCGCGTCCTTTTATTGTCTCTGCGGATATTTTCTTGCATTGCCTAACGGAAGATTGTTTCAGTTTCTGCATCTCCGCTTTTTCCTGTTCCTTTGTAGAAATTCTGATAAAGAATGAACTGGTTTTATAAAACTAACTATGTTATGTACCTAACTAAGCCTTAAACAACGCACAGTACCTTTGCTCAAAATCTTTTATTCCTTTTTCAATAAACTCCTCATAACGTTTCTTCTCTTCTTCTTTAATATTTTCAATAAGTTTATAATTATTCTTTGATAATGCAGTATCTTGTCGGTCTTTATAAATCTAGCAAGTGTTAATAAAACGGTGATTTATGTAGGTAAGTAGGTAGTAAAAGGTATCCTCTATGCTGATTAAATACCGTTGCACTACACGATTATAATATTAATTGGTATTCTTTACCGATATAAGTTTGATCATTGTTGATCATGGCGAGCCGGTTGGCGTGGTTGGTTGACACACTACCTAACACGCGCAGGTCGTGGGTTCGATTCCCATCCTGGGCAGACATTTGTGTGCATGAACATGTATGTTTGTCTTGAGTCCGAGTGTAATTATCTATTTAAGTATGTAATTACCTACAAAAAATAGTAGTATGTATATGTAGTATCTTCCATATTACAAGCTCTGCTTAGTTTGGGATCAGATAGCCGTGTGTGAAAAATGTTCGAAGATATTAATGATCCGAATAGATCGTATACTCGTACCTATACGTAGGTATAGGTTTAGATATGGTTCAATAATAAGCAATATACGACTAACTTCCTTGAAAACCTGTTGTATTTTACACTTTATAATCTCCTGATGTTTTTTGTGTCTCTCAACAGCAATGTCAGTAAGTTCATCTCGCTTCACTCGATGGTCTTTATGCTGCCTCTGTTCTATTTGGAATTCTTTCATTGATTGCTTTTCGGCGAGTGAATATTTGTGCTTTAATTAAAATGGTATTTATTACATTCAATATGAAATATAGAAGTGCGGAAGAATATGTGTAAAAAAAAACTTTTTTACATGAGCAAGTTCATAATATTTTAAGAAATGTAAGATGGTACCTTTTCTAGGGTTTCATTGAAATGTAGCTGCTTCATTATCTCTTCTTGTTCTTGTCTATTTAGTTTCTCTTTATCGTAGCTTTTTGCTATTTTGTTTCTATTAATTTCACATCTGTAATCAAAAAGTAGACATATATAAAATTTCTAAGATGTAAAACGAGTGAAGCAGATCTTCTAAAACAATGACGTGTACCTAGTTACATAATTCAAGTAGATAGCCTAGTCAGTTTAGAAAGACAACGAGACGTATTAATGAGAAGGGTACGGTAACTCAAAGGACTGGTAACAGACGGAGAAGGGTATCGATTGAAAATGGATTACCACTATTGTAGTAGGTAATTATCTGCATTTTTAAAATTCTTTTTTATTTTATGGGACACACCAATATAGGGCTAATAAACTAGTGCCCCGCGTGTTAGCGAACGTTGAATAGAATTCAGTTGAAGTTATTAGTTATATAGTATTCTAATTCCTTACGCCTTGTAGCGCCACGAGTAGGAATCTAAAGTGCGTGCTCCTAGACCAGCTTACCTTCCATCGAGATCCTGGATCTCGATGGAAACGAGGACCGTTCGTTAAGGATATTACTTATTGAGCAATGGACATTACCAGGCAGAAATTATAGACTTTGTTATTTATCACATACATTTCTTTGTTAAATTGTGCATTTTCCGAAGCCGCTGTTTGCTTTGCACGATGTATCTCAGCTTGTTGTTTATCCAAATCAAAAGAGCAATAAACATTCTTATTTGGTTGTCGTTTTTCCTCAGCCGCTTTTTGTTTTAAATCTCTATGGAATAGAACTTGGACATCTCTCTCTTCCAAAGTTTTTGATTCGGTAAGAGCGCTGTAGAATTGTGAAAGCATAGATTAATGATAGGACCTATAATTAATCTAAGTGTGAAAGTAAATGTGTATTTAACGTATAAACGAAATGTCTAGAACCTGTATCTATCCTACACGAATTAAGTTAGGTACCTACAATCATACTTCATACTAATATTATAAATGTGTTTGCTTTGTCATTTCACGCTGCAACTGAGCCACGGATCGCAGTGATCTGCATAATAGCTCCACTTTACTCGCCTTTTTTTGGCGAGGTGGAAATCTTCAAAAGATACCCGACCACATTGGGGGTGTGACCTGGTTAAGGGGGATTTTTATCCACTAAAACCACTTCGATGTTCCTTCTCCTGCCATAGTAACTATCTAAAGCAGTAGGTAATTACCTAATGAGTTGTTTGCCGTAGCAGCTATCCTCAAAGATCAATTGTCTTGCTTTCTTTATAGCCTCGTTAGTTTTGTCCTTCTTCTTCTTCCTCGCGTATGATTTAACCATTGCTATATCCATAGCGTGTTGTTTTTCTTGTTGTTTTTTTACTTGAGCTATGTGTCCCTAAAACACAACGTTTAGTAGTTTTGTATCTACCTTGAACGATTCTAGAATGATAAATAGCTTTTTAACACTTATTAAATATTTAAATACGTAGATACTTGTATAGTATCCGGCCAAGTCCTGACCCATTTTTGTGATTTGTCTATCAAAGACTTCAAGTATTGGTTCTCACGTTCTACAGGTTTTTCGTGAGGGCCTGCCTGCTTTTTAAGTCTTTCCCATTCGTCTTTATAAAGCACGAGACAAGTTTTACGACCCATTGTAAATTTAAATATTAAGTTAACAATAACACTATTTATGTTTTATAATAATATTTATGTCAAATACCTACCGATTTTTTTAAATCTAGTACGATTTGTCTAATGTTTTCGATTTTCAATTTCCAAAATTTATGAACACCAATAAAATTATTCACATAGATTATTGCCTAACTTTACGTAGGTATTCTCACTAAAATACAAGTGAAACATCTATATTAGGTATCTACCTATGTCGATAGATAGATAGAAATCTATTACTGACAAAACATAAAATTTTATGATACATTTATGTGTTTTATTCAAACATAGACTTCTTTGATATGAGCGTTATTTTGGTATTAAATAACGTAATTAGATAAACTGGCGCATCTTGGAGTGAGATTGGAAATTGAGCGCGGAGAACGATTCGGGCCATTTGAGTTGGGATGCAGACTCATCCATCAACGTCTGTCCGTCGATTTATTTGCATTAAACACAATTTTGCATAAAAACAAACAAGGAAGCGTGGTGGGGGCAGGAAATGTCTCGTAATTATGTTTGCCGCGACAATTGTCCGCATAAAAGAATGTTAATGAATGTAGCGTGGTCGCGGTAAAGTTCTTTGTTTGTTTGTTTGATATTAAAATTTCGTTCCTGCTGCGATGTTTTGGTATTTTTTTCTTTTACATAAAAAATTGATATGAATAATAATCAATCCAGAAAGTAATGGAGTAATTTGGAAATAGCAGCCTAAGAGATTACAAAATTCATAATAAGTAGGCTCTTACCGATAAAAAACTAAGCACAAGACAAAACAAATCTCTTATCAAGTTTCCACAACAATTGTTTTACAAGATTGCTTCAACTAAGATATATAGCATGCTCTATTGAACAAAATTCTTATCCCAAACAAGGAGTAGGTAAGTCGAAGATAAACAAATCACCCAACCCTGAACGTGTGAGTTTAGACCACCACTTTGTAACTGTCCCAGAACGTTTTATGCATGCAGGAATCAATATACATTTATCCATCGGAATGGCACATACCTAGCTGTTTAGCTAAGGAAACTGTGTGAATGTTTTGGAAATAATATAAAAGAGTTTTGTGGAATTTAAAATGAAAATACTTTTATTCAAGCACTTATGAATAGTCGAGACTAACGCACGGTTCGGAAGCATGCTTTTGCTGAGATTAGTCGGCAATAAAAAATTGTTGTCTCTCGTAGTTTTGTTCTATAGATTTTATAGTTGACGAGATTCTAACTTTCTGCTCCGCAGTCTAATTTTAAAATCCCCTTAGTTGGAACTATGTTATAAAAGGAACGTGAGTGCAAAATTTAATTTCTAGCCCCAGCTGTTTGAGTTGTGAATTGATAGGTCTATCAGTGAGCTAGGACAAGTGTTTTTATATGTATAGATTGGCACCACAGCTTCTACGTTTATCTGTTATGGTTTACGTTATACTAGCTGTCCCCCGCGGTATCCTATGTTTTATTTCAGGATATGATCAACATGTGTACCAAGTTTCATCGAAAACCGTTCAGCCGATTTTGCGTGATTGAGCAACAAACATACAAACTGTATAATATTAGTAGGATCTTGGTAAACAAACATTCACTACTCAATATTAGGCACTTTCATAATGTAACCTAAAATGAGCTGCTTATTATCTACTTTAATTTGATTTATCCGTACATACCAACGTAATTAATTATGAGGTTAGTTTTGCATATAAAGTTAAATAATTTAAATTAAAATAATTATATCTCTACCCTTGAATCATAGATACCCTGAAAACTTTGTGATATTATTGAGAAAAGATCCTCAGACCTTATTGGAAGTCTGCAGGATATATCCGCTGGCTTGTGTCCCATGTAAATTTATTCATGAAAGTGTGGTTCTATGCATTGATACAGATCCCCGTTTCAAATACTGAAAAAAGAAACTTACGAGCTTGCTGTCCCGTATCTACTTAAATGAGAATGCTCTTTAGAAGAGTTCATTTAGGTGTGTTAAAATTTCTAAGGTTAGAATTGATCGTTAATTGGGTAAGGGCAAAAGACACGTACAAACGCAGTTCAAAATAGGATCTTCTACTTTTGAATTCAAGAGCTACATCCACTACACGTTTTGAATACCTATAGAATTTTGCATGAAAGCAGCAAGCTCGAATAGTTATTTATACCTATACTAAATATTACGGGTTTCTGAAAGTAGTACGTAAGTAGTCACCGAGTTGAATTCAAATCTACATTTGTTTTTATAAGATAATTTATCTGTCTGAACCGAAAGGATTCTTATTGGAGATACCTACTTGAAGCATATAGTTAGAAGTCCTCAAGCAAGAATGTACCTGCAGGTTCTCATGAGCAGGTTGCACAGCTGTATGGCGAATACATATATCAATAGCAAACCTCAGTTGTAACACATAAGGGTCAATTTGGGACGCTCTGTGTTTGTATGAATTATATCGAGGGCTGCTTAGCGCTACCGTCCGTTACTTAATTTTATAGAGCACATCATAAGGGGTGCCCCGCTTGTTATACATATATAGCTAGTCCCTAAAGAACATTAAGTAAGTACTAAGTTGAAGTTCTCAGCTTTAAAACTGTAACAATGTTGAAACTTACCAACAAACTACTTGAAAATTTCGCTGGAAACTTTGAAGTTAAAATAAGAAATAGCTTAGTTTACTTTTCCAGAGTGTTTTGTTTGAGTAAGTTATTATTTTTATTTAATACTAGTTTTCCACCCAGATTAAATGAATTCAATAACCATATTCTGTTTTGATTTTATTGGAAGATCAGTAAATGCATTAATAGGGAACAGTCAAGGATCGGCAGGGGCCACTTGAAATCTCAAGTAGCCGGTCCCAAGCGACTGTCCCACGTTCTAACACTTGAGCTTTTAGCAGGTAGACGCTTACAAGACATGTACCTACTTTTCATAATAACAAAGATTAGTTATAGATATAGATTATATTATATATTTTTGCATGTGCCCCCGACGTGGTCAGTTGACTAACGAAGTGATTTATTATTCCGCCCCGCGGTTTCACCCGTTTCCGAGGGAATTAAAATTACCTATATATCTATAGTCCATGTTTCGCGCTGATAATGTAGTTTTCTATAGGTAAAACAATTTTTAAAATCAGTGAATTATTTTCAATATATTACAAACATACAAAAAATGTTATATTTTCTCTTCATAATGTTAGTGTTGACTATGGTATTGGATTGTTCAGACCAATAAAATGATTTGTCTAAGGTGACAATAATATACTTTTACCTACTATCAATAAAATCAAAATCATAACTCATTTATTCAGTTTAGGCCCTGGTAAGACACTTATAAACGTTTACAATTTACTCTACCGCTACGTATGCCTATACCTACTTAACTACGTCATTGGTATTTTGGGAATTATAATTATAATTATGTTGACAACATAATAACGGAAGTGTTGCTACCTACAGTATTAGGTAGGTACCTAACCGTACCATAGTACTTCTATAAGTACTTAGGTCAACGTCAAGTCAAGATTAGAACAATTCAATTTGAAATCTAGCCTGATAACATAAGGTTTATTTTCGCTCACACACAACACAAGCTATTATTGAGACAAGTTCTGATTCCCGATCTGGTACGGTCCTTAGCTTACGGTAGCTTTGATGTGGTGGCAAACGGTCAAAATTAGATCAGTTGTAGACTATGCAATATTAAAGTAGGAATATCTAGATGCTAAGAATATCTCGTAGCAAGTTCGTAGCATTCGTAGCACTCAAATTGAGTTTTGTTTAAGTTTGAAAAGAAACTACAAAAGTATGAAATTGAACGTTGCCTTTTAATAAAGAAGTAGGAATTTACTTTGGTGCGTTCAGCTTCAGACTATATTTTTATTAGGTATTTCAAATATAGTTCGAAATAAGAGGGAGTAAAAAACATCTACATCATGGATAAACCCCTGTTTTTGTTTATTTTAAATTTTAACAGTAAAAATAATGTTTAGAAAAACAATTTCATTAAATCTAATAATCATAAATAATCATACATATAAACCAAGTATTCTACACTACAATCTGTAAACTAAACAAACTAATATTATAATAATGTTTTGAATAGGCACCGTAATAATGAAGCGAACATTATCATTTCCAAGAATCGTGTTCGCGTTTAATATTGATATATTAAAATGTTACTAAATTAAATTATATGTAACATTTTTTAACGTTCATACATTTTATAATGAATAATTATTTTATTTCAATCACACAAATGTACTCAATCTGTCCCATCTGTGCACAGTTTCAATTAAAAGTAATTTTCTTATGCAGAATTAATTAATGACTAACGAGCTCAATAGGGTTCATCAAGCGGAAGCGTGAGAGAGGGATAGAAGAACCTAGGTTCGGTACTGTAAGAAAGAGAGAGACAGTCGATTTAGAAGCTGGAGTTGAATGAATTTATGCCGGTCTATTTAGTAGCGCGACAATTTAACGCGAGTAGAGTCGTGTGTGAGTCTGTTCAGCCAGTTTACGTGAAAACCGCGCGAAATACGTGAAAGTGTAAATGTGTTGGTGGAACAGTATTTGAAAAAGTGTTCTTTTTAAATATTTTGAAGGTTGGTAACTTGGTAGCACATAAAATAGTAAATATTATTTATTTTACTTAGGAGTCTGTGGTTAAATAAAGGAAAAAATCTTCAGCCAGACTTTCAGAAGATGGAGGGGCAGATTAAGTACACAATAAAGATAAGAAGTGTCTGGAAGTATGTTTTTAATGGTTTAATAATCAAAGGATGTACGAGATGAGCCAGGCCCAAAATAACTGATAAGTACCTAATAATAATTAGAAACAACAACAAAACAGTTTTCTAATATAACTCGCATCTTATATTGTAGTAACCTATTGTAATTTATTGACGCTTTTTAAGAATAAAAAAAACTTATCATAACCATAGGTACCTAATAATAATAAATGCATTTTATTGTAAACACTACACGACTTCAAACATAGAAAAAAAAGAAAATTATTACTGTGAATTTAAAAACATAAACTTGAAAATATTACACTCTAGTTTCGTTACAGTTTTTTTTACCTACTATGGTATAGATGTCACACATAATTTATTTTTATGAGAATAAAAATGATTGTGGTTCATGAATTAGGTGTTGGCTCTACAATTCATTATTAATAATTTATTATTCTGAATTCGTTTCAAGCATCGTATCCTGAAAGTTTCAGGAAGTTCAGTTTCGCGTCGGATGTTTTCAACTATGAACTTTAATCAAATTCTCTTCGCATTCCCTGTCGAATACCTACTTAGATATTTTAATTAGACGTTGACGTTTCGATACGAAATACTTAGATTTTTTGTTGGACTGTTAAGGTTCCTGGATCGTCATTATTATCTTTACATACCTTCTCAATTCAAAATCAAACTCAAAACTCAGTTTAGAAATGCCTCATAAACGTTACAATCAAAGACTTTTAACTTATACTATCTTTAAAACTCTTTGGTTACAATTGACTCTACGCTTAAACTGAGAAGCCTCCGGCAAGAAACCCAGCAAGTATTTTTTTTTGCAATGGATCTTTTTTAATATAAGTCTCTATCTTATCTTTTGAGAGGAATGGAGACTAGTTACTAGACAAATGAAAAGCCAAACTAACCTTTCCTTAAAGTAAAATATATCTTTCGCTACTGTATTCACCCGCTTCCCGCCACATAAATTAAGATTCCTGATGGTAACGTTGTTTACAGACCAAGTCATCGGTTGTTTTATTAGACAGACTCTCCCTGTGATTTATTTTATGAAGGTAGAAAAATGCTATGCTTGTTTTATGAAAATTTTGTATTTATTTTCAGTAGCATAGCAGCATTCTTGGTTGTAAATGTAGCAGATTTTCTCGTGGCAAATAGAAACCTAATTTTAGTATAACACTTATGTCGAAGCTTCAAGAGAAACAAAATTAATACTCGTTGAGATTTTAATACATAAATCGCGATTCGAGGATAGCTAAAGTCAATAAATACTTTCTCGGGAACTGTGTTCGTTTCTACAATAGGATCCCACGTGAGGTAACTGGAATGTCTTATTTTAAATTTAAGAATTATATTAAACTTAGGTTAATAATAAGGTGGCTCATTAATTATATGGAAATTCCGGAATAAAATGTATCCTACTAATGTTTTATTCTATTTGTGTGCCAAGTTTCATCAAAATCTGTTCAGCCGTTTTTGTGTGATTGAGCAACAAACATACAAACATTCACATTTATAATATAAATAGGGTATTAGTTACGTTAGAGATAACTATTAGACTGTTTTTTTTTTACCAAATACTCCTACAGCTACACGTAGATTTTTTTATTTAAATATGTGTACTAATACGAAATAGAGCATATTGGATTAATTTAAAACGTAAAATTTTACAACAATGCTCGCTTTGGATCTCCTTTACAATGAAAGTTTCCTGAAAAGGAAGATTCTAGGTGTATAAGTGTACCTCATCGTACTATCTACAAAACTCTTGTCTCTCAAACTTTTTGTCCCAGGGCAACCATAAGACAGGTAACACAGGTAAAAACAACAAGAGAGTAGTTCATAATGCAGAGTTTCCTTAACTCCAAACCTTCAACTCTTGGAAGTTGGGTCCACGGCCACGTAGGGAACTATAAAGCATTTTTATTTGAGTCGGGCCGATTCGCACGGCGTCGGTTCCCTAGTGATTTGTGAGCGAAGTTCCGCCGGCTGAGGAGTTTGCACGTACCGCATCATAACTATCATGTAACATGTGTTAACTGTGTGTTGATACATGTGTGTTATGGTCATTAATTTTATTATGGTTCTATGTCATCAATGAAAAGCAACGTATCATTGGCTAGAGCTTATATTTTTTAAATACGTTTCGTGTTAGGTTTAAAGAACTTTATTCTCATAAGAACTACATTAGTTCACTTACAATGAGATACTGTTTATTTTTACAATAATATTATAGATGTATGTCCTCTGGCTTGAATGACACACTAAAATAAGTTTGCAACAAATTGTTTAAGTTTATGTGTTAAAATATTAATGATTTAAATTTTATAGTTTTATGCAACTTATCTTTATTTTATTATTTACTTAAGTAGCCTTTTCATTTATATTTTGACGAGCTGGTTTAATGTAGGTGATTGTCAGACCTTAGATGTGGGATTCTTTCCCACACATAACATACCTAGTCCTACACATAACATATTTTTGTATATATATTTGTATGCGATCACGTGGGTGTTTGTTCTGAACCTTTGAGTCTACATTACATATGTACAACAAATGTACCTATCATACGTAAAAAAAACAGCAAAACTACTTACCTACACACATCAAAACTACTTACCTACACACATCAAAACTACTTACCTACACACATCAAAACTACTTACCTACACACATCAAAAAAAGTTTGTGATCACTAGCATAGGCTGATATAATTTCTTAGATTGAACTTTATCAAGAAAAAACCTCTTTTATGTGTTTTCTTTAAATATAAAAAAACTCTTTTTATTTTTTATAAAAAAAATTGAGTAGGTAATTAATCATAATGATGATTTCGATTTTTCAAAGTGATCGCAAACTTTTTTTGTTGTGTGTATGTTGTTTAATGAAAACTGCATATTCTAAACTTCACTTAGTGCCCAGTTAAGTTAATTATCATTACAGCATAGGTTTACTCATGCCTTAAACATTGCATTAATCACACACTTAATACGCGATGAAAGCCCTTTTTAAGTTAACAGCCGTTTTACAATTCTACCTTAACAGTTAATTAATTTGAATCGATAATAATTCGAATTACTACATGAACTGTGAATGAAGGAGAATTAAATGAATATCTAGAGAATAAAGAAACAAAACATAACTTATTAATTGTTAATCAAAATCTTCTCTGTCACGCTGTTGGGACGGGTGGACCTTAAAAAAACTGAATTCCTGGAATCCCGATTCAAGTACCTAAACTAAAATCTAAAGAATAATTATTTCAGACATTTATTTCTCTCTCATGTTTTTTTTTCTTTTTTCATATAAGAACAAATGTTATACAATTTATAAACATGTTATTAAAATATAAGCTACCTAATATACCCATGCTAGATGATCTAATTTAAATCTATTCCTTTTTGAAAAATAAAAGCATTATTTTGGCTTGCTTTTGATCACAGCCTCATCCTTGTTAATTATGATGGTAAGCACAAGAGCTCCGTAAAGGAACTGGGTCCCAAGTACAGCTGCCAGAATATGTACTACTAGTAGCTAAGACAAAGTACCCACCACCAGGTTTTGGTTCTTCACTGAAAGTTCATACTCTTGAGTCAAACCCACGAGTCGACATTTGTCGACACTACCCCTAGTCTATAATCACTGTTACTGCAGCTGACAGAGAATAGAAAGCCCAGTCGTGTCGTACATGAAAACGAGAACGCACTCTAATTAGTCCCAACACGGCAATAAAATCAGTAATGCGATAAATTAACGATCGTTTCACAACTCTCCGACTTTGATATCAAAAGCTCGCGTACACGATTACATGCAATATTTACTTATTCAATTTGTAAACTATATTTTGATGTTTACAGATGGCGTAGGAGGAAGTGGCAATGTGTGGACAGGTGAGGAAACGCAAGATGGTTTGGAGAGGACACTGGTGGAAGTCCAGGCTCATTGTGGTTGCAGTTACCCTGGCATGTGTTCATTCGCAAGGTGAGTTCTGTAGCTTGGCAATAGTGATGCTTTTCCAATGTTAAAATAGCATATGGCCTGCCTGTTGGCAAGTACCGAAGCCCATAGACCTTTGCAATACCTGGGGTATCACACGCGCGTCACAGACCTATTGAATAGTTCTATCTTTCTTAATATTTTAAAGAGGAAAGATTTGTATGTATGTAACGAATAAAATCAAAAACTACTGGACCGATTTCAAAAATTCTTTCACCATTTGAATGCTACATTATTCCAAATTAACATAGGCTATATTTTTTTCCCGGGATAAGATAAGATCCCATGGGAACGCGGGTGAAACTGCGGAGGACAGTTAGTGTTGAAATAAAAAACGTTTTATCAACTAACAAACGTCAAATATTAGTCAAAATATAGATAACCGAATTTATTAAGTAGCATTATAACTAAATTAAGTGCTCTATCTATGCTTTTAGCCTACCGATATTAATCTTACTATAATCTTATCGGTAACGTTTAAAATCTTATTAGTTTAACTTTATAAAGCCGCATATCCACTTAAAGAACGTAGCGTGGAATTTGATGAGCAAATATTCTTATCTGTACGGTGTTCTGGCGTGTGAAGGATTATTAAAAGCGCCGCTTTACAACTATATTTTGCATATCTAATACAACCGGTGCGTACATGAGGAGCTATTAACCGAAATAGGTTATAGTAAAGCCGGCCTTATAAAATATTATCCGATATTATCCGGTATGCAGTTCTCTCTAAAGGTTTGCTTACGTTGAGCGATACATGTCTAATTGATATGGTTTTGCAAATGAGTGTTGTTACTCTACCTACTATCTAGATACACAATAAAATAACAATAAACTCTACCTCTGCCTTAGAATATCTTTTAATATCTACCATTGCTCGTAGAATCTACTTATAACCGGTGTGGACGGTGTAGACTAATTAAGTAATTAGTTATTGTATTTAAATAAGGAAAGATATAATATAATTTTTTAAAAGATTTTTTTCTGTTGGAACTTTCTGACCTTTCTTCTATTGCAATGATTCAGTTATAGTACCTACTCAAGATTTGTGCACAGTTATCACATATCGTTAGGAGTAAATGGACCATGAGCTCAGAGCACTGATTAGATAATAATTACTTTGTAACAGATACATCATTCCTATACTAAAGCTAAAATACCTAAGTTATATTAGCCTACAAAGATTCTCACGTATATCGCGTGAATGCGAATGAGATACGTGCGTGCAGTATACGCACTCAGGCCCGCGACTCCCGCGTGAGACGGCCCATGGCCAGTCGGCTGGCTGGCCCGCCGGCGAGCTACATAGCGGTAGGCACCTAAAATGCTGCATTGCGCGAGTGACGTAGGCCTGCCGAGGGCTCCCAGTGCGGTCCACGAGTTTTTTGGGGCTCATGGTACAGCGACTCAGCTACAGGGGCTCCTAAATATTGTGTGCCCAAGAGCGTATGACCAATATGCATGCTTAATTAGCTAACTGGATACGCGGATGGATCCTCTTGAGTGAAACTACGCCATGATCCACAAACTATTTCTATAACAATTTTAAATAAGTAGCTAGTATGTGATAATGTAAATGTGCCTTAACAGCTAGCCAATCTGCAGTTTCCTATAATTTGGTTCCATCAAAAACTAGCTCTAGGGGGTTTGGCTTATTAAACAGGTTCGCCAACATAGTAGGTAGGTACTTGGTGCGTGATTTCACTTAATAATCCTGTATAAATTAATTCAAGGGTAAGTATGTTGATACACTTATGACGTGAAATGGATTATTTTTAAACGATTGCTAGTTAGATCTACTGTTATTTGACTGCTTTGCTACAAGCCGAAACAGAAGAGAAGTAGGTTTATATGCCTTAGAGTGTAAAAATGGGTTACGATAAAATTTATATCCGCATCTTTCTTTGAAATTTGATAACTCAACATCCATCTTTGATATCTGAAACACCAAGCTTGGATACTCGTAAATTCTGTATTAATATAATAAAGGCATATTTTCATAACAGTAGGTTATGGGTACATGAAAGAGTGGTATGTATGAATAAAACCGGCCGTTAGACGGAATAGATCAAAAGCTTTATACCGTCATCTGTAACTGTCACAGCCACTTTATTGTGGTCTGGCACCAGCTGTTGTGCTCCACCCGCCTGATTCCTGTCCTGTCTCTACTTATACAAATATTTTCCAACGATAAAACAGTCGGCTTTAATTAATATAGTGTATTTTTCATTTTAGATATATCGGCGTGCTGTGACAAAGCCGAGGGGACGTGTAGGAGTGTTTGTGAGAAGGTAAGTTATATCTAAGCATGAGTAGTTTGGAAAAGAGCGATAATATCAAACGCATTTTCCCATGTCCGACGCTGACCGTGTCATATCGGGCACGTTTCACTTATGTATTCCCTCTAAGCGGACCCGAGCGTTCCCAGAGACTCGCCTTCATCCTCTGAATCTTAATCGTAACTTCAAGGATTTCCAATCAAAGTTTTCAGAGGAAAGCTAAATTGACTAATTAAGTGAATTTATTGCTTCCCTCCGAAGCTGTCTGTGGCAGTTATTTTTAGCGTCCGCTGCGAGGTCATTCAATATTTTTGTTCGACATAATAGCAGCAAACCACAAAAGATCCACAATTCTTTGATTTCCTTTCATAGAATTCTCCGCTTTGATGTAACGTTTCATTTAAAAACAAATAAAAGACGTATACGAGATCGACTATGATTTTCACGGTGGTTGGTGACGCTTAGTTATTGAAATCGTACACGGAGGATATTATTCGAGTCACCGCGTCGATCCTAATCAAGAATCGCGTCACAGTACGAGCGGTTCCGAGAATGGGCGTCGGGTGAATAAAAGTTAAATTATTAAAACGTGTAAGAAGAGACTAACACCACGGACTAATACATTTGTATTTAATTCCGTCTTGTTAGGGAACGCCGCGTGACGGCCGCTTCCTCCCCTGCGACACTGTTTGAATAAGTTACGCACTAGCATCGATATATTCCTCTATCCATAAATATTGTGATTCCGTGTCGATAATCTTTGTTACTTATATTGCCATCATTACACATACAATCAAAGACAATAGTCTTTGATCTTGTACAATTATTACATTCTACGAAATGCATCTATTTATGCTATGAATGTTTACTCTTGCTACTCTTTGAATTTTTAAACCATTTCTTTTTATTTTACTATTATGTGTACGTGGGTTGTTACTTTATAAGTATTTATATATTCTACGATATTTTCATGTAAAGATCGTTCCCCTACAATGGGATATAGCCGTGAATAAAATTAATTGTCGATAGTTCTTTATCATTATTCCACGTCCCTAATTCCCTCGATGATTTTTAAATATGGTAGGGAAACGATCGAAGACAAATGTAAATAAATTGCCCCTCTGTTAATCAAGTTATTAAATGTACTTAACCCCTTTTAAAATTAAATAGTACAAAAAGTACTATACGATATTCTATGTAAGGATAGAGGTTTGATTAAAGGACAAATTGTCACGCAATAACGTCTAGGGTATATTGTTTACCATATGAAACATAGTATAATTGGCACCATTGTGAACCGTGGATGACAGGGTAGCGACATCCGTAGTAATGGGGTAATGACGACGCCAGGCGTTTAGCTTTGGAGCAGACAGGGTAATGACTTTAAAATTAGTCATAATAACAAGGTTATCAGTGAACGCTTCATAGGGTTTTCCAGAAATACTTTAGTCGTAGGTGAAATAGCTATGTTCAGGTACTGAATCTATTACTTATTTGTCTCGATCGCGATGGCTGGTTGAAATTCCATGTTATAAACCGAACAAAGGTTTTTTTTCAGGATCGTGATTAAACGAATCGTTTTTTTGTGGTTCATGAATACGGTACTAACTAAAACTGACACGCACAATGTTTGTGAGTGAGTGAGTGTAAAACCTTATGCGTGTGAATTATATTATATTACAATTTACATTGCTTTAAATACATCTTTGCTTGCAATATCCTTGTTAATTGAGTTGTTATGTAACTAGAGCATTAATAGTACCTATTGGAATTTGAAGTGGCAGTGATGAATATAACCGCTGTACAGTAGAGTGCGCAAGTAGACGAGCTGTGAACAACATATTGCTCCCTGAATTAACATCCCGAGCTTGTAGCGATAGTAACAGAGTGCTAGCAGATAATGGGACATGTAAACATACATATTTATTAAGAACTATGATGTAAAATCTTATTTCGTTTGATTGTAACCGCAATATACCCATCACCTAGTAAAAATCTGTTTTCTCAGATGATTTTATTTTAGTATTAATAATTTCAGCAAAGAATGTGCGGCAGTTTCAGGCGGCTAGATCAAAGATAGCGGCGCGTTTGATGTACCTACGCAAGGAATGGGCCAGGTTGTCGCTTCTGCGGCTAAAT
This sequence comes from Ochropacha duplaris, assembly GCA_951361185.1. Taxonomy (NCBI): domain Eukaryota; kingdom Metazoa; phylum Arthropoda; class Insecta; order Lepidoptera; family Drepanidae; genus Ochropacha; species Ochropacha duplaris. Next base: position 8,308,407 of record OX592704.1, on the reverse strand, counting down.
TTAGATATAAGTGTTGATAGAATATTATTAGTAACTGAACGCCATAATTCTTGCAGAAATGATTTACAGACATGGGAATAATGTAATCATATTAAATTGTTACCTATTAAAGGTAGTATTTCATATACCGAGGTATAATAATCATATTACTTAACCATATCTGATTTCCGATTAGAACATTAGAGTACAAAAAATCATCATTTAATTTGTGAAAATCTATTAAACAAAATATCCCCGCTAACTACTGAAAATGAAAATACTTTGATTGAAAAAAACGCACGGTTCGGAAGGTTTTGCTGAGAAGAGCCGGCAATTACTCTTTTCAAAAGCTAAGTAGCTTCAACAATGATTTGTCTAGTATAAAATATAATTCAATTATGAGTGACTCAGTAAAGTACAAACTCAATTAGTACCTGTTCAATATCGATCTAATAATTTCCAAAACATCCTCATAAGTCAAATTGATTGAAAATACATACATGAAAGTCTAACATAGTTACGCGAGTCCATATTTTATTTACCATTTAGTTACATGGATTGTCAGAGTGAGACGTGACAATCACGGTCCCGGTCGTAGCGTACCGGGAATATCCGTGATCGGGATGCCGATCCGTCCGAAACGGCGAGGATCGGATGCCGATCACGTAGAGACAAGTTTAGTGGCATTTACCCGACATGCATGTTTCTGCCGCTTGAATATGTGCCTGTCCGATAGAGAGATAAAGTTTGGCGCTGTTTAGTATATTTTACCGTAGGATGATCATATCTTTGTACTACATAAATGTACTATAAATGTGAAAGATTGCTACGATGTGAAGATGTTTGTGACTCTTTCACGCAAAATCATTCATCATCACCCGCGTGAACTGATTTTGACGAAACTTGACACACAGGTAGTTCATATCCTGGAACATAGGATACCTACTTTTTATTCGGGAAAAGATAAGATAAATACACATAGATACCCTATTTAACATTTGGTTTTGGCTAATACTTTTTTCTATACAGCATTTTTAGGTTCCAAGATTCATATTCTTCCTAGACTTAGATAAAGGCTACGCGGCAAACAAAATATTTGGTTTAATCCTTTACATTGTTTAATGAACAATATTATGAATTACTTACCTAAAACTTTACATACAATTTTAGATTAAAATATCTTATTTGAACTCATAATTAGACAATCTAATCTCCAAAGATACATTAAGGTAGCGTCCTTTCAACTTGAAAGTTGCGAAAACAAACAAACTAATGCGCCGGAGTCGACTCAAAGGGAGCTAAAATAGACACATCAGAAATCCTTTCATGTCTGTCCGTTCGTCCCACGTCCGCGACACACTGACACTTTGAAAACTCCACAATTTTTATTGGGGCTTCACTCAAGCATTTGGACGAATAATAAATTAAACATCGACCGACTCGTTTTTAAAGTTGTATTCTTTATATCATAATTAAACTAAATTTTACCGATGAGTCGAGGTTAAGTGTGTCCACCCTTAGGTACCTACCTATTCATGAAACGCAATTTAATTAAAACACAGTTTAAGTTGTAACACATGTTTATCGATCATCTTTTCATTCAGATCATTGTCCAACAATGTGTGTTTATCACCACTGCTCTCATCAAATAAAAACATAAAGATATAAGTATTTAAAACAATAACAGGTAAATTCCCTAATAAAAAACTTGCACGTCTTTACAATTTCTGAGAGTAACGTCAAGTTATTACCACAATGTTATGGAATACCAAAGGGATGGTTGCTAGAGCTGAATGTCGCCAGATCGTTAATCACAGAGCTGTCACCGTCTCTGTAACGTCTTCAGCGTTTTGACCAAACTTTATTGCCTCTCTGACAAGGAGTTTAACAAGACATACCCATATTTCAACATCGTAAAAGTCTGCACGGTTTTAAAATAAACAAACTCCTGTAATTCCATTGCAGCTTCTTTCGCAAAAATGCTAACGACAAAATGAATCAATATTTGACAAGTTTGTTCAAAGTGTTACAACTATTCGTACAGCAACTGCGTGCGCGTGTATGTAAATCAACGAATAGAAATGGCGTCAAGACTTACAAAGAAACATCAAAGCCGTAACGGTGGCGGCGATTTTATTCCGTCCTTTGATTACCTACCGAGTTTGTCCCGTGTTCGCTATTTTGGAACCGCCGTTGTGCGCTGTGATGTGACACCATGGTGGACTATTAATAACATGAAATTGAGACTCAGGGCTTGCGTGAATGTGGATGGAAATCTAGATTTATATGGCATGTGGCAACCCTATGGCACATCAGTAGTGAGGTGCCACGCTCTGTCGGCTTTCCAGTGGCAATAATTACAGGCGGGTAGTTGGTAAACTATTTAGGGCGTTCGGCATGCATTTGACGTCGTTTTATTCTGTCAACTGAAAACCCTTTGTGTTTTAATTAGCACTGTAATGGCACCCGAGATCTTTATTGTGTGTTGCAGTCGATTAAATACATACTAGGTATTTGGTGTTGATTTAATTTATTGATGTGTAAGATAGCTAATCAAGTGTTGGTCCAAATGCTTACAGTACGTATAAATAAATGTAACGATGAATTACATTATTTCTGTGGCTGAAGAATTAAGTTGTAATCAGCGCCCGTTTTTTGTTAATGATTGTTGAATGCGAAGTCTACGTGATTTTATTTGACTTCAAGCTGTAGTTAAATGAATATAATTCGGATACATATTAAGTTGACCACTAACCAATTGTACGGGTAGGTAATTCGATTTACCACAAAATGCACCGGAGAGCCGTTAAATTTTATTACAGCTATTACTATTACGTCTGTGTATGCAAAATGTTTGCGGGCCGGGTGCGACCCGAATTCTAATAGATTCGTTGTCTGCATGGATTCTCTTGAATGGTGCTATTTGTCACAGAGGTTGAAGAACTTGGCTCTTATCGTTTACACATGATCTGATCATGCAGATTATGCTCCTGGTCTTCTTACGAAATATGTACCTACTCCATTTCATATGTTGGTTTTTCCATGTTTGAATCTGCATATTATATGTTAAAATTTCATGCATGAACTAAGGGTTGGCAGTTTGACAGATGTTCATAAATGCCAATTATATGAAATAACTCTATTAGACTGCTATTTTTAATATTTCACGTTTATAATTATAATAGTATCAAATTAATATTAATTTATGTAGGTATTATTTGTTTAGTCTGCAATGTCATTATTATTATAAGAAACTGAACGTTTATTAAACATTAAAAAGCTAATTTAAATAACTATTATTAGTACACATACCTAATACATATTGAAAGTGGCTACAAATCGCTCTCGCCGACACCCGATTGTTTATTTTGGAGCGAATCAAGAACGATTTCCTTTAAATAAACCGATGCAGGATTTAGTTTCAGATTCGGATATGCTTCCTGGAGCTTATGCATATCCAATCCCTTAATAAAACATGCGATGAATGCTGTCCACGTCCACCACAGGACGTGTCAGCCGTGATGGCGTCGATGCCAGCCAAATGATGTCAACCACATCCGATTGTCTCAATGGTAATATCATGGGAGACCACCTCTATATCGTTATGATACAACAAAGTCCTTTTTTATGCTGTCGCCATTGACAGATGTTCGTCGCGGATTGAATATTAAGCGCTGTTTTCGAACGCCCGGTCAGCGAGTACATTTAAAATATATTCTGAACACTTATTTTGGTTAACTTATATCTTTAAATAATCTAAGGTTTAAAGTTTAAAGTTTAAAGTTCATAAGTATATGAAACCTTAGAAAAAATTGGATAGAGTCAATAAAGAAAGAGTGACTGAAGTATAACGTAACGTAACATAAATTTTGAAGTTTGCTAAAGTTGCCTAAAGTTGCTGTCAATAGTAACGATAATTATTATCTACAATACAAAAGATTCAACTCTGTACATTAGCGTTGTCTTTAAAAGCGTACCTACGCCAAAATTATATGATTTTAGTAACAATAGCGGCAAGTCTTTGCTTACCTACGCAAATAGGTGCAAATTCTTATTTTTATCCATCTCATGTAGAGCTTTTGAAAGACAAGAACAGTATTTGTGTGTTGTCGCATTAGGAAGTTAATATTAGTGAAATGGTGGATGCTGCCAACAGTCACAGTCCGTTGATGACAACGCGACTGACTCACGCACGATGACAAAATAAATTAATCCTCTTCATTATGTAGTTTGCCCACCCAATTCTTATGTTGTTATTATATAGCGATTTCGCAAAGCAATTTGTAAAGAATAAGACGTGATCGTGGATCGTGTGGGCGAATCGCACTTGTAAAGCATCTGATTTGTATACAATGATCATTGTTTCAACAGCTCATGTGTGAGGTATGGGGTGTGTTCAAGGCGTAGGTTAATCGATGGATGCCATATTTATGTGTCGCAGCATCGAACATTGATTCATATTTGTAAATGTTCAAGAGCCAAAAGCCAACTCTTGAAGTGAACGAGAGTTCTACTATAATTTATATTTTAGTAATATATGCTATTCAAAATTGAAGTTTTAGCAAACTTACTTTTCAATAGTATCGAACTTGTCGATCATTGCTTCAAAGGTTTTTCGATCATGTTCATGTATTTTGGAGGATCTTTTCTGGTAGTAGTCGTTATTTTAGCAGCTAGACCGTATGAGAAATGTTTTATTTCTCATGTCAACTGCGACATTAAAAATCGACTGGTAAAATTAGATTTGTGTAACCTTTTCGATTCTAATTTTAACAATAAGTATATGACGTTATTGTAGTTATGAATGTTTATCCACGTTTGTTTTATTGGTAAGCGTAATTGGCAAGTCTAGTTAATGCGCCGTTGAATGTATTAATTGATCAATTGAGTTATTTTGCCAGTTTATGTGTAAGTTCATCTTCAGTGTTATTTCTATTTAGTTCAACCAAGAATTCAATCTCAATATTACTTCTATAAATATGTGCTGTTTGTATCCCAATTGTATAATTATCTGATAGTCCATTTATAAGTAACTAGCTTTCCGCCCCGCGGTTTCACCCGCGTATCCTTTAAGATTGAATTTCAAAAAATCTTTCTTAATCCTTATTATTTTTAATTGATAGTCTAAAAACAAAGTTTCATGATTCTAGCTTAAAAAATGACTGACTTTCATACAAACTTTCAACCCCTTTTTCAACCCCTTAAAGGTTGAATTTTGAAAAATCCGTTCTTATTCTTCAGTCAAGTTTTAAAAACAACACCTGGGAAAAAAACAGCTTTCTAGGTCTAAGGGTCTAGGCTGGGCTATAGATTTATTGATAAAAGTCTGTTGATGTCTTCATACGGGTTTGTGTTGAATTTGATGGTCTCTTTATTTGGTCTTATTCGCTTTATTATAGCTCATAGACTAATACCCTCCATAAATTACGAAACTCAGTAACATAATAAAATGTTCATGAAATTCCTTCATTCGATCTATTTTGTTTATGAGTAAACATTGCGTCATTAATTATCATAACAATTAAAAATGTTTTAAGAGGACACTACTGTGTTAGACTCCTCAGAAATAGTTTCCTATGCGAGATGATAAAACTGTTTATGATAACGCTTTACACGTTATGTCCAAACTTCAATATATAAATAGTATATTAATTGATTTCCCTAACATTTCAATAAAAGAGTTCGATGTCACAAAAGCGTATGTTTGGAAATAATGCGTTTAATAGTTATTTTTATCAGTACCAGCGTGTATAAGTGTTGAAACAGCTCGACGTTGGCGCATGGCGGACCTGACTGGACCTTCCAGATAACCTTAGCACTTCACCGTTTGATAACACCACCGCGACCTACACAGATGCAACTGTCAACTATGTTTATTTTATGCACATACTGTACCTACTTTGTCATTTCGTTACATCTTATCTGTATATTCTGAATACGTAATGTTATTCAATGATAAAATGAAAAGTTATATTGAAATAATAGTTCCATTTGTTTGACGTCCATTATGGTTTTTGAGATTTTGGATTTATTAGTATTTTGCTACGAATAAATAACTAATTTAGTATGTATATATTTAGTGATTTTTTTATATTTTTTATTGTATAGTAAAAATTAAGTGTTGCCAATGATCATAATTAAAGTTAATCTTTTCGTTAATAAATAACTTATTCGTAAGTATTTTGGTTCTAACCGCTAGTTTATTAAAATGGCGCACAACGGTTTGCATGTTTGGGATGACCGACTGAACTGGAAGCTTGTCTTGCTAAAGTTACTACCACATACGCATAAGAGTATTGCAAGATCAAAAACTCTAGACCAAGGACCACGTTACCTACGATACGTACCACGATTTTATATTATTTAAAGAACCCTAAAAAGAGCCCGAGATATGTTCGCCGTTTCTTCTCCTGACAGGAGAACATTTGGAAATGATGGTAACAGTAGCAATACAGTCTTTATTTGAAAATGACGTTCAATAATTAGTGTACCAAAATTGAATATAAAAAAGTAGACAGATAAAATGTAGTTACTACAGGATTCTCTGCAACTATTTAAACCACCGAATTTAAAATTAGAACAAATTATCTGTTAGAATAATTTAGTGTAATTGGATATTATAAAAGGGACATGTGATCATTAGTGTAACTCGTCGTAGTACGTCAATTAATATTAAGCGCCCAAATGTGCCCAATAACTAAATACGAACACGACACGTGTTTATATCCTTACGAACATATTGCCTAGTCTGGTCGATGCGTACATTTTATTACATCCATCCAAGTATGTTTGAGGTAACATGTGAAGAGATTTAAATTGCGGTCCTCTTTTAACTTTGATTGGTAATTTATTATATCGGTTATTTTGTTTATCGTATGTATATTAGGAAATCGAATATTAAATTCTTTTTGTTTACTCGTAATAACACAAAACCAACTTCCCATGTTAAATTGATCGCTGAGTACAGAAGGTCAACAACCAACCCTAAGTAGTGTAAGTGGCCAACATTGGCCTGTTAAGCCCATTATCTATTAATTAGCGTAGGTTAATAATATCTTGTATTGTTACAGATGTCGCTAGTGGAGATTGGATCTGATTCTACAATGCTGGAGGAGAGAATACCAAATATTTACAAATTTTGTACACCGCATTTAGTAAGTATCAGATTACATTTTGAATTGCATCAATCTCCCAGGCAGGTGGTGATTGATGCTAAGTATTTCGTTATGATGTTTAAAAATATTTATTGAAATTAAAGGAAAAGTAAATTAGTACCTACTTACTTATATGAAAATTGATATTTTAAGTTGTTTTGATAAAAAAAGAATCATTGTCCATAAAAACAGTAAGTACTTAATAAATTTTGAATTTTTCCATGAACAGCTCGTTTTCTATGTCAGAATTTTAATTAGCTAAACTAGTAAGCAGTTATAATTCAAGATAAGAGATTATCTACCTGACCAATGAAAACATTCCAAGAAACATTATCGTGATAAGAGTAATTAATTATATTTTTATCTGAGCAGTTAAACCGTGCTAGGGTTAAAATGTTTAATGTTTGTTGTACTTTGAAATAGGTATTAAGAATATTTATTAATCTTTGAATTGCTTTGAAACATAAGGTTGTCTACATAAAAAAAATATATCTTCATTCTTGGCAGTTTTATATGATACTTCATGATAAAACTGGACTTTCTTAATTTCACATATTTTATGAATATTAACAATAATTACACATTATTGGTAATATTCATAAAATATAACCAATAATGTGTAATTATTATTCCAGCTTCGATATTTTAGCTTCAAAGGTGGCCAAAGTGCCCTGATAATAAATATAAAATTAGTACTATTAATACCTTAAACGTCTTTCGACTGAATGATGATGATTATGATGAATACCTTAAAGTTAGTAAGTAGCGTAAATATTAAATGTTGTGGAAATGATGCATTATATGATATTATCGTGGTTTATTCGTCCAATATATTATCCTAAATAAACCATATAAATTTAGACTTTAAAAATAAATCGAAATCCACTTAAATGACAGTTCTTTTTATCCTAATCACAAAAACTGTAGAATAGCACAAGTGTGTGCGAGACCTTCGGTAAGATGATATCCACTGCACAAGTTCTTTCACTCTATAGAATGTTGGTAATAAATCTTCATTCATTGTCGTCAATAAACCGCCTATCAGCATTGAATTGTAATTGGGGTGGGTTTAAGTTTCCTGTGTATGTATGGACTATGTCGTAGTATCGTGTTACTTCAGTCTTCACTTCATTTTGTGATGTTCAATTTGATTGGTGATAATGTTGACTGAATATTCAATATTATGTAAAGACAACTGTTAATACTGTTGAGGACTTAATTTATTAATTGCTAACATTCCTTGTTTTTCTTTCAGATAGAGTTTTGGATATGTATGAATCAAACAATTCAAGGTAAGATTTAGGTCAAATCTCTTTATATTAAATGTTTTAGTATAGTTCTCATTTAAAAATGTTATTGCAATTGTATCTTATTTTTTAACCAGTGGCGTCTACGACCCGCACCAATACATATATAACTCTACAATTCGACTGTCTGTACCCTGAGAATCATTGTAGCTTAGTTATGTGTAGTTTAAGGCGATGATAGCTCAGTGGTAAGTGACGTCGGATACCGCGACGAAGGTCGTGGGTTTGAGTCCTACAATGAGCTTGAGCTTTCGGTGAAGGAAAACATCGTGAGGAAACCATAGCACGGTGGTAGGGTACTTTGTAGTACCCGACTGGCTGGCCACCTCCAACCTGAAAGTTGAAAATCTGTCGCCAAGCACCTATCGGTGTGTTCCAACAGCTGCACTTGAGAGCCAGTTCCCATCTAGGCTTCGTGTGCTTACCACATTCGGCCACATGATCACTTACCATGGTGAGATTGTGGTCAAACACAAGCTTAGCCAGAATAAAAAAAAGTGGTTTAAATTCATAATCAACTATGAAATACTGGTGATATTTTAGAGTGTATAAATTCGCATTATCTTTCAGAAGTGGTATCAGGGTCCGGGTGGTGGGGCCGAGCGTGTTGTGCTCTCGGTCGGTCGACGTCGTGCCGGCACGCGTGCGCCACCGCGAAGGATGCGCGTGCGCTCACCGTCGCGGGCGCCTGCCGACGCTCCGATGAGATCGCGCTCTTTGACTGTGTACAGCGCCAGCAGGAGGCACAGCGTTGTTGTTGTGAGTATCTACTCTTTTTATCATTTTGGCCACTAGCTGGCCTCAGCAGAATACTAGCGCTGTAGCCAGATCTGTGCTGCCGCATAATGCTGAAATATTTGTATTCACCTTATGTTTAATTTACCATTATTATTATTGTGTTTCATGATTGGCAAATAAAATTTATTTCTTTCTTTTTTCTTTCGTTTTCCTACGTTTATTTCTTTTTTGCCGCCATAACACGCCAATATTTTCAGTGAGACTTAAACAGCCTAGCTTTCAATGACTTACAAAAGAACTTGGATAAAAAACCAATTATCATCGTTTTTTTATCTACTTTAAAGCGACGATTAATCAGTGGTAATACATTTCAAAAACCATAGCGAAGGTTATAGAATTGAAATCTCCATGAGTTCGAGCTTTAGGAGGGCACCGCAAAATTCTGAGAAAACGATAGCATGATGTAGGCAGACCCTCTAGTTGTTAATATCACCAAGTGTGTGCTGTCACTATGTGCTTTTCACCTAGCAGCCATATCACGAGCCAATCTACAAAAACATCCCCTTTTATGATTGTAACTCTATAAAAAAATTATTTCCATCTCAGCGCAGACCCAATCGCTCACATGTCACGAAGCATGCCAGAAGGTGCTATGGCGCGTAGGTCAGTCTCGTATAGACATTGGTGCCAGAGACAAAGTTGGTGAGACTTGCGAGCAGTCCCCTGCATTGATGCAGTGTCTTCGTGATCTCTCTTCTTCAACGGTCCATGCTGATACATCTAAATGTAAGTTACGAACATTGGTTATTCTTTGATCCCTCGAGAATACGATGATAGCTATGGTAGAGATGGTAGATACCGCAGCGAAGGTCGTGGGTTCAGTCATACAATGAGTTTGAGCTTCCGGTGAAGGAAAATATCCTGAGGAAACCATAGCACTGTGGTAGGTAGGGTACTTTGAAGTACTCGACTGGCTGGCTACCACCCTCAAGTTGGGAATCTGTTAACAAGTACTTATCGGTGTGTTCCGGTAGTTGAACTGAGAGAAAGATGCCTTCAAGGCATTACCCCACATGGACCTTCTTTCTGGTACTGCTAATGGCAAAAGTAGTCACGTACCCTTAACAGTACCTACATAAAAAAAACTTAATATGAGCTTGACAATTCTTTCCTTCGTATGATTTTTCAGACGTACCATGCTGTCATGAATCAGGAAACCAGGAATGTCGAGCTACGTGTGAAGATATACTTCGTCGAACAGGTGAATCTCAAGCGATAGCTAATGTGTTGACACAGGTCTGTGGTTCACCAACGATACATGATGAAATGTGGCAATGTTTCCTAAGAAAGGATGCTCCACCTAATACCAAAGATCTTATTCCTCATGATGTGGTTAAGCTACATTGTTGTCAGAAGGTAAATTTTTATTATTAAAAAAGTGAAATATTTTGTAGAGGTACCTAGGTACTCATTCTTCCCAAAATTCCAGGCAACGACAATTAACTGTAGAACAATTTGTTTCAATACTTATAATATTGGTTGGCAAAACAATTGGCAGAAATTTTACGCGGAATGTTTGGGTGATCCTCAGGAAATTGAATTATCAGAGTGCATTGAAGAAGGTATGTCAAATGCAGAGATTAATCATGTAGTGTTTTAGTTATTTTGCTGAGTGTTTATTTAATTTTCAGTGGAATCTCCCTGCTCGTTAGGCTGTAATGGCTTGACTTATTGCAGCCAACTAAATAATAGACCGACGAGTTTATTTAGATCATGCACAGTTCAAGCTGATCTCGATTCTCATCTGGCTGTTGCTGAACAAAAAGATAATGGGTAAGAATTGTCTTTAAAGATTTGGTGACATTATTATGATCTTATTAAATGTTCATGTAGTGGAGTTGGTTTTAGGTTTGTAACGGTATCAGGTCTTGATTTACCGTTGAAGAATTCAAGTCAGTGTCCAACTGATATTTGGAAGAGTGTCGCTTGTGCCTTACACGTCAAACCTTGTACTGCAAAAGTAAGTGTTTCTTCGATAGCTAGAGTTTTGTTTTTACACCACCTCTTTATTGAGTTATCAGAGCTTTTCCACCATTCCACTTGACTCTCTGTATTATCGATTTATTACACGTAATAGTGATAGTTATACAAATATTTTTTCAACCGGAGACGAAAAACAGATTGGATTGTGTGATAAATTAATATGAGTAAGAAAGGTGTGGTTACCTATATGACGGATAGAAGGGCCGAATGGAAGAAAAGTACACATTGCACCGACCCCAAATAATTGGAAATAGGGCAGGCAGATGATGATTCCAATACATTTTTGAAGATCACAATAAAATTGTTAGATAATCCATCGGCTATATAAAAAGGCGTCAATATTTCCCGTCTCCTAAAATCTGTAAACATTCATAGTGGGTATAAATTTTGTAATGGCCGTATTCCTTAGTATTTTAATATGTAAATGTATTTCCAGGGTCACAGTAGTCTGCTATGTGCAGAAGACTGCGCTCGGTTGGTGTCGTCGTGCGTGGAGTGGTCCCGCGCGCCGCCGCAGCTGACGGCGCGCGCGCTGTGCGCACGACTCGCGCCGAAGGTGCACGACGCGCCCTGTGTGCCGCTCAGGCAATACATGACTCCCAGTAAGTATTTCAGGATAATGCCGACATCGGAGCGATAATATTTAGTGGTAGTGACGTCGGATACCGCAGATAGGTCGTGGATTCGAATCATACAATGAGCTTGAGCTTTCGGTGAAGGAAAACATCCTGAAGAAACCATAGCACCGTGGAAGGGTAGTTTGTAGTATTCCACTAGTTGCATACCACCCTCAAGTTGAAAATCTGTGTGTTCCGGCAGTTGCACTTGAGAGCCACTTTCCTTTACATCTCGCTGGCTAATATCTATAGGCTACAGTGTTGACTTACCATCAGGTGACACGCCTGCGTGTGTGGGCATGCCCATGGTGCCACAACGGTGGATCCCGCTTACTAGCTAGGTTTAATTTGCAGGACAAATCAAAAATATTACTTTGTCCGCGTTTATCTAAACTAATATTATAAATAGAAAATATTTGATTTTTCGTTTGTTTGTTACGATTTAACTCAAAAACTACTTGACCGATTTTAGAATTTTGTTCACCATTAGAAAGGTACATTATCCCTGAGTAAAATAGGTTAGATATTTTTATTCCGGGGAAAAGATAAGATAAGATTATGAATAAATCAACGACGCCACTTTACATTTTCTATTCTCATATTTATTAGGTCCAGACCCGCCTCTTCTCTCCGCTAAAGAAGCAGTTACATCACCATGCTCAGGATCACCTTGTAACGCATCTCAGATCTGCATCGTCAATAGGAACTGCCTCCAGGGAGGCTCTTGCGCACGTTACACCTGCATCGATGGCTGCCCTCTTGGTAAGATTACGTTAACTCCTCATATCATACCTTGGATCTTCATTAAACTTCAATTTATTCATGGGAAAATTTGCTAATTGCTCCTATAATTTCGCTACCTTAGTAGACATTATTTTATTACTAATCGAAACTATTAATACGTCAAAAAAAGATCAACTTTGAAATCGATAATCTAGTAATTTTGACTGGATATTAATGATTAAATAAGTTTGTTTTCTTCACTTCAGGTGCCAGTAGTCCTTATTTAGTTCCAGTTGGCTCATGGGTGTATGTGCCGATGGCAATAAAACCTCAGAAGGCGTGCTTCAAAATCTGCAAGTGCGGTAATAGGGGCCTGACTAATTGCCAACCATTACCGTGCGTCGAGCTCGATAAATGCCGGTTACAGGACAAAATAGTATTGCACGGTGAGATAATATTATCTTCATACACAATACTTTACGGAGGAACTGCATTGAGTGAGCATCATCAATTCAAATTGGTGTATTAAAATTATATTTTATTCGAGCTTTGATGCCAATATCTAATCCCTCAATCTTCTATCTATCTGTTATAAATAAAATATGAAGTTCATATGCCTGTACTGAGACGATGTTTCCCAGTAGTACGATTAAAATTAAATTTGATCTATCTATACATCTATATAAAGACACCGGTTACTATAAATAATAAGTGAGTCCTCTCGGTATTGTCAGGCGACAAGTACTACATGGAATGCAACGCGTGCGCATGCCTTTACGGTGAACGCGTGTGTTCGCGCCGAGCGTGCGGGCAGGCTGCGCTGCTGACGGGGCTGCCCTGCAACTGTCCACCGCACCACATGCCAGTGCACACGCCCGCGAGGCTGCACCCTAATGCCTGCCTGGCTAAGTAAGTAAAACCTACAGGAACTACTAACATTCGGTGCAGTTGCTTAGGAAATAAGAATTCCCTACTCTTTGTTTCATCGTCATCCCTTTATAATATTTTTTTTAAATAGCTTCTAATCCGTCATGGGATTTCAAGGATTCGTCTTTTTAAGGATCTCAAGGGATTCCTGTTATAAAGAGTTTCTGTATGATACATCATTATCATCAAAAGCTCATATGGGTATAGTAGTATATGCAACTAGCTTTCCGCCCCGCGGTTTCACCCGCGTATCCTTTGAGATTGAATTTCCAAAAATCTTTCTTAATCCTCGTCTACATCTTAAAAACATTACCTGTGAAAAAAAACAGCTTTCTAGGTCTAACACTGGGCGTTGATGAGTCAGTCCTTCTCATTTTTCATACCAAGAAACGGAAATAACTCCTAACTTTGAACCCCCGTTTCACCCCTTCAGAGGTGGAATTATAGGAAACGCTAAAACACGTATTTCTTTATTTTTATTTGTTAGCCTGAAAACAAAGTTTCATGGTTCTAGCTTAAAAAATTCGCGGACTTCCATACAAACTTTCAACCCCCGTTTCACCCCCTCAGGGGTATAAATTTAAATAACGCTGATACACGTTTTTCTTTATTTTTAATTGATAATCTAAAAACAAAGTTTCATGATTCTAGCTTCAAAAATGACCGACTTTCATACAAACTTTCATTCAACCCCTTTTTCACCCCCTTAAAGGTTGAATTTCGAAAAATCCGTTCTTATTCCTTGGTCAAGTTTTAGAAACAACACCTGGGAAAAAAATCTGCTTTCTAGGTCTAAGGGTTTAGGCTGGGCGTTGATAGATCAGTCAGGACCACGGAGTAAAGAAGTATAGTGGAGCTGGAACAAGGCAACTAGGTCAGGTGCCTCAACTAGGTCATGACGTCACAGCGGGCGGGGCTTGCAATCCCTAGTATCGAGAGAACCGTCACCGCGATCGGCTCGTGTTTGTACGTACTAGGTTCTTACGTAATTCAATTGTTAATTCGTTTAGACAATGAAGTACACTGTTTTTGGGTGTAAGAATTGCTCAAGATCAAAACTGAAACATATTGACGGCATTATATTTCATGTGGAAGTCCCTATAATTTTAATTTTCATTTTAAAACACATTTTCACCCATGCTTATAACTAAAGTCATCTGTCGTCGAGTAGATGCATTATAACCACGCCTAGGTTTCGCCCTTCTTACCTCCTTCACCCCCGCTCTCACCCATGCTTATAACTAGAGCCATTTGTTGTCGAGTAGATGCATTATAACCACGCGTAGTTCTCGTAATTTTTTTTTCATTTGTTTGTGTAATTTGTAACTCTGCTTTTCACATAACCAAAAAAATATTATACATTAAATCATTTTCGGCTTTGCCGCAAACAGGAATATCCCTACCCTACTTGCCATGCCTTTCTTACGGACATAGCATGGCTTAAAGGTCTAGATACCAAGCCAAAAGTCTTATTAAAAAAAACGGACATAGATTGTACTGGAAGGTCTGTCATGCTCTGTTACGCCATAGTGGTGAGTAGACGAACTAAAATGAAAAATAGTTAGTTCAGTTCAGTTCAGTTAGGTACACTGTAATAATTACCTTCACCGCTAGATGGATTTACTAATAACTGGCGTGTCTTCCTGCGAGGGGTGGAGTTATCGCCGTACCCCCGTCCCCCTCTCACCCGCATTAAGCGACGCATCTTTCTTAAGAGATTTTACTTTGGGGCCCCTCAACTCTACTTCTTTACTCCGTGGTCAGGACTTATCCTTTTATGTATATAGATATAGGAGCGTTCTTCAAGGAACGTGGGACATCAAGGTCATACGAGTAGTGGACTATGTCCTGAAAACCAGCACAAATTGTCGCTTATTCTCAATTTAGATTTTCCGATATTCTTCTTCTTTTATGTTGATGATGATAAACTATAATAATGGTACGACAACATTCAGGTGTGCGGGAGCGACAGACGCAGAGATAGAGTTCGGCGTGCGGTCCGCGTGCGCGGGCGCCAATTGTCCCCGTCGGCATGTGTGCTTGCCCGCTGCCAACGTGTGTCTCTCCCGGCTGCAGACCAAGTGCCCGCAACATTTCTGCGGTACGAACTATCTGCTATTTTTCCACTGATACTGCATCTTTAATTTACTTGATATTAAAGTATAAGTCAACCGGTTCAGCAAGGTTTTTTAGACATTTTTTGGACAATCTCACTATATTAGCAATTTTTTTAATCAAATATAAGGAAAACAATAAAAATAAGTAGTCACATATATAGTACCTGTCACTATTAGAATAGATCACTCACAAGGGGTAGACCAAAGACCTCCGATTTTTAGTTGAGGTGTCGTCATCGTTTGAGCTCTCTCCGAATTTTGCATTGGCAAGATTTATTTGTAAATATAAAAATAAATCTAATAATATTGATCATGTTGCAGTAAATACAACGAATTGCAACTCTCAGGCAGCGATGCCTGTGTGCGATACTGACGGAAGAACGCATGCTAATCCTTGTCATCTAGTGATGAGCGGTAGAAAACTAGCCTATTGGGGACAATGTCTACAAGGCTGCAATGCGGTATGTATACAAGTCCAACTTCAAATCACACCTCAAAATCATCGACATTATGGCAATTTTATGTTTATTTACTATGTTTCAGGCTGGAACAGTTTGTGGAGTGAATGGCGTCTCATACATATCAGAATGTGCTGCCTGGGCAGAATACATAAGCGTTGATTATCCAGGCCCTTGTCTCGCTGTCGGCCCCATCTCCGATCTCATGGAACCAAAGTGCAATTTCGATAGAATTATCTGTGCTCCGATCAAAAAATCAAATTGCCTCGGATTTACTGCTCCGGGTGCATGTTGCCCAAAATGTGGTGGTGCTTTGAGAATCCTCTATTCAAAGAAACAGGTCGATAGAGCTCTATACGGTACAAATATTTCTGCATCAGTCATCAATCTCAACAATATTATGAGAGCATTAGAGAGGAATATCAAAATTGCAGAGTGTGCTCTCAGAGGTTACTTGACCATAGAGATGGAAATTTTTGTAACGGTTGAATCAATACTGCCGAAACCAACAGATTTACAGTTGAATGTGTGCGTTTTAGAAGCTGAGAAACTAGCAGATATGATTAACAGAGAGAGCGTGTTAATAACTAGTGATATAGGGCTAAGTGCTTTAACATATGCACTTACAGTTCACACATATCCGACAAAAGCTGCATCCAGTATCGGCTTGTCTGTTGTTGTATCAACTTTATCATATCTAAGCATTTATGTTCTAAGGTAGAAATAAAAATATTATGTAAATAGTTTAATTTGTACATATTGAGATATTTGTAAATATTAAGAAAAGATATACATACACCAAATAGTAGTGCCATTTTAAGAGAATTGTACCAAGATATTAGGACTTGTTGCTTTGGTCTGCTTTAATGTTTTTAGGCACTAAATATTCTAGTATCAATATTCGTTACGTACATGATGTTGTGAGTTCATAGTGCCATATGTAGCAATAACGAATTCTGCCTGAAGCCTTTAATTTTGAGATTATAGAAGGATAAAGCATTAAGTTTTAAAGATAGACTGCCATACGCATTTTTATATCAATTTTACAAAAGACATTTTTTAAAGTAGTCCTTATACCAAATATGTATTAAAAATGATTATTGTTATATTTTGTTAGATGTTTAGAATAATATGTGAGATCAATATATTTGTTTACACGCTAAGAGCTGAAAATATTATTACAATAAAATATCGGTACCATTTGACTTTATTTTGCACATAACACTGAACAATCGAGGAATATAACATTATAGTGTGAATTTACATTATCACAATAATTGATTACTTATAATTAAATTCAGATAAGTCTTTTTTATCGAAAAATATATTGATTCTGTCGAGAAGCTGTGGGTCAGTCACCGTTTTGGCAAGTTGCACAAAGCCGCTCTGTAGCACCGGGTGTATCAATTGGAACCTCTCCAGAGGAAATGTTAGAACCAGTTCAAGATATGCCATTAATATATTTTGGAAGCAATTTCTCTGTACGTCAGTATCCTAAAATTGAAAAAAGAATATAATTCAGTAACCCCCAAATAATGGTGAGATGAACAGGGCAGGCAGATGATGAGAATTTAGTAATCACCGTCGTTATTTAAGAATATGGTATACACAAAACAACATACCTTACTTATACTGAGTGCTCTCTGTTGCTCTATTTCTGGTGGTACGGGTTGTGGCGGAATCAATGGCTCCATATTTTTATTTCTCTCGTATGATGGCCCGTCACAAATTGTTATATTTACTTTTCGAGTTTCCAAATCCTTATCATGAACATCGATTAAACTTGTTTTTAGTTCTTTGGCTGGACTATCTTTATTTACTTTAAAAGCTTGTGCAACTCCTTCATTCACCGATACATCGTTAATGTTCTCAATGGACTCGTTTTTCGGAACTTCAGTATCTGAAACAATCGTAGCTTCCACATTTTCATTATTGATTATCACAGAATTTTCGGAATGAACTTCTGCAGTCACGGATGATTTGCTATTTGCTTTGAAGTCTGCAAATGTAAATGGTTTTGGTTTTTCCATATCATCTTCTGAATTTTCATTGATTACTTCAATATTTGTAGGCGTATCACGTTTCTCTAGTTTTGGTGCTGGCTCTTGGGTATAATAATGCTCGTAATGATTCGATGATGAGTCAGTATCGACAGAGCTGAAGGACATTCGTTGTTTGCCATGATCAGGCTCATCAAAGTCTGATATACATATTAGATGCTTTACGTAACTATAGCATAAAAGTTCCCATGTGCCTTTTAAATCAAATATTTTTGTAACGAACCGGTCGTACTCAAGAGTTAAATTCAATGACATCGTGTAATTGTGGAGAATTATAGATATATCTGTGGATTTTAATTTAAATCTGTGAACTCCACTGAAGAAGATCTCCGTCAATGCTATAATTTTAATAAGCCATGAAGATGTTGTTTGTTTGTATAAATTTGCAGCATGATCCAAATTGGATACTTTTTGAACGAGAAATTTCAAACCAGGTCTCGAATCGAACTGCATTGCTCTGGTGAAGGATAGTTCTAAGCTTTTTAAAAGTAATTCAGTGTTGTCATCGCTAAGAAAAAATTTGTAGTTGCAAATATTGGAGCCAGTTTTTAAACTTTCTAGCAAAATACCATTTATACCTTGAAAAACATCAGATGAAGCTTGAATTAATACAGTTGCGATTATTTGAACCAATATTTGATGAGCTAATAAACCAACTACTAGACCTCGGTGTGGTATTCTTATTGTGTATAACTCTGGATTTAAAGAATTCACTGATTCTTGTAAATATATCAGAAATATGTAACTCCTATCATCAATTAACATGAGATTTTGCGAAGGATTTTTAGGCGTTAGTTTGACATGATTGTCTCCCTTTACATGTTCAGTTAGAAACACTTGTTGAGCCATAGCATGTAGTCTGACGTTATCATTAACTGAACAGTCACGGCGTGCAGCTACTTTAACTATAGCTAAATCTCCGTAGAAACTGTTGGAATTTTCCTTGAAAGCATAAGTTACTTGTTTTAATGGAGTCAAACTAACATTACAAGCTCTATGGAGACTCGTGCAAACTATCTCCCATTGATGGTCAGTCAAAAGATGCCCAGATGTTAAAATAATGTGTCTTATACAAGATGCTCCTAATCTAGCTATCGGTTCTTGCGGTTGTGCAATACATTCAACTAAAATTAGCATAATCTGTTTCAAAGCAAAAGTTATTTCCACACTTTCAATCGGTTCGATATTTTCATTTTTATCATCACTTGTAGACCTCTCGACGTTTATTTGTTGTAAGTGATGCAAATATACAACAATGGTATCAGTGGTCATACCACAGCATTGTTTAAAATTTGGCATAACACTGTCCCAATGCGTATTAACATTGGCTATCTGTCGAAGCCAATTTTGTACGGTCGGTAAAAGTAGATGGTTGATACAATGTAGGCCAAAATGAGTTCCTGGTACATCAAGAGTATTTCTTAGAAGCTTAAAAAGAGTTTCCATAGCTGCTGGTTGATTTTTCTTTGAGCACACAACAGTCGCTGAAATTAATCCTTCAATCAGGACATACCATACTTTAAGTATGTTACTCGGTTTGTCCAGTTTTAAAAGACAATTGTTTGTTGTATTTGAAGGCGGTAGAGCTGTTGAGAGTTTTCTGTAAGATATAAGCTCTTCTTCACAATTCTCATTGCTAATGTATTTGGTTATATCAAGAGAAGCACTTGGTATTATTGGATCTACAACACAAAGTGGCATATCTCCTTTGATTCTATTACCTGTATTGAATATAGGACATTTTGGCATATTATACATCATAGTAAGGATATCAGCACAACTTTCTATATGGTATAGTGCTTCTCTACACATATCCACTATGACTTTCTCAGATTTTTCTTCACTAAGAGGTATAAACTTACTGTTCTTTGAAAATTTCAGACTTAGACTAGGTTTAGGTTGTGTTGGCGGTGTCACTTTCTTCGGCTTTACTTCGGACGCTTGCACCTCCTCATAATGAAGTCCTTTTATGTGACTTAATAGGCATAAAATACAGTCAAGTGCAGCGTTAGCAAATACTAGCGTATTGTCTGTGCTGAGGAATACTTTGAATATTTCCAGTATGGCAGAATATTGATTAGAATTATTGGCCGCGCGGAGTGTGTTGAAAAGAGGTCGCCATCCTGATCTGATTTCCATTCTATTTGTTTCGACAAATTCACAAATGCATGAAATAATTTGTTCCTGGAGACAAAAACAGTAATCATTTTTATCATCATTTTAATAAATTAATTAACATGTAAAGAGCAGTAAAATTCTTACCTGTACATCATCATCACAAAGTTCCAAACATAGAAGGTTCTCGAATGGTTTCAGTAGAGCTTCATTAAAGTGGAAATGAGGCAACTCCACTTGCTGGTTCAGAAGTGCTGTTGCGCAGTCGTGTAGGCACTGTATTGCTAAGCTTGAAATTTGGATGTCTTTGTGGCATGCTGCCTGTAAATGTATGAAAATAAAATCTGAAGTATAAAATATAGGGATGGATGTACTTATATCGAACTTTAATGGCGATATAGAGCAAATTACATGTTCGCATCTAAAAGAAACAGTCCCAGAATGAAAAGGTTCGTCACCTTAGAGTCGCTTTTCGCTTGCACTAGTAGGTACTGCAAGAATCAATTATGATATTTAGCAATGATGACATTGACCGCTTGACAATCGTTTTAACTGAAATAATAATGGCAGGTTGAACCAACAAGGTTTTAGTTTATCAAACATAATAATCTTGTTGACAAGTTAATAGTCAAACAACTTTGATTTATTAACGAAGAGTTAAACATTATTTTTAACCGACTTCAAAAAAGGAGGAGGTTCTCAATCCGACTGTATGTTTTTTTTTATGTTTGTTACGCGATTACTCTGCCAATTATGAATAGATTTGATGATTCTTGTTGTTTGGTAGATACTTCAGAGGTGGTACCATATAAATTTTATCGAAATTGATTCAGCACTTTTTGAGAAAATCAACAAAAACAAAAAATTTAATATCACGTTTGATAAACCTTAGTGAATCAAACTGAGTTGTTGAGCATGACTTTTTGGATTTGGATGAAATTTTGTGTGTATACTTCAATGGGTTCTTCGATCGTTTTAAAATACAATTGGACCCGGCAGGTGGCGCTGGAATCGAGTTCCAAGATTTGTTTTAATTTCAGGGCAGGACGACGTCTGCCGGGCCCGCTAGTTATATATTATATTTTACCGGCCAGACCCGATTTCAGGACAAACTAGTTTTGCCTAGGATAACATATATGAGGAAAAAACTTAAAAAATTGAAAAATAAAATTATTTTTAAAAATAAAAAACAAAAACCGACTTCAAAACTGTAACCTATACCTATGTACAAACATAAACCAAAAAGTAAAGAATAATATTTTAATTTCAAAGCAAGAGCCTTAAAGGACAATCAACAAAATTATTGATATTTATATATCTATTTAATATTTATAAACAGTTCTTTTTGGAGTCGGTGCCAGCCAAGAAGGACAGTTTAATTCTGCCTTTGTAACAAACTTTCGAAAGGTAGGGGAGCGACGGCGCAGACCTAAGGAACATTACCGTAAGGAGAGGTGTCGTAAGACGTTTTCTTGTATGAACACTTCGTGTCCAGTTCAAAACTGTCCTTCTTCTTGGCTGGCACCGACTCCAAAAAGAACTGTTTATAAATATTAAATAGATATATAAATATCAATAATTTTGTTGATTGTCCTTTAAGGGTCTTGCTTTGAAATTAAAATATTATTCTTTACTTTTTAGTTTATGTTTGTACATAGGTATAGGTTACAGTTTTGAAGTCGGTTTTTGTTTTTTATTTTTTCTCTAACTCGAGTCTATTCTGTAACATAGTTTCAAAAGGTAATATGTGCTCGCGATACGTTGAACGAATCAATTTAAAAATCAACGAACCTTTTCATTCCGTCACTGTACAACCATGCAATTTTAATATTTTTTTATCCTAGAAAATTACTTCGCACGAGACCAATCATCTGATTCTATTATTAGCCAAATTAACTAACCCTCACACCTAACCTCTCTTTAATGTTCAGAATTGTTACTAGAATGAAAGATAAGGCATCTTGAGATGTAGAAACTCATAAACTCTATACAGATAATAACTCAAATAATTCATATAATACCTGCATGAAATGGGGTCCCACAACAGTCCATATAGCCATGCGATGAGCCAACGGTCTCGCAGCTCGAAGACATCGTAATGCCACGTCTCCACCCCGACACAACGCTCTTACAGCTTCCCCACCGCTACCATTAACGCGGCTGCCGCGGCGCCACCATGTGGTATTGTTGTTTACTACGTCTTGCTCCCAACTTGAGAAAAGCTTGTGTGGATAAAAAAATTACAGGTAAAGTGCGCAGAAGAAAGAACGTGGTGGTATTACGTACAATTCAATCTGATTATCATAATGGAAAGGAAAGCTATAGGGAAAGGATAATCATGCTTACAAGTCTGTGTTGATGTGCAACAAGTCGCTGTAGTGCTGCTTTTAACGTAGGCAGAGTGGTGGTAGCAGCGAGACGAGTAAATAAGGTATCCGCTGCAGCTGATAAAGCACAGCAAACTCTAGCCGCTCCGGAGCCTGATATTACGTTACCGCCCTAGACGATAAACACAATTTGTTTTAGAAGTCATCATGATTTCAAATAAAAAAACTACGACAGCATAAATCAAATGTTTTTTTTTATTGAAAAAGACAATGGTTGATTAAGTTACAAACAGGCAGTTTGCGTGGCTTATGCTAAAATATGAACTGAAAACGAGTATTCCTAAGCTTACCTCTTGTCGGCACGTTTCAACTATTTTAGCAACTGACGTATCACTGTTTGTGTTATTCTCAAACACTGGTTGAAGGAAATTGAAGACATCCACGCTGAAACAATCAGTTATTTAAGTTATTATATCTCCTATTAAATTCCAAAAAATATATACAATGTACGTAGCTCACCAAGTTTCATCATCCTTTCCATCCAACCCTAATTTAGCATCAGCTTGTAGTATAGAAACAGTTTTATTCCTACCAGTTTGCATGGTCACTATCGGTGTGGCATTATTGCCTTGATGACCGAACAAGGAATGTTCAAAACTGGATACGTATTGGCACGCTGCGAATATGTGCTCCCAGCATTCTGGTGCCTTAGAACCGAGCTCAAGACCACCTAGAAGTTATTTAACTGACGTCATTTTGAATTCTTAAAAATTACTAAAATGGCGCCCAATACGGGACTAGACTTTATGAAGGTTTTTTAATTTACTTATAATCCATAAAATTAACAACAAATCCCTCAAAAATAATTCCAGCAAAACCCGCAATCTCACCATGGTAAGTGATGATGTGGCCAAAGGTGGTAAGGACACAAAGCCTAGACGGGAACTGGCTCTCAAGTACAGCTGATATATATATCTATTTTAAAATTGCATAAAACTGCTAGTCATATCTGATTTACGTACCTGTTATTAGTATATCCAGTGACAGTGCATGCGTTGACAGTATTTTTCCATTAGGTGGTTGAGAAATAGCAGAATTCGCCAATAAAGCTAATATACTGCTACATCTGTTTTGCAAACTCAATGTGTTGCTTACTCTAGCTGCCTGAAATAGTAAGGTTATATTTTTAATGACCACTTTTGGTTTTGTTTTTCATGTAGCCGGTATTTTCGTACCTTATGTAGTCCTTCGAGGCACTGAATAGTCAAACCTTCCCAAGCAATGCGCTTCCTCTTCCCAAATGTGTTGATTTTCTTCGATATGATCCCGTGTAGCTTTTGCTTCTTATCCCTGTACCCTGTTAGTGGTACGCTAAGTACTGTTACCATTGAATCCCAAATACATGTCAGTATCCTGAAAATAATAAAGTATTATTAAGCTCTGTTCATCGAGTAAATAAATGGTAGAACAAGATTTTTAATTTTATTCCAAACACCAGCTTCTTCGATTTGATTGCGCGATGATAATTTTGCATTTATCATCATCATCATTATGTCAGCCGAAAGACGTTCACTGCTGGACATAGGCCTCCCCCAAAGATTTCCACAACGACTGATCTTGAGCTACTTGCATCCAATGGTTTCCCGCGACCCTCACTAGGTTGTCGCCCACGCTGACTTGATAGTTTTTTACCTTCTAGCCCAACGTAAGCTTGCCTGATGTTGTGGTGAATCATTAGTGTTGATGTGTAACGTTGAAACATCTTTTAATTTCTGCCAATCAGACATCACTGGGCTCTGGTCTAAACCTCCAAGATCTGTTGACGAAACATTATGATATTACATAAGAATATCATCTATGATACACATTTATTTCCAATAGATATTTCAACTGTCATCATGTCATCTTCAAAATATTTATTCTATTATTTATGATTACCTATTTACATATTATTTTGCTTCAATTTTGGTATTTACTGTCATGAATTTTACATACAATTATATTTTTATGAAGCCCTTCCTTTTACCAAAGAATGTTATTCATGGGGTTTTTACCTGATAGTAGATGTATGAGTGGATGATCTGTAATAGATGCGTCCTTCATCAGATCTGTGGCCAATACTTGCTGGTACAGTTCGCGGAGCCATGTCGCTGAGAGGTATACCAAAACACCACTACCTTGAACTTCATCTACAAACTCGTCTTCGGTTAGGGATACTTGCACTTTCTGTAGATTGAAATAATCAACTGATTTTCGACTTATTAGATTTCTATATTATCTTTAGGTATATGTATATTTAAGCGCCTGCGCCATCTAGCGTGGATAGAAGGAATCTTGTAAACTATACATAACGCCACCGAGCACGTCATTCGATGCCCCCACTCTGTAATCTTTATAAATAGACGGGGCGATCGCCGTAAAGGGACTCTTTGCTCTGGCGTCGCCCGATACACTTGTTGTCATAGTTAATTTGTGCAAACAAATTAATTATTATTATCCTGACCTACCCTCTATCCGTCATATATAAAAGGCAATCGTTACTGACTGATTGCCTGACTGATCTATCAACACTCAGCTCGAACCACTGAACGGATTGCACTCAAATTCGGCACGCAAAAGATTTTTGATAATTACATATCTCGAGATCGGATTGACTAATAATTTAGATTCACAATTAGACCCGGTAGGTGGCGCTGGAATCAGGCTCTTAAGTTTTTTATTTTCAGGGCCAGACGTCGTCTGCCTGGCCCACTAGTTTTTTATGATTGTAAACTCTAATGTTCAGTGAATCACGAAAACATACAAAGACGAGAAAGAAATAACGGTTTAAATAATTTTCTTAACACCACGGTTAAACTTTAAAATC
Organism: Ochropacha duplaris; assembly: GCA_951361185.1. Taxonomy (NCBI): domain Eukaryota; kingdom Metazoa; phylum Arthropoda; class Insecta; order Lepidoptera; family Drepanidae; genus Ochropacha; species Ochropacha duplaris. The sequence goes on along the minus strand of OX592704.1, from coordinate 8,282,976 downwards.
TTACTGAATTAAAAATGTAATTAAAATTACACTTCAAATCAACTTTAAATCTGTGGATTAATTTGAAAATTTAAGACAGTTAAATTCACATCAACATTAATAACAACACACTTAATACATATTTGAATACATACTTACACTAGACTCATTATAATAATTAGTCCTCCGTTGCTTCAGCGTCAATAAGAGAGCAGCATAAGTAGCTAGATACACCCCATCAGCGTTCATTATACAAGCTGTAGTAGGTGGTTGCGCAGCGTTATGTTGGCAACACTTTGATGCAAACTCTTGCATTGCCTCATCCACCTGATAAAATTTGATTTTATATTATTCATCATTATCTATATATATAAAAGGATAATCATTACTAAATTTAAATGATGTAGGAATCCGGTCTTACCTCAATACAAGTGCGCAAATTTATCAATTTTGGTAGAAGGGAATTTTGAAGAGTTTTTACGAATTGCCTCGCATTATGTCTTTCCAAATCAACATTGCATTCAGTTATTGTACATCTGAAACCAAATATGTAATCACATAATCAAATATTAGATATAGATTTTAACTTTTATCTTCTTATATTTAAAGTATACCTAGGACTTGGCTAGAGATACTGTCTATTCTTTTCTATTTCACATGAAATCATTATAAATAATTGTATATCTATGGTAGATACAAGTGCAAAAAAAGCATACCTGCCAAGGTTCAGCGTCTTAGGTATAGCTTTTGTTTTATCACCGGCAGGATGTTTATCAGTATCATGTGATGTGGGATTACTGGCTCTAGATGGTAGGAACACGTTGTCTGCATCGGAATCCGCTTCACCTTCACTTCCTGAACTTATGTTCTCTGGGCCTGATGTATCTGTTTCATAAAGTAAAAAGAAGTATAGGCAGGATTTCAAATACAATTTTTCAAAGCATATATGAAAGCATACAATAGAACTCCATAATTATGATTTTTACCTGAGGAATCATTGTCCTTAGATTCACTGCTTTGTAATACTGCTACGACATCTCTGTAATAATTAATTATTTGTATGACGTTTTTATTTTACTTTATATTTTTTTTTTTATATCTGTAAGAAAATAGTATCAAACGTCAATATTATACCTGTAGGGACTTGGCAGTCTGGCTAATGTCTGATAAGTCAATGGTCCCGTATAATCTGCATCCTGAAGCTTAGGCCAGTGTCCCAGTATGAGAGACGTTGCTTCAGTAGACAAATACTCTGTTGAACCTGAACATAGCTTCTCTAGAGCATCCAGGAATGAGACCACGCATTCTACTGCGGCTGCCACTACTTCAGGGTTACCACTGCGACCGCATTCTTCTATGCCGTCCATTATTCTAGAAAATTTACGACAGAATAAAGCTTATTAAAGATTCGGTTTAAAGGTAGACGACTTTTGTTGAGTAGAGATCTTTTTTAAATAGACTTAAAAAATCTATCAAATTGGGTTTGATCGTAAGTAACTTATTTGATGAGATAATGACTGTCTGCATGGTATTTGAAGTCAGGGATATATACTAACAAAATCATTTAGATTTATTCAATTCGCCAGATATAATAACTCAGCCTCTAGCAACTAAATCCTACAACATAATACTCACAGTCTCACTATAGCCATATCATCACTGTGTCTCTCGTGGTGATCGGTTCTCTTTAACAACACCAACTGGCACAATCTCTTAGGGTTCTGCAGCAATTCTCTCGCACTCCTCAATGGTTCAACTCTGTGTGAAACTGGAGGGTAGAGCAACATTCTGTGGTATAGTGCCTCGAGAACTGGTCGTAGGTTCGATGTTGAGCCGACTAGGCGGACTAGCTGGTTTGCTATACTGAAATTTGTCGCAAAATAGTGAAAAAGCTTAATGAAGAAAAATACCAAGATGTACATATTTTAGAAAATTTTAATTTCTCTTTTACCACTGAATCATAACTGTAGAAAGATTATGAAGAAAATTAATTTTATATAGTTTGAGGTAATTTAATATTCTGATTACCTGTAAATAGCTTTAGCCTGCTTGCTGTTGAAGCTTGGTGCAGAGTTGAGAGCTCCAGAGCCTCTTCCCGAGTCATCTACTAAATGTCCTTCGTGTTCCCTGCAATTTTTACAATATATATGTATTATACTCAGTCAGTAGTCACGAAGTACTTTTCTAAAATGATTATTATCTGGTGCGTAATGTTACCTGGATTTTATATTTTTGTCCACACGTGGCGTTCCTAAAAATGAGATCAGTGAGGGGCAGAACTTCTGCCATAGGAATGTTGTGAAATGTGAGTTGCCACACACTCTTTCCGATAGACTTGACATCAGTGTTAATAGGCAGTCCAGGAAAAATAGCGCCAATGGATTTTGTTTTGGAATGCTGTAAATATTAAATAGGGAAATTTTGATTGAAAAATGTACACAGTTATGCTAGAATATTTTACTTGGATGACCTACTTCAAAGCATACAAACAGCAAGTGATAGAAGATAACTTACAGTTGCGTCTCCGATAGCCGACTACATAAATACTGTATGACTGGAATTACTTCGCTGTAGCATCCAACTGCTACAATATGATTACTGCCAAGAGGAGAGCCTTCCGAAAGAAGTTCTTGACATTCTTCATCTGTAATTAATGAGATAATAAATGATTTTGAATATATATATATATATATATATATGATAAATCTACCCTAAAAACATTAATAAGCTTAGAACGCTCTGTTACATTTGAGATTAAGAGATTACTAACAGTTTAACAGGAATTTTCTGGTTTGAATCCACGATAGCAAAACTCAGTCTCAATTTAACTCGCCACTCGTATGTCTCAGTCTGTCCATCTGTCAGTCTGTCCAGCTGTTCTCCTCTACAGGTCGCACTTCTCAACCGATTCTCGTGTAATTTTGTGAGCCAGTTCGATAATTATATGGATTTTTTTATTGATTCACATTTTGTTTTTTTTTTTCAAAATAGCGGTGTCACGGTAGCCCTAAAAATATCATATTTCAGCCATTTCAAAAAAATACTCAAAACCTTCGCGAGGTCTACTCACAGAGCCACTACTTGAAAATAAACGTCTTAATATTAATAAAATGTATATAAGCACTACATATAAGCAAGAGTTTTCTATGATGTGGAACATAGTAGCAGTGTGGTATAGTAGGTATAGACTATAGATAGGTACCTAGTTGTGCACAGTAGGCCCGCAGCGCCTGCGCAGCGGCTGCGCGTGCGGCGGCGGCGACGTGCGGCGGTCCCCCCGCGCCGCCCGCCTCCCCGCACCGCCCGCACGTCCACACACATAGTCGACCGTTGAGAGTGCGCCGCGGGGACAGCGCCAACGACAGGTACATGCGGAATATCTGTACCTGCACACAACAATGTGCACATTGCATGTTTTACCTTACCGCTAATAAAGAGAGGACTGATCAACGTCGCCTTACGCACACACAAAGACATATGTGGACGCAGAGAGTAACTAGTGCGCGAGGTGGTATATAGGATGATTATGGTCCCTCCGGTATTAGTTACCTCATCTGAATCCCCGACACTTCATACAAGTACTTACGGTACTACATAGGTTAATCACCTACACTTTGAAGCACACACAGGATCAGTAGACGGGACAATACTTATAGATATGTAAGATATGCGGGCGACGACGATGGGTGACGATAAATTGGCGGGCGGATGAGTGTCTAAGTACGTAGCAAATAAGTAAAAGTAAGGTTTTAGAAAAAAAAAACAACGCGTTTGATCATCCTTGAGCCCCTGTTATTTTACTGCAAATCTAGTCTAATAGATATTTTAATTAGTTCCGTATCTTCCTTACCTGGGTATCAGGTAAATGGTACATGACTGAAGCGGTGGCACACAAGAGCTGCGAAGGCATCCATAGCGAGTCATCTTCTGGTTCGATACCCCTATGAAATCTGTCATCCCGAAGGATTTTCTGGAACAGAAAGAATAAACTTAAGAACTTCTAGCTGATATAGCGGGCTTATGCACCTGTGTCAAAGGAATGCACCAGCAATTTGTTACGGGCAAAGGACTCGCTCTTGTCTCTTCTTTTATTAGTAAATTGAAAGTCCCGAGAAGTATAATAATGGGCCATAAGTGAGCGTCTCTCCACAAACGAGCAGTTGTAGATATTCTATCAAAAATGTCAAAGCAGATACAGTTGAATTAGTTGATATGTACTAAGATTTAAAATGAGTAGCCTTTAGTCTTGGCCAATCTTCGATGGATCTACCAACCAAATTTAAAATAATAACGTACATGGAAGCCCTGAAGCGCATAAGTAACAAGCTTTGGTCTCTTGCTCTCTAGCGCGATCTGCAACGGCAGCAGGCAGGCGCGACGAAGTTCATACGACGGACGACGCGCACTGCTTTCTTGTATGCAAAGAATTTCTGAAAAGGTGAGGTCATTTCAGAGTAATCAACATATTATGCCTGGTACATTTTGAACACATACTCGTACATAGTAATATAGATTATTAATTACATTCAGATTCCTAGGGGGAATCGAACTCGTACCAACTACGTCGATTCATCAAAGAACGCGATCGATTACCTCAGTCAGAAAGGATACCTAAAATTATAGGTGTTCGATTCAGTAGCCATTACAATAACCCCGACTGATGCGACAGCATCACTGACTAAACCACTTCAAACGGCAAAGAGCAGAAGTAAGTAGGTAGATAATAAATACATCTATAGCAAATATAATTGGCAATAGGATATATGCCGGTGCCATCGAATACCAAGACGAAGGTATGGGTTCGAATCTTAAAATTAGCTTGAGCGTTCGGTGAAGGAAAATACCGTGAGGAAAAGCATAGCACGGAGGTAGGTACTTTGTACTCCTCCTCCTCCGCCTCAATTTAAAAGCGTTCCGGCTTTTGCATTTTTGTAAAAGATCGAAAACAAATAATTCCTTCGGATTGCTGATGTTCTTTGGTGACAGAGTCACTCACCGTTAGATGACCCACTTACCTAACCACTACCTCAGACTTCTGACACAACATGTTAGAATCCTAAATCTAAATATGGTAAAGATAATAAATCACTTTCATTTGCTAAACTGAAGTAGGTACCATAATATTTTATTATGATTGGCAATGAGTCATCTCTATGAAACTTGCAGCTATTGCAAAGCGTAAGCGGGAACTACGCCGTACTTACTAACCAACTTATATGAAGGAAGATGTTTTATGTTAGTATACTTTTGGTTGTTAGCTATAGTTGTTCTTATATTACTTATTATAAAGGTCTATTTAGAGTGTTGTGTATCTACACAAATAAGGCTATACCTATTGCAGTATAAAACAAATGACAGTATGTTTAGCGCGTTTTATGTTCTTAGATAAATTATTTTGATGTTACACTATAACTTGTTAATTATTTGTAAAAATTTCAATGACCTAGGGTACCTTTCTACTAAAATATAATTACCTTCCTACCAATATTCTTTCACAGTTTTATGCTTTGCAAAGAATAATAATGAATAAGAAGGAAAACGAGCTTACTTTAAGCTTATGCTATATAATATCCGTTATACTTATCTTACCCAATGCATCTTGACAAGTTTTCTTCAAGGCAGTCAACTTTGGTCCTGTGGCTTCCCTAAATATATCCTGCAGTAGTTCTTCCATCACACATCCATCACATATCAAAATCTAAAACACAAATGAATACTGAATGTGTCAACCCAATGTGTTATGGGTAACTAAATCGAGGTTGTTGAGTGGGCGGAGATGCCCTTATCATTTGACGTAGCGCATAAACTGGGCATGCTCACAGCGAAAATCAATACTTTCGTTACGTACATTCTACTGTTTGCTTATATCTTTTATAAAAACAGATGCAACAGGTGTCGTCTTATAGGAGTCATGAAAAAATAAGATTACAGCAAATGTTTATTATCATATTGTTTAAGTGGGACGGACGCGTGTCCCTCAGCATACTCAACAGCTTAGAAAAATTCCCTTGTCACGATGTTTGGTTGAATTAAAAAAAGCCGATCTTGATGAAACTTGGCACACGAATAGGTTATATCCTGGAATTTAATGGATACTTTTAATCCCGGGAAAAGATAAGATCTCACAGGAACGCGGGTGAAACCGCTGGGGGCAGCTATTTTATTTATTATTATCATAAAAAATAGGTAAGAAAAGTCGGGTATAACAACCTATAAGTAATTTCTGAAATTAACAGTAATATTATCATTTTATTCGTAAATTACTAATAATGAAGACTGAATATTTATGAATTATCGATATTCTTCAGAAACATTGAAATATTTTTCAAAGCTTCGCGGGTGAAAGAGATTGACGTGAGTAACTGAACCACAGAACACTTTTACTCCTAGAACTTTTTTTTTTTTTTAAGAAGATTTTTGGCCTGGTATCGAGACCTTTAAGCCATTTCTTTATTTTAAATATTCATCTTTTATGTTTCGTCACGTTTTGTTGTCACTTTCACTGTAAAGTCTAGTCCTCGTCCGTACAAGTCCGGTCTAATTTTAGTGCAATTGGCGGCTATTCCACTAAAACATTTCATGGACTTTTTGTGGAAAGTCACGATACACGCTTTCATTTCATTTCACTTCACTTGTGCACTTAGATTGATCTTTATTGGACAAAACACCACCGAAATTATTCAATAAAACTCAAAATATACGAATTTAATGAAAATAAAACGAAAACACAACGTCACTTCGCAAGTTCCCGCCAAAAAAAGTCCTACTCCTACTCCTAGAATGGTAAGGCACCTATGAACGTTATTTATGTACGCTTGGTACCTATATTATGTTTATACTTCTATTTCTATTTGAAACCAAATGTATTTTTGACGATATCTATGACAAAATTGGCGAATTACGAGGCCAAGGTACTTTTGAGCCTAATCATAATTATAGTATAAAAACGTCAAAAAATATAAGTGCCCAGTAAAGTGCAATGAAAGCGTCTATCGCGACTTTTCAGGTTGTTCCAAAAAATCTGTGAGAAGTTTTAGTGGAACTAAAACCGGAATAGACAGAGTATTAAAAATGAGATTTAGGCTGATAGTCTTGTAACTTAAGCCTTTTAAATAAATAAAACATAAAAATAAAAAAAAACTGGTGTCACCACAACTGTCTGTCACTAGTGTCACTCATTCGCACTCGTAAAAAATAGTCGAAAATAAAATGGTTTGCTGGAGCGCTTTAGGTCGTTCTTTTGGCATAAATTTGCTAAAAACTAATGTAAAATCACCATTCATAGCTAAAAATGTAGCCTTTTCAACTAATAAAGCCTTGTTAGGTGGTCATGGACATGAAACAATGGCTATTCAACCATCCAGGTACGGTGTCTATCGCAGTGATTACCTAACCATTTTTGTTTTGATTTTGATAATTTAGTCTACGAACATTATTATTGCCTCTATAATTTATCACAAGACTACTCTCTGGCCCGAATATGTTCTAAAATCGAGAATAAACATCCTTAAGTGATGTCATAAAAGGATGTACTTTCAATACATAACCAACGTAATGTTTAATTTACAGATGGCAATGGCATAAATTCAAAGACATGTTCCACTACTATGTGATGGTTGGTATGATTCCAGTAGGTGCGATAATATTTTACACTAACGTGTTCATCGGGCCAGCACAACTGTCGCCTATCCCTGACGGATACACCCCTAAGCACTGGGAGTACCACCGTCACCCAATAACTAGGTTCATCGCCCGTTACATCCATAATAGTCCACAGCAGGTAATGATCTCTTGATTTTATTATGTTTTACTAATCTATAGAAAAACATGGATATTGGGTTATATCTTCTGCAGTGTTTTGCTTTATCTAAAGCTGAAAATTATTGAGGGAAACACTGGTTGTTTAAATAAATTTCCCATTTTATTTAATTTTCTCCATATATTGTGAATGCTGTCAAAATTGCCAGTTAGTCTATAATTATTGTTTTTGTGGCTACTATGGTTAAAAGGCATCTCCACTTGCTACCCATATCAAAAATACATCTTGTAGATGTTATGGTAGCCTAGTGATTCATGTGTCCTAATAAAGGTTCATTGTTGGTCATAAAACATAATTTTGTTTAGGTAACTGATGAATTTACCCCCATACAACCATTGTTTCTTTTAATGGTTAAAAATAACCTCATTAAGTTCAGCATTAAATAAAAGAAAATAATAGTTTAAGCCTGGTAGGGTACTCTGTAAGAAGTATCTTGTTTAAAACTGGTAGTAGTAACTAGAACTAATGGCTAAATAGGTACACACTGGCGAAGGGTCACCAGACATATAAATAAATATCCTGAATGGGATGTTTCAACACAGCCATCTGATCCCCAACTAAACAAAACTTGTACAGTTGACACATAGTTATCCCCCAAACATTTTGCAAGACGGTGTTGGATTATCAAATTTGAGAGACTTACTTTTGCAAGATCCCTGTAGTCTGGATATTTTGAAAAAGTGTACCTTGTAATCCAACATATTACATATCAAAGTGGTAAGATGTACTATAACTTATGATGCGGTCCAAAATGTTTGCTTTTATTACTAACGTGACTCAGTGACTCAACTGAACACGTTATATGAACTTATATGCATGTCAGATTACAGGTAGATTAAGCATCCTACCAAAAGGAAAAATTCACGATAAAAAAATATTATGAAAATTATTTTTGTTATCCATTTAGTACCTATGTCTTTTTTTATAATTCCATATCTCGAGATTGGATTGACTGATGGCTGAAATCAAGTTCTTAATTTTTTTTATTTCCAGGGCAGGACAACTTCTGTTGAACCCACTAGTATATATAATGTTACTTTAGTTTTTAGGAGAAGTTTTTTGATTAATCCATTTCTTTATACTTAAATTCAGTCATTTCCAGTGACCTGCTTTTTGTTGTAGTTATTCAATTTGTTCATTGAACTCTTTACAGGAATATGAAAAATTCATGCATTTTATTGATGAAGAAAAACAGAAGATCAAGCTGAGGGCTCTAGAGAAGGCTATAATTCAAAAAATGGCTGAGCGTAATGATTACCAAGCATACTATTACAAACCTATGGTCAATAAATACCTTCGTATCAACAAGAAGACTGGGGAGGAGCTATGGGACCGCCTGGGTGACAACTACAAAGATTAAACTGGCAAACATGCACTGCGTTAGTAGTATATTATATTTAGTAATCAAGTGAATTTGTTGAATATTTCAATGTAGATAAATAAAACTTTTGATTGTTACTACATCAGTTTTTTTTAAAACCAAGAATGTTATAACTGTTTTTACCAGCTTAAACATTTTATTGATGTATTTGTTGTTAATTTATATACCTTTTGGGTCAAGCCATGCTCCCACATTTCTTGGTTTTTTGTATCTATTTTAATTACGATGTCAATAAGTGATATTTGGGTGTAATAAAAGAATAAAACTATGGTAACATTGTTATTTATTTTACAGGAAATTTCTAACGATTGACAATAATAAATTCCGACAGAGGAACCCTTACAAAATTAATGTCAACACTTACCTAGCAATATGCAAAATGCAATCTGATATGATTCTATCTTTATCCTTTACTTTTAATATATTTAAAGATTGCTATTGTTTAGAATAGTTCATGAGAGTTTTAAGATTTTTTGACATTAAATTAATATAAGTATGTATTGTGACACTTTATATTTCTGAAATATGAGGTCAATTGAAATGAGGATTTTAAGATTTATTTTACTGTAAAAATCAACAGGTCATCGTATAGAGCTGAGATACAATTAAATATTTAAGACAGGTAAGATATTACAATTTTAAAACGTATTTCCTTTATCTGAGGTTGTTAAAATAAATTGACTTAATAGTTATGAAAATAATTTATAAACGCTTCACCTAGGTATAGTAAAATTAAGTAGAACGAAATCAATATCTATCTATGTGGTAATAAATAAATAGTTTGGCCGAGCCGGAATGCAGAAAGCTCTTAACTACACTGTTTGTTATACAAGTAAATTACAAAACGATATGATTTCATTATCCCATTCTTTCAGTCTTCGCAGTTTGTTGAGTTCCAACTATGACCCGACAACTATGTACTTAGATTGCTTTTCATATAACATTTTGACTTTAAAACTATTTACACCATTCCTAATATAAATAACAATTTCAAGTAGATTAGAAATTGCAACTAAGCTACATAATATAAACTTAAATTGTATAAATCAGTATAAAAGCGTAAACAGAATAAATTGTCCCGTCAGCGTAAAAAAAAAAAAAAAAAATTTTAATTAACAATAATTTCTGTATGTTTGCAATAGGTATGTATTGATTACGACTGTTATTTAAATATATGCAATGTAAAATTGTTTATGACGATTCCTCAATAATTAACAATTCTAATATTTAAGACGGCTACGAGTTACTACAATGTAAATTTAAACAATAATGTATGATGTTTATTTGGTTTTTTCCTTTTCTGCCTGCGCCGCTAGCTTTGCCTCTTTTTTGGCTTTTTTCTTTTCTTCCTTTGCTAGTAATTTGGCCTGTCGCTCCTCTTCCTTAGCGATAAGTTTAGCTTGTCTTTCTTCCTCTTTAGCTTGGAGTTTGGCTTCTTTCTTCGCTTCCTTCTCAGCTTTGAGCCTCAGTTTTTCTTCTTTCTTTCTCTCTGCTATTTCGTTCTTTCTATTGTCGATGGTTTCATCTTTTTTGCTTTTCTCTTCATTCTTTGTGTTTTCGTCGTCTTTTTTCTTTTTATCGTCTTTCTTTGATTTAGATTTGGGGTTATCTTTTTTCTTATCAGTCTCTTTGCTATGATCTCGGGATTTGGGCGGGTCATCTTTGTTCGATGGTTTAAGAGGCCGGAAGAAGTGTTGTTTATCCTTTTGAGGTGAGGTTTCTAATTGCGTCACTATTTTTTGGGCACACCTGCAACAAATTTTGCAAAATTATATATTTAGTTATTATTTTAGTTTAATCGTTTCCATATCGTGTTCTATTGCCTTTGGGTATAGGTACATTTCATATTGAAATACAAGCTAAAAGCTACCTTATTCTAGTAGAAGCAGAAGCAGCAGCGGCACTTTCTCGTCGTCCTTCGCGGAATTCTCTCTGGAACTCCCTGATGGGAGGCAATCGCCCTGAGGACTCTCCCGCAGCCGGCCCGCCCGTATAACTGTGAACTTGGTAGTCTTGTAGTCGAGCCTGGAAAATATCAATAGAAAGGTTCAAATCTTAGGCGTTCAGGAAAATTGATAACATGAATTACTGCTACTCTTCTATAAATACCTAGTACTTTGCTAATATGAAAAGTCAAATGACGCTTCCGTTTAGACTTATATGGCAAGAATCAACACTATAGTGTCAAAAAGACTATAGTTATTTTTGCATCAATTATATTGTTATAGATAATTTCTTACTGTTTACATACTCTCAGTTATTACTTCCCGAGGACTATCTACGACTTACTTCGTATTCTCAATTTGGAGCGAACATTAGAGATAAGGTAGATGATTACCTAAACACAGTAGACCAAATATGATACAAATGGTACATAATATACCTTCATGCTATGATGCTGCGAACGTCTCAAAGAGTTAGAGGCTGGCTGTCTCGGTCGTGGTGGCGTGGACACGCTCGGAGCCCGAGGTACCGCCCCAAGACATGCTCCGCCACACTTCGCTCCTCCGCACAGTTTCGTCGAGCAGCTATTCACCACGTTACCACCACTGTTCGATGATACGGAAGACACTCCTGGAAAAATATATAGTTTCGAAATATTACATAACTAGCTTTCCGCCCCGCGTTTTACCCCTTTATGTGTTGAATTTCGAAAAACCCTTTCTTCCTCGTCTACGTCTTAAAAAACACGATCAACCTTTTTAGGTAGATGAGTAGGTATTTACATCAACACTTATTTTCTGCAACGTGGTGAAAAAAAAGATGTGGATCTAAACCATAAACGGGCGTCATCAAATTATAGTCTAAAAACGGCAGCTTGCTTAGTTCTCAAACTGTTGGATTATTGTCTAGGTACCGAGTAAATTTATGTAGGTACATAGTAATTTTTTTCACGGGATTTATCTAGAGTTATCTTTATTAAATTATGCTTCTGCGTGTCCATACGATGGTAAGTGATAGCGTGACTGAAGTTGGTAAGCATAAAAATCCTAGAAGTGTATCTCAAGAGCAGCTGTTAGAACACACCTATAGGTAGGTGCTGGGTGACAGATAATTTTAAATACTACAATTACTCTAATGCAAATAAGTATGTCTGCACGTAGTAGGTAATCTTTGGCCTTCAAAGTTTACCACTTTTTCAAACTCAAACTCAAACCTCATTTATTCAGTTTAGGCCCTGGTAAGGCACTTATGAACGTTACAATTGACTCTAGCACCGGTTCGGAATACACTTAACCTGAGAAGACTCCGGCAAGAATTTCAGCAAGACAATTTTTTTTAGCAATGGATCTTTCTTACATTTATTTACATTTTTATAAGTACATTTAGAAACATTTTCAAATATTTACACTACGCCAGGGGGATGCAGGTGCAGAGTCTTCCATATAATGAGCCACCTTAGTAAGCTTTGTTCATTAACCTAAGTTTAATAAAAAAATAAAATTTAAAATAAGATATTCCAGCTACCTCACGTGGGATCCTATTGTAAAAACGAACACAATTCCCGAGAAAAGATTTATTAACTTTAGCTAGCCTGAATCTAGGGGTCACAATTTTATCTTTGTGTCTTGTATTAAAATATATCTTAAATTCCTTAAATTGATTTCAATTGATTGACTTCTTTGTAACTTTGTAAGTACCTACTCATGTCTTTGTAAGTAAATAACACAAGGTGTTGTTACAAGATTGCTGAGGATTTAGACCTGAACGTCACTCACCAGAGAGGGAAGACTCGCCGCTGGTGACTGAGTAGAGCGAGGCGGACGCGGGCACGGAGCGAGCGCCCATCGAGTAGCTCGACACCGAACCCGGCACTCCCCAAGACTTGCCACTGCCGCTCGACACCTACAATGATTGAGATTTTAATTAGGGAATACCTACATCTACGTGTACCTACTTGAATTTATCTTATTATCCTATTAGAAAAAATACCATACAAACAGGACGTCTAAATTGCTGACTCTGTGAAATTGTTATATGTGTAAACTCGCACCTGCCAACTCTTGCTGGTGACGAGCCGTGGCGCCTGCCGCAGCCGCAAGATCTTGGCGCGGCAGATAACACAGCGCAGCGGTAGCAGACGCTGGCTGACCGCCATCTGAATGGTCTTCACGAAACACCGCCGGCACACCACTCGGTGGCCGCACGGAGAGGTTTGCATCGTCGCCTTTGCGTTCACACATATTACACACTGGAAATAAAGGAAGGAAAGAGGAGTAAGAAGGTTAATGCAAGGTCGGCAACGCGCTCGTGACGCCTCTGGTGTTGCGTCCATAGGCTACGGTAACCGCTTCACATCAGGTGGGCTGTATGCTTGTTTGCCACCAAATGGTACAAAAAAAGGTGAAGGTCATAAGTGTCATCGCGGTAATGTATAAATATTAATTTTTAAATTATTTTCTGAATCAAATGAAAAGTAACACCCGGCTGAAACTCAATAGGTAAATTAATTCCTGAGCGCTGTTACTTTATACTTTATTTATAGGGAGCGACAATCCCTCTGTTGTAATTGAAAGCCGATGGGTTCGTTAGGTCGGTAATCTCACTATCAGAAAAGGACATCTCGAACCAGCTTGTCGAATCGATGTAATTTCAACACCTATACCTACGGGTTTTATACGGGATAGTTTTATTGCCATCTGGCTGAATGTTGGATGTTTCTAATTAAGTACCTATTGCTAATTATACAGTAATACAGTCTCTAACTCTAATAGCGGTCCTCTTTAGGAAATTGACCAAATATGATTGTTTTAAATATTTTATATTCATTTTCTTACCAAAAATAAACTAACATTAACAACGTTCATTGGACGAATAAACCACGTTGTTAAAAGTAATGACAGTTTGTTGAAAATGCCCAAAGATTTTTGGAGTTGATAAATTAAATGTTTTAAGAGATACCATCAAAGACTAATAAAGAAGACGAGTTAGGGGGTATAAAATGTATGACCGAGTCAAGGTAAAGGTCGAACAAATAGATAATTCTGTGTATCTAGAAATCAAGTAGGTATGTAGGTAGGTATCTGCACAAACCATACTAATGGGTACTGTAAATGCGAAAGTCACTCTGTCTGTCTGTTACCTTTTCACGCCTAAGCCATAGAACCATATTTTATGAATTTTGGTTTACAGATAGATGGGACCATGGAGAAATTTAAACAAGAGAGTCTGTCCTCTCGATTAAAACTAGGTATTTTGCAATTAAGTCAGATATGGTCAGCTGGCTGCTACTTAACTGACCTTGAACCATGCCAAGGTAACGTCGAATTAAAATTATTAGACCCGTGTTTTGTTAATTTTATAAATTAGTTTCGGTTAGATGCTGATTATAATTTTTAACAATTCAATAGCGCAGCTTTTAATAACCTTGTGCAGATGTATCTCATTGAAGTTTTAATCTATTGATCAAGTACCTACGGGCCGGTCTATGGTTCGTACACACAGCTCGTGGCTTCGATTAGATTACTAATGTACTAGGTATGCAGGTAACTAATGCGGGTTATAATTTATGTATTAGTTTAAGAATAAAATTGTTAAACATTTGAAAAAAAAACGCCAATATAGTCAGATGGTCCAAAAATATTTTTAAAATGTAACCTTGCTGAGTTTCTTGCCGGTTCTTCTCCGTTGAAGACTGACTTCCAAACCGATGGTAACTTTTGTAATTCGACCTTCATGAGTGCCCTTCTAGGGCCTAAACTGAATAAATGGTTTTGACTTTGACTTTGATTCCCATAAAGACATTTGTGTGCATATCTGCATGTCTGTTTGTCCTGAGACTGTGTGGCATGTACATGGAACCAGATATCTGATACAATACATATTGCTTACCTCTTCCTCGGGTGAGGATGCTAACTCTGGTTCATTCTCTTCCAACTTATTGAGCAATTTGTCCTGAAACAAAAGAGAGAGAGTTTTAATGCATGTTTACTACTAGCTGTCCCCCGCGGTTTCACCCGCGTACCCAACGAGATAAAAAGTATCCTAAGTTTTTATTTATGTAGGCCTTCGCGCCAAGTTTCATCATAATTCATTCTGACGTTTTTGCATGATTGAGTAGCACACATCCAAATACTTTTTACATTTATAATATTAGTAGGATACTATTTGCATAACTATCTTCGATCAACAGTCTATAGAATTAGATGGATTGTATTTATAATAGCATCGGGTAGAATAAGAATATTTTACCATCAAAAACATAACTTGTAAAAAAAAAACAAGTCTCGAAACTCAGTTTTTTACCTTAAAAAGTTGTGAGATCCATGTAATACCAAGTCGGTTAATTTATGCAGTCCCTAGACTTAAGGGTCCCCTTCTATCTTATGTTATTATTACGTACCTAACAACTTCTTATAGTGACCATAGTTTTAGAGACTTAATAAAAATCAAATTTTTCGTTTGTCTGCGTGTCTGATAAGGTTTGTAGAGATTTTAAATGAAGGTGATAGCCAACCACACTGGTACAAAGTACCTTGCCATCGTGATGGCTCCCATGACGTTTTCATAAAAAAAAAATCTAATCAAAATACAAACAAACAAACAAGTGGAATGCTATAAGTGCGGATGCAGATTAATTCCGTTCTCAACGTACAAGACGCCGAGTGCTGTGGCCGAGTCCCGACATGTGCTGATTTTTTGTATTTATGTGTATAAGTTTGCATATCGTTCCTATGAAATATGTTTTTCTTGAGTTTGACTAACGGACGTGCGCGTAGATAGAGATTTGACCTAAAATTCTTGAATTATTTATATTATAGCTGCGGAATTGATCCACAGCTTTGTTTACTTTACTTTTTAATATAAGTTACAGATAAAATGGGAATTGGTAACTAAACTTTTTATGCCATAAAGATGACGAACAGGCACAGAAATAGGTATTTAAAAAATCTTGTTTATCCACGGGGGTGAATCATCATCATCATCATGTCACCGGGAAGACGTCCACTGCTGGACAAAGGCCTCCCTTCTGGGGATCCTTGGGATCTCCACGATGGACGGTCTTGGGGTGAATAATTTAGTCAAAAACCGATATCAAGATATTTGAGAGCCATGTTTGTCAATCTGCTTATATTGAATGCGACAGTTAAGTCAAAAGGATGAGAATGGATTTATCTTTCTTTATGAGTCATTCATTATTGTGTGTAGTTATCTTATTCTCATATAGGTATAATAATTAATTTAATAGACGTTATAGCATCTTAAATAAGCATTAAGTTACGGTATCTCATTTCGAATAAGTTGGTTCAGGATGCCTTTTGCCATATCATCTAGTATTGTGTATTCAAAACGCGTAGGTGACTGCTCAATAACTTAAGTTTGTTGTACAACTTGTAATAGTGCATGAGATATAAAGGCCTATCCTCACGAACGTTATGTAACGCAGCTTTTTTCGGATGCCACTATTTTGTTTAAATATTCTTAGATTAATTAACATACGTCTATCTTATACAGATTTGTAGTTAAAAATGAACTACAGTAGGTACCTATACTCGCAAATTGTCTAGCTTAAAATATCCTTAGAAAACTTCTTCATAATGATTGTCTTATCTTATGATGAACTTATGAGGTTATTAGCTAACCTAACAACATCTTATAGTGACCATATCAATATTAAAAATCTTTTATGTTTATTTTTATCGTGTAGACAAGGATTTAAAATTAATTTTGTAGAAAGTAACAAACTAAATACACAAATTAAAAAATACAAAATATAACTAGTCCAGATTGCTGTTAGGTGGTAGCGTTTTGTTTTAAATAAAAATATTGACTTGGCCATCGCATGAAAACACAATGTATCTCACAAGTAATACATATTATATTGTTTAGTTTTTCTACACGTTTCTAGGTTTTCGTTAAGTACTACAATTTTCTCTCTTTAGGTACTCGAGTAACGTTTCGAAGTCGAATCGATGTCCGTTCATTATTTTGGAACCTTAAATAATCACATAGCCTACGTAACTTAACTTTTTTAAACATGCTACGAAGCTACGAAAACATGCCTACGGAATCTGGACACGGAAAGTTTATGCGTGTTCTCTAATATTCTTTTTTTGCGTATGGCGTACGCAATTAATTAAATTACCCTTTTATTAAAATTGCCTACGTTAGACTAATTTATTAAACATGTTTGGACGTTGACCTTATCAAGTAAATTTCCATCTCAATAAAGGTTAGGTAGATAAATTAGGTTTGGTTCTTTGTAAATAATTTTTGAAATTGTGGACGCAGTATCATATCACTTGGTTAAAAAAAATACAAATATGTTTGCATTTTATGCATGATCATCATGCAAAGGTTAATTTATTTTTGCGATTTTAAAGTTGACCCCATAGTAGGTTACCCCATAGTAAGTAGTTGTTTGTATTGACGAATACTTACATCAGGTACACCTTTACAAGTCTGCAATAAAAAACATCATCACTATACATACCTACTTGTTTACTTATTGGGGGTCGGCGCTTCTTCCAATCGGCCTTTCTGTCCGCCAATTCGGCATTCACTCCATTCTTACTCATATCTTTTTTACTTAAACCATTCATCTCTTTTTATGTCTTCATATATAAAATACATTAAGTATATGAAATCTTAGTAACTGTGAATTGAAGGTTGTGATACCGGAAATATTTCCAACGTCTATAAATAACACTTGTAATTTATCTAATTAATTAAACAACTTGAGTGAATTCTTCATGTTTGTTGTTATGAAAACACTAGTTTTTCGCCCGGTTTCACCCGCGTTCCCGAACGATCTTATATTTTCCCGGGATAAAAAGTCTATGTCCTTCTCCAAGGTTACATCTATCTCTATACTACATTTAATCTAAATCGGTTTAAGCGTGAAGAGGTAACCGACAGACAGACATACACACTTTCGCATTTATAATATTAATATGGATGTAGGTAGGTAAGCCAAGTCAGTAAAAATAATGTTACCATACCAATATACCTACTAGTTGTTCAACCCAGATTCACTGGCATCCCCGAGAGAACCAAACTAAAATTTGGCTCTCCTTTTGTTATAAGGAGAGCGACGTTTGCCGGGGCAGGCGGAGATAGCTTGGTCCCGTAGCCCCGCCACTATGGCGAGAAGCGGAATACCGTAGGGTTTTAGTCAGTAGAAATATGACATAGTTAACCCAGCCGCCTCCCCCTTGGGTGGCTGGGTATTCATGCAGGATTTCCCCACGTAAAAAAAGGTTAGATTAAATTTGAGTGGTCGCTTTCCATATCTATTTTAATTTAACGATTTCAACGGTAAAGCACTTTTTTCAACATTTATTATGTTTGTTACGCTGTACAACTTTACTATTACTATGGTATCAACTCTGAAATCTCTAAAAAGATTAAAATTGTTAATTTGCCTTAGTTTTAATAGCTGATAGGTATCGGTAATAATCAATATATCTGCAACTACAGCAACGCTAACATAAGTAAGTACAATAGTTTCGTAAGAAGCACAGCTCTGTTCTATCAGTTTGGGTAAGGTTGTTTGTCTGGCTGATTAACTGAATAATTTTATCGGTCAAATCAATTTGACGGAAATAATTTGCAGTCGATTTTATTATCTTACAGAATAGATTGCGTAATTATGGCCGCCATCGGCATCGTGACGGGCTGGGTAAAAACTAAACAGTTACAAAATAGCCCTCGAACCGATGACATGTCTAAATCGATAATATCCAATAGTTTTAAAACAAAAAAGGTGCATTTTGTACGGCTATACGCACCGATTTGGTACATTAGAGCGGATAAATCGTTTGGGATTCTGTTTAAATTAAGTACTTAAATTATTTATGTACTTTGTGATACATGCTATATCCAAAATAATAAAAAAATATTCATACCTGTGTCGATCGTATTGTTTTCAAAAATGTTTAACGTTTTTATAGAAAAAAGAGAACTACATATCACTTTGACTACACGAGGATCAAAGTCACGGCGCGTGATTAAAAAAAACAACTTCATATAAGTAGTGTATTTCCGCGTATGATTGCAGTGGACTGTCTAACATAATAAACCGAGGTTTCCCGAGGCGGACGGAAAAAAAAACACATTTTTAACGAGTTCTGAAGCATTGTGCCGGGTCTATTGTGCCGTGAAAATTTCTACTTGCCGGGATTCGTTCGTAGGGAGAATGCATCGTTGGGTTTTGAGGTGTTGTTTTCTGTCGACAGTACTTTTCTAATAGTTTCTAGTTTGTGATCTCTGTAATATGGTTGTAAATGCAACTTCTTGTCAGTTGGCGTCTTTTTTTATTGGTGAGTACCTATTAAATAAAATAATAAATCAATATAATAATAATTAGCCAGAACCTTGCCGATCGGCAGCAGCGGCAGCCTCAAGGAAGTTTTTATATATATATATGGGTAGATTGTATATTTTTTGAAAATAAATTGTATATCTATATATTAAAATTTATAAATTAGTACAAATTATAGTGTTATCGCAAATTGCAGTGTTTCTCAAGTATGTGTTACAAGCCCTTCGGGTGGCTGATATAATAGGAATAGGGATAGGGAAATATAGGAATTCCAAATATTTTTTTCATAATTAATAAAACTTCTAAGCTTTGTGTGCCTTCGGCCACACGATTACTTAGCATGGTGAGATTGTGGTCAAATACGAGCTTATCCAAGAATTAATAAAAAACTTTGAAGTACCTACATACAAACATGAAATTTTAATATTAAGAGATACATCATGATAATTATCTACATGAGCACATTTTTTTTGCAAAGCTTACCTAAATCATTTGTCAGTTGAGATCAGACTAGTGGTGATTATTTCGGTCTACTGCATTTCTCGATTTGTTTATTTATTTGCACCCATTCAATAAAAAGTTTGATAAAAACTCAGGTTAAAAATATAACCTTTTGATCTTTATAACCTTTCTTAGCATATTTTGTTTCAGTACTACGTACGTACTTAGGTAACTTCGACAAAAAAAGTAAAGTAAAACTTGTTCTTTTTGTTTTAGAAAATCAATCTACGGTGTCTAAAATTAACGGAATACAAGTATTTTTAATCTGATGTCTTTTATAAAGTACTTAGTACTAGTAATTTGCGAGTTATACTCCTGTAATGCAAGCGTCTATAGGGTACGGTAACAGCTTACCATCAAGTACTTGGTAACCACCGCAGTGGTAGATATATATATATATAAATAAAATGTACATATAAGTTCTTGTATTTTTTATGTATAATTTTTAAATTTAAAATATTTGCCGTAGCTGTGTTTTGTCCATCGATGTAAATAGTATACTTATCCAAACATAAACAAAGCACCATGTAATGATAAAAAATGACTTGACATTACATGCATCTAGGAATATCATCACTGCACATAATGAAGTCTG
The DNA here is from genome assembly GCA_951361185.1 of Ochropacha duplaris. Taxonomy (NCBI): domain Eukaryota; kingdom Metazoa; phylum Arthropoda; class Insecta; order Lepidoptera; family Drepanidae; genus Ochropacha; species Ochropacha duplaris. The sequence goes on along the minus strand of OX592704.1, from coordinate 8,262,437 downwards.
GACATGCATATTAAGTAATATGTTAAGAAATGCATGACTAGTGTGTGATCTAACCACATCTTGAGATGGAGTCAAAGCTGTATATTTTATTCCTCATAAAAGTCACTTTTCAATTAAATATTCTGCCATTTTCTTCACACATGGCTATAAGCAGAGCTTGTACTATGGAATCCAGATAACTGATATGATAGGTACTACATAACTAACAGCACTCAGATTCGGGACAAACATATTATGACGTGTTCGTGTATAAAAATGAGTCCAACGACGCCAATCGGCCCGCATTTGTTTTCCCTTTACAAAATACGAAAGCTAGGCTAGGAAACTTATAACACAGTTTGAAGGCTTTGTTGGTCTTTCCTGTCTGTATGAGGAATCGAAACTCCTAAACAGATAGACCAATATAACCGTATTTTTACAAAGGCTGCATAATCACGATGCTTTGGTTCTGTTTGATCAAAAGATCAGCCATTTCCAACATTTAAAAATGTTATGTCTACAGCTTTTCCACTTTTACAACTAAAGGTTTGAATCCAAATTAGGCCAAGGAGTGACTGGAAGAAGTAGAGTCGGGTTTATCGTCCTAGGCCCTAATTTCATGATCATAGGGATATAATGTAGTAGATTATGTTATTGATATCGTTATCTTTAGTAAATAAAAACGGCAAAAAATGACGTTTGTTGTATGGGAGTTTGTTAAATATTTATTTTATTCTGTTTTTAGTATTTGTTGTTATAGCGGCAACAGAAATACATCGTCTGTGAAAATTTCAACTGTCTAACTATCACAGTTCATGAGATAAAGCCTGGTGACAGACAGACAGACAGACAGACGGACGGACGGACAACAGTCTTAGTAATAGGGTCCCGTTATACCCTTTGGGTGGGTACGTAACCCTAAAAAAGGACTCGTAGTGTCCCGTCTAATATCTGAGCTTCTCATACCATTTAAAAATAGAAAAAACAATGTCGGAAAAAAAATGTTTAGTTACTATTAACATAGTATGAATGAAGTAAGAATGAGTACGCGATAGAAAAAAAACTTATTGTAAGTAATGTTAAATACTATTTCGTCTATGAAATAAATATGTAGATATACAAAATCGCAATCATAATAGTTGGATATAATATTCTTACTACTTTAGATACTAATGTTGCATTGTATTTCTATAAATTTTAATTACCCAGCTACTTTGGTATCCATAGAGCGGAAAAATAAAATATTACTCGTAATAAATAATACATTGTGGTAGAACTAGGCTAATAATCGTAAAATACCGCCACTTTCTACATGGTTTTGTTCGGTTTTACTAATATTACGAAAAACATCTTAAGTGCCTTTTAGTTTTGTTATCTATGTACCAGTTTCACCATAGTCGTGTGCTATTTTTTATGTACGTAGTTTTTTGTTATCTCACAATAACGTAGACACTTTTAGACTTGTAATAATATATTTCATCTATTTTTTTTTATATCACAAGTGACAACCAGGCAGGCGGGTCACCTTATGGTAAGTGACTACCGTCGCCTATACACATTAGCAATACCAAGAGGATTGCCTTGAGGTACAACCTTATGACAATGCTTTGAAGACAACTGGCTCTCAACTGCCGGAACACACCAACAGATGCTTGGCAACAGATTTTCAACTTGAGCGTGGTAGCCAGCCAGTCGGTTACTACAAAGTATCCTACCACCGTGCTGTGGTTTTCTCACGATGTTTTCCTTCACCGAAAGCTCAAGCTCATTGTAGGATTCGAACTCTGTTGTTGAAACCGATCATATTTAATTTTAATGCTCTTTGTTATTACGCTTTGCTTCTCCGTCGATTCTGTAAACTTTTAAATATGCAAAAAACATCATTTCGTAAAAATACGAAATACTTGCATAAACTCCCAGACGGATAAAAAATATGAATACCTATTGTTCTGAGCAATAAGGGTTCGCCTGTAAAATTTAAAGCCGTGAAATTTTCTTTTTTCGTCGATCCATAAGGATTCAAAATGGTCTCTTCCCCTGTGAATTTATGCTTAAAGATAAATTTTATGACACACAAGTGCCTAATACGTAAATTGGTCGGTTAGCTATTCAACATCTAGATCAGTATATTGTCAGTGTTTCTGTATTCAATATACTTAGAGAAATACTGACCTAATGTCATAGTGTAGCGTTGCTGTAATGGCTATAGTGTGTTAGTACAAAGGACAATGGAAATCACTTGTTATAAGTGAATAAACATGTTATAAGTTGTTTGTTTGTCGTGACATGACAAGTCAATCAAGGTATTACTGTATATTAAAGTAAATCGCCATGAGGTATAATCTATTTACATATACGTACGAGCAATGTAACAACCTTGTGTCGAATCATCCAGTTAGTTATTAAATTAAGATCACTGTTATGATACTTATGCAAATGTACATTCAATGCCATTAGTGTGGAGTTAGATAATATATTTTTGCACTTAATATTTCCTCCTTCCGTACCAGTTTTTTTAAAAGGTGTAACGGTATAGTGTACCTAGAAGATAACGAAACAAATAGAATTTAGATTTTTATAATTTTAATATAATGTGAAATAGAAATAGTTGTTTATTTAGATATCTCGCGTGTCTTTAGGTTTTTATTAATCTTACTCTATGCCATTTTGTCAATTATTTTAATTGATAATAAATCGCGATTCTTGGAATATTTTTTGTAGGTAATTATTGGACGACATCTGTGAGCAAAGAGGCTATTACTTTATTGTAACTTTTGGAGAATAGTCATATAAAATATTTTTTACGGCAAGACTTTTGTTCCCAACTGTATCGAAATATAAGATGTAAAGAATAAGTATGAACTGTAAAATAAGTATAGGCGATGATAGCTCAGTGGTAAGTGACGTCGGATACCACGGCGAAGGTCGTGGGTTCGAATCCTACAATGAGCTTGAGCTTTCGGTGAAGGAAAACATCGTGAGGAAACCACAGCACGGTGGTAGGGTACTATGTGGTACTCGACTGGCTGGCTACCACCCTCAAGTTGAAAATCTGTCGCCAAGCACCTGTTGGTGTGTTCCGGTAGTTGCACTTGAGAGCCAGTTGCCCTTGCCCTTAAGGCATTGTAATAAGGTGTACAACACGTTGGCAGTCCCCCTGGTATTGCTAATGTCTATAGGCGACGGTAGTCACTTACCATCAGGTGACCCGCCTGCCTCGTTGCCACTAGTGACATAAAAAAAAATGATATAAGTAGATAAAGTGATAATTAAATATGTTCCAACCTATCCTAGGTAAGTAAATAATAAGATACCTAACGTTTTATGACGGTACCATCAATTAATTTACATAATTATTTAAATAATAAGTAGGTATGTTCTAAAAATATTACAATACACTACACAATACGGGAGGAGTCATATCTAATCTAAGTACATAGTTGAGAATTAATGAGTTGAAGTTTTTGTCTTGTGTTTTTTGTTTGAGGTTGCGGCGGTGGTCGCCGTTATTTAAGCTTAACATTGTATCATCTCCTCGTTATTCGAAGTTTCAGGTATTTTCCCGTTGCATAGATAGCTAGATCAGTATCATATACCACCGCTATATCAGTTGTTCTAAAATCCCTTACTGATTTCTTTTGTTTCATGTTGTTCCTGTTTAAAAAACACCGACATAATTAAAAAAAAAGTTCGTCATCTCATTTGCAGGTGTGGCAGAAATATGTTTCATGTCAGCGCCAGTTGGACAGTGCAACTACTGCTGTCCAACCGATGACACCGTGGATATACAATACAAATTATTTACAAGGTACTGATATTCCACCAAAAGTGGACATTAAGTAGTCTCAACTTGCTGTTATCTTACGCTGATAGTAAATGGTTTTTTTTAATTAGTAAAATAATTACAACTGATAGTTAAGGGTCTACGGTGTCTTCAAGATGATAAAACCACATTCGGACTTTATCAATCATGGGCCAGGTTCATAATTGATTTGGTTTAACCTTATGATTATCTTAGTTATTCCCTTTTTGGCACGTGGTTGGATATGATTTATCATAAGTGCTACAATCCTGTTATGGCAAACAAGTAATTGTGTTGTATTTTTTCTAGGTTAAACCCAACGAATTTTCAAATAATCTCGCGGGGCGATCCAAATGGCTTGCGCTCTACATTCTTCGATTACGCCAGCCCCACTGTTATTTACGTTATGGGGTTCTCGGAAGCCTCTCATGGGGCTAGCACCACCACACTTAGAGACGGTAACATCAATGTTTGTAGTTAAAATTATAAAAAAACAAAGGATTTTTAATAGCGACGTTGCCTTAAAATAAACAGTCTGCATAATTAGTCAATGACTCTTATACAAGCTATACTCCACGGGTTTATCCATGGTCTATAAATAAAAACTTGAGAGGTGTCAAGGGACACCCGGATGGAACGAAGTTATATAAGTTATATAAGTCGAGAGAGTATATATATAAAAAAAAAACATTTATATATATATATATATATATATATAAATAGAAATGGAAATATCTGGCTTGCTTTCTATAAGAGAGAGATAGAGAGACAGACAGACAGAGAAACATGCGCACGCCGCACAGCGGTCGGTGACTTTTGTCACCGACATCTTTAATGTCGGGGATTTTTTTTCCGTCTAGCCCCCTTTCATATTTCATAACGCGCGATAAGGAACTTCGTTCCAAAACTTCGTTCCAAAAACTATCCAACATTCATCACTAGGATCTAAGCTATTATTTTGTATCAAAATCAGGAAGTAGTTAAACAGTCAAAATGTTGTAAACCTACCTATAGGTATATGTAGGTTTCTGGATATCCACTTATAAATCTTATTTAGTTATTTGGCCTTTAATAGCACATTGATTGTACAGTCGTGACGTGACTCGTGAGTTCAATGCATGAGTTCCCTTCTAATTGCCATTGGTATGCATTTTGAGAGATCTTCAATAAATTGCAATACGACTAGTCATAATGACAGACAGTTCAAGTTTATAATGCTGGCAACTCAAGGTAATAGTACCTAGATAAGGTGTAGACACCTGCACAACATTCGATCTACAAAAATGGCACACTAACGCACATACCACAGGACAGCATTTAAATTGCACTCGGTATTTGAAGTGTATTCATTGACATTGACTAAATCACTCGTAACTAAATTCAATTTCTTTATTTCTTTTTTGCCGCCATAACACACATAGATTATCAGTAAGACTATATAAATAATTATAAAATGTAATAGGTCTAAGTTGCTTTATTAAAAAGAGTTATTGCTGAGTTTATTGCCGGCTCTTCTCAGCAAAAGCAACCTTCCGAAACGAACGTTACAATTTAACATGAATCAAATTGCCGATTAAAAATACTTGTAATGAGTTTACTTAATAAACATATATTTGAATTTGACGCCGGCGACGCGACACATACAGGTCATAGTTGGCTAATTAGCCAGAATTTGACCTACCGCTCCTAGAGCGCTTATAACCTATCTACTTATAATATCATATATGTATATATTTCTGAATAAACTGATTGACCTTTGTAACTCTATGGTGTTAAAAACGGTTATGGTCAGATTTATATAGTAATTTCATTGTTTATGCAAATAAAGGTCATAAGTGTTAAAGGGAATTAATTTTATATCATATGCGACATTGTAGCATGAACCGTATCTCGCACACAATAAGTTTTCTTTTGTCGTTGATAAATATTATGTTGTTTAATGAAGACTAGATTGGCATTTCGTCTTGTGGTTTTTCCCACAGGATCGGGAAAATATTTAGGAATACGTTGAATCAATACATTAAATGGTCTCACAGTTGGTCTTGTTCTTAAAATAAACAGATGATTAGCATTTTCCTAGTCGTTGACTAATTAATGACAAATATGATTCAAATGCGATCTTTCATAATAATGGTGTATTAGGGTATATTGCAATGCAATTACCGCTTATCTTCAATTTTCTGTTTTTACCTTCTCATCTTTGTATAAATAAATGCAACGGCCGTAGGTATATTTGCTTCTAACTTGATATCCAACCCCTATGCAGATTTTGGTGCGGAAACATTTTAGTCTATAACATACTGGGAACGCAGACAAAACAGCGGTGGAACCTACCTAAAGAATGTTTAATAAAAATATTTTCAGCTCATCTAGCATCGGGTAACTACAACTTTATTGCCGTGGATTGGTCTCGACTCATTGCTTTTCCATGGTAAGAATTATTTTAAAGTATTATTTCAATCTTTCTTAATATCCATTGTACACTGTTTGACAACCATTGTTTATTGCGAAAGATATTCTAGACTTGGAAGTCCTTGAATGAATAAATGTGAATTCTCAAAGCGTGTCCACACGTCATTATAATATAAAAATTACTTCACGTGAATAATTTTAACAAATGCATACATACATTTATGTTCACATATCCTGTTGAGCTCATTATTTAGTTCCGAACAAGTTACATGTTCGTTTCATGAATATATGGGTGAGTATTTACCCGGAGGAAAACGTTTTAAGTCTTTTATTTATTACTTGGTGGCTAGTAGCCAACATTGCACTAGATTTATGGGACGGGACGTTGCCGCTTTCTGGTGCCCTTTCAGTAAGACCCCTAGCCTAGTTATGTGACGTGTGTGTATAATTGAAATTAAATTATAAAATAATTTTTGGTTTATCGATTTTTTAAATGCAGCGGAACTTGAAATTTTAAACATAGGTACATTGTATACCTACAGCTCATTGAAAATAGCAAGTGCATTATAACACAGCAAAGTATTCCATAACATAATTTGGAAAAATATTTGTTTTCTTTGGATATGCTTGAGTTTGTCACAAATCCAAAAGGGAATTGCTCTAAAGTGTTGCTGCCAGAACCGATACGTACAAGACGTCACCGTGCTATGGTTTTCTCAAGATATTTGCTTCCCTCTATAGCTCATTTAAGAAAAATAAGGCGAAATACAAAATGATCTGTACTATGTGTCCCCAGGTACATATCAGCGGTACGTAACACTCGCTACATGGGTACGAGGTTGGCAGAGTTCGTACAGTTCATGCAGACTGCAGGCGTGCCAGCCAGCACGCTACACATCATCGGCTTCTCACTCGGCGCTGAAGCGGCTGGGTTCGCTGGCAAGGATCTCAGGGCAAGGAACGTTTTACTAGGGAGAATTACAGGTATAATACACTCAAACACAAACTCAATTATATCTTTATTAAGTAAACTCATACAAGTATTTATAATCGTCAATTTGATTCATGTTAAATTCTAACGCTCAGTTCGGAAGGTTGCTTTTGCTGAGAAGAGCTGGCAATAAACTCAGCAATAACTCTTTTTAAAAAAGCAACTTAGACCTTTTTTTACATTTTATACATTTTATAATTATTTATATAGTCTTACTGATATGTGTGAATAGGATATACTGATCCCGGCATGCGTTGTAATTTTAATAATGACAGATGATGGGACATTTTTCACACTTGATTATGATCCCAAGTTCCCAACTATGCAGAGCTTTTATATCTATGGAAACCAGAGTCCCGATGTACATTATTATGCTTATTATATTCTATTTATAAAGTAACGTATAAGTTTTGATTTACGAGTAGGATAACGAGTATAACCTTGTGATGTGAATAATAATTCATCCATTTATTGCAATAAGATTAAATAGCGGAATAAGCTTTATAAAATGTCCTTGCCCATTCCTCGGGTTAAATTATATTTTATAGATGTTTCTTGTTATTTTTAAACATTAGAAAAACAAAATACGGTGGATGTACTAGATTCAAGCACAACAAGGATACATTATCACTTTAATATATGGTTATTTTCGACGTTTATTGCTAGTTTATTCTTATAGATCATCTAAATAAAAGTTATGGTTGAAAAGAAAATCACTTACCTAACTGCTTGTGGTTTTCTTTTTATTATTTCATATGCAATAACTAAAACCGGAATGTATCGACCCTATTTTGATCGGCAGGCTTCAGTTGATGACGGTATTATGTAATTTATACTGAGTTTCTTGCCAGCTCTTCTCCGTTGAAGAGTGATTTCGGAACCGATGGTACCTTCAATTGTAGCTTCAAACATCATGTATGGCCTAATTTAAGTCTGACTTAGATACTGGTGAACATTTATTTCGAACCGCCTAAGTCATCTTTCACAAATGGAACGAAATTCAAACTATTTTTTGTTTTCAGGACTAGACCCAGCCTACCCAGGGTACGGTCTCACCAACAGCGATGGTCACCTGTCCAAAGGCGACGCGATGTTTGTTGATGTGATACATACGAACCCTGGGATCTTCGGGTTCCCGCTACCCATTGGTGACGTGGACTTTTACCCAAATGCCGGCATGTGGATCCAGCCTGGCTGCTGGGTTGACGAGCTCCTCACTAACAGAGAGTTCAGATTTATATGTAAGTATATTTCCCCGGTTTCGCACGGATTGCCGAGAATGTACTACATTTTTTTTCTATCGTATTGTTTTTATTTTTTATTCTGGATGAGCTTGTGTTTGACCACAATCTCACCATGGTAAGTTATGATGTGGCCGAAGGTGGTAAGCACACAAGGCCTAGTTGGGAACTGGCTCTCAAGTAAAGCTGTCGGAACACATCGATAGGTGCTTGGCGATAGATTTTCAACTTGAGGGTGGTAGCCAACCAGTCGGGTACTACAAAGTATCCTACCACCGTGCAGAGTAGTGTCTGATATATAACCAGTAAAGCCCAGTCGGCAACTTTGACCTGTGTCGGATTAAAAGTGATCCAAAACAACCAAAAATGCCAGCGTGCGTTATGAGATATCGTATCGTAGTGTGATATTGCAATATAAGGTTATTTATGGGTGCATTTGTGTGCCTTTTTGAAGATCGAATGTTGTGAAGGTTACCTATTTACTTATAATATTATTGCTTTTAAAGCAAAAACAAACAGATTAACGGATTTGGTTGAATGTTGGCAGAAAGATAGATTATATTATTCAATAAAACACAAGACAAAATCCGTAAAAATTATGAGATCCCACGGGTATAAAGTTTTGGAAGCTAGTGTGCTTATTTTACACTAGTGACAGCCTACATTTTATTGTGGACTTGAGCGAGTTAGACCGAACAAGCTGCATCCGTTTAGAAATATGACGCATTGTGACGTAACATCTCCCATTTCTATCTTATCATCAGTTAGATAGGTACCTTTTTTACAAATTGGTCTTCTCTGAGAAGATAGTATAGGTATATAATATCTACTTGTATATAGAAGCACTTTAAAATCTACAAAAATGGAAGCAAACAAGAGATTATATAAATCAAGAGCACCCAAATATTTTACGTAACAAAGACAAGCACACATCATAAACCATCTCAGCAATATTAAATTTGCTGTCACTAAACTAATTTCCCGTTAAATTTCCCGCGATAACCTGATGATGTAACCTTAACAATCGCACATTTCGGCGGGCGGGCGCGATCGATGCTCTGACGTCACTCGCGGATGCTGTAGGTGGGGGAGGAAGGACGTCGGCACTGGAGGGGGAGGGGGACTAGATACTACGACTACGCCAAACCCGATTATTTGCCTTGAAAAAGCTATTATTAGCTCTCATGTTTACAAAGCGCCGTCTGGAAAACACGTAAATTAATTTCATACAGTTTTTTCTGATTTCAATCTTTATCGTCTCGCCATACCTTTGGCGTTCTTTTGGTTGCGTCTCCCCGTTTATCTTTGTCGCCGTTTTATTATTTCGTTAAAAGCTGTGTAACAGGATGCCTGTGCTTTTAAGTAAATTGTCAGTTTGAAAATATCTCACGTCGAGCACCTACCCTACCCACGCTAAACTGAATGCTTTTATATTTCAAGTAAAATTACTTATATAAAAAGTGAATAAACGACCTACTAAACGTATAAATATGTCCTCATTATGAAAAGTTTTAACATAGTAAGGATTCTGATCTCTCTAAAGAGCCGGGAGTTAAATTCAATCATTTACATGTAGTGTGAACACACGCTCAAATTACAAGCTTAACGACAAGCAAAGGTTATTGGCGTTCGTAACAGTCGCAATACTTTGGCTGACGGTAAAAATCCTGTAATAAGATCTGTATTCCGCCTAAATTGTTTTCACTGTTATTTGTTTTTTGTGTATGTAACCTGTATTTTTGTCTTGTGGTGTCAACAATAAAGAATATTTGTATTGTATTGTATTATGTTGCAAATTAACCAATAAGGATTTACAATTTTTAATGATAAAGTACGCTACAATTCAATAGCGTAATTCAGGTATATTGAATTCTATAACGTATTTTAGGTTCCTAATGGAAAGTGATGAGGCCGAAGGAGGTAAGCATACAAATCCGACAACTTGTTTGATCACACTTTTCTAATTGAAGGTATCATGCTATTGCTATTTCACCGTACTATTGAATCTCATCATCCATCATGATATTTTCCTTCACTGAATAATCATCTACCTAGTTAGTTATTTAATTTGGTGTAAAATTTTTGTACTTGCCAGTAGGTACCTACATTTATTCATAGAAATTAATAAGGTTTACCTACTGGTTTATAATGTCATATAATATGGTATCCACACCACAAAATAATGTAAGATATTATGTGCATCTAATGTTTTATTCAAAATCCAATTCTCCAGTATTCATAATAAAGTCGGGATTCTTTAGTCCAGTCACGACGTTACCTGAGGGAGATTTTATTTCTTATGAAATATCTACTAACGGTTATTTTTACTGCAGCGTTGAGTCAGGTGTTATTTATTTACAAGTGCACTTGATGTCCTTCCCCACCAGACGATCGATCTTATAGAGCTGTATTTAAATAACACTTGTAACAACGAAACAAGGTCAAAAAATTTACTAGAAATACTTTGCGAGATTTACAATCTCGGGATCATCATGACCAATGATGAGATGCGGTCTTATACAGGTCCAGTAAGTAGGAATACAATCTTAGGTGGGTGGGAGTCCAAGTGGGCGGGTCACCTACCAAATATGCAAAAATTACTTTAGGACAAGCGTCACCATTTTCGAGATATTTTTGATTGTTATGTATTGAATTTTTTTAAATTAAATAGTCTGCTTGTTTTATTATAATATGTAGTCATCGGGAAAACCTAACATGGAGTATTGAATTTAACTATAAGTTGTATAGATAAATTAATGATTAGATGTGATTATTCAAAATTACATATTGAATTTTTGATTTTAAATATCTCGAAAATGGTGACACTTTCACTAAGATAATTTTTATATATTTGATAAGAGACCCACCCACCTCTCTCCCCCCTTAAGTTTGTCGTACTACTTACCGGACACCCTGTATAAGTCTAATTTAAAGTATTTTAGGTATATTTGGAAATAAGTAGCAACCAATATTTTATGAATAAAAGTTTTGTAATGTAAATTGACATGTTTTTTTTAAACCATGAGTTAACCAATAATGCATCAGCTACATTATAAATGATAGTTATTTTTGAAGGTCGGTTTCAACCGCAAATTGAATCGATACTGAGCTAAATTGATATGATTAAAAATGTAGACATGCATTTTGTCAATCATTTATTTCGAAACCTCTATACAGTTACTCGTTATTTAACCACTAAGTAATTAGTATTTTGTAATATTATTAAATTCATTTTGGAAAGATCGAATATCGATAATTATTAAATTCATTTTGGAAAGATCCTGGTATTAAAATATACCTACTTATACAACGCTTTCATAATGTAAACGTATACCTACCCCAAACTGGTGACATAAGCCTCCTTTATATTTTGAGAGGTAAATAACGTATGGTGGGTGGATATATACTCTTAGCTAATCCTCTATTGACTTTTCGTTTCAACGATCAATCTTTGGCCAAGAGCCAAGTGGGTAAAGTGTTTGGTAAAATATCGTAATAGAGGGTGGATCCTGCCGTGGTCCAAATAAAAAAACATCGGCAGCCACATGACTCACATTTTGGCATCAAAATAGATTTACGTAGACAGACGGTTGCTTTTCTAAGCATAGTTGTTATTTCCGGGCTACGATAGATACTGAAAATATCAACGACCAGCTATCCTTTGCGTTTTGACTCCGTTACCGCTTTAAAAGATCTAAAAATCCTGTTTATCTAGCAATGATTTTTTTTTTCAGACGGGTGTAGTCACGTGCGTGCTTGGCGACTCTACTCGGAATCAGTTAGAAATCCTTTAGGGTTCCCTGCAACATTGTGCCGGGATTGGACATCAGCTACAAGGCGGTGCTCTTTCCAAGTAGATGGCTATATGGGGATAGCTGCTAGATTACCGTAAGGACATCGTTAAGGTTTATTTTATAATCTTGTACAGTTATTTAGTTCTTTCAAGGTTGGGACAGGTTCATGTTTCAAGTTTTTTAGATGGGTGATATACTAAGCTAGAAAATTATTCAACCAATTGGCGATGATGGCCTGAAGAAAATCAACATAATTAACTCTATAAGCTATTTATAGGTATACTTGTTGAAGGAAAGGGAACACTCTGTACTTCCATAAATAAGTTTGGGGGCATATTTTTCCTACAATATTTAGACGCTGTCAGATAGGAAATCCGCAATAATAATACCTTTTATATTTCTTCCTCACAAAGGATTGTTATCTGTAATATTCGATAAAGGTTGTGCTGGACAAAATAAACGTATAGGTTTTGTATAATAAAATATTATAGCCTGTTTCAAAACTATTGGATATCTCTTAACCATTGGATAAATATGGCGGTTTGACAGATTCTCTATTGAGTAAAAAGTGTCAAACTGCCATATCTATCCGTTGATTAAGAAATATCCAGCATTGTGAAATAGTCCTTATAAGGAATAAATTAAAATTACAAAATGTAGTGCAGTCTCGCCTCATCTCATAATTATATCTTCGGACCTCTTAATTAACCTCATATTACATGCAAAAATGAGTTATGATTATTTTTCTTTCAGCATGATCGGGAAAATGTATTTGGTAACAAATTCGAAGCCACCATTCGCAAAAAATGGACCATAAACAGAAAAAAGTGCCAAATTAAATAAAAATACTTAATATTGTTGCATCTTTATTTTGTTTTTTTTTTTTTAACACATTTCACAGACAGCAACAAAAACTCATTACGTCAATAATATTGTTTAGTAACTTCAATAGGGATTCTGCAATTCTATATTTTTATTTAAACTTTAGAGTTTTCACCATCAATGGGAGGGTTAAGAGCTTAATAATAAATAATCATTTTTTACCTATTGCTCAATCAAACTATGTGTTACAGTGTGACACAGCACTGTCTTCAAACAACGCTTTTCTAAATTACTACTAAAATAACCATGTTCTATTCCAACGTATAAGTTGCTTAATAACTAAAATGATGGATGCGAACATTACCGCTCCTTTCAGGTACTTTAATGAAACGTGAAGCGCCTAATTTGTTAGATAGGTAGTGTAGTGAGTGAACGACTGGATTATAAACACGCACGCTTATAGGTGCGGCATCCGTCTTTCGTCTTCTTGGTTTTTGGGATCACAGATACTGCCACATTTTTTTACTCGTAGATTATTTAAACGATTGCAATGCCAACTTGTCTGCATCGCCACCTCGCAGCGATATAATGCACTACACATGGCGTTAGCTGACCAAGTCTCTGCCAATCGCACGTGATGAGTTAAGTGGGAGAACGCTTTATCCAATAATTCTAATTCAAAGGTGTTCATATTTTTGGGTATATCAAACTTCTTGCATATACCACTTCCGTTCAGAAGGACGTCGATTGCGAGATACCTGGTGAACCACAAGAATAGTTGAGTAGTATTTTGTTCTACTTATTTTATTATATATTGTAGAGAAGATATAGGAATAGTGCAGTGAGTAAGGCAATAAAATTTTGATGTCTGATATTTTATAATGGCTCAGATAAATGTCTTACCTAGTCCCTGGGATACGATACTTGATAGTTTGGATAGTAAACTTTACTGCAGGTACATGAAGCAATTAAATAATGGATGTTTTCAAATACATATTTTATTACAAATTTTATAGGAAACTATAATTTATCACATTCTTTATATGTACTAACAATTACACTGAAATTTACGTATACACCCACAAAATCAAATATTAGTATAGGCACAGTCGTCGAATGCTTTATAAGATTTCGGAGTGAAGAACTGAAATTGGCAAGCGTCAAACCTAATTGACGAGCAATAGTATTTATAATACCATTGATCCACTAATTTCATCCTTTCGTATAGATTATTAAGAGCTTGATTGACTTGTTGGATTTCGAAGTCAGTCATTTTGGGTAGTCCCAGACTTTTCACTATTCCACTGCCACATAGCTCCACTTCATTCGCGATAAATCTGAAGGCAGATAAGCTCGTTGTATTCTTCTAAGTTGACATTTATATCACAGTCACTTGCAAAAAATAATCCCGAATAATTGATTCTCAAACTAAGTAAAAAAATCTAATCAAAAAAGGGTACCCATCAATGGAAACGACAATTTTATTAAATATAGATTCTCACTGCACTGCCAAACGAGTTCTTTATCGAGAGTAGAGGATATTTAGTAAAAATTAACAATAATATTTATGTATACATTTGTATTATAATCACCTTGCAGGAGATATCACTTGACTAGCGTCTGTTTCAACGAACCCCGTAACTCTCGGTATGTCTTGGCACAGTAACGCATGAGCTACTTTTGTTACCAAGCCTGCTACAGCATGAGCTTCACTCAAATCTGCTGCTCTTGGACAATCACCATCAGTCCTTGATACTGCTAAGGGTGCCAATCGTACCGCTTGTGTCATCATTTCCGCATTATGCTGAGAATATAATAGGATTTGATGAGGATTCAATCGAAATCCCTGCTGATTTGTTGGATTTAATTTGAAACACTTCCATGAGTGTTTTTGTTATTGTAAGGTTTCGCGCTAAGTGGACTAAAACTATTGTAGTCTATATTATGCTCAAAGTAAATAGGCAAAGCATTAATGAGGTAAAATAATAAAAAACTAATACCTCCGCAAAATCAAAGTATTCGACAGCTTTCGAGAACAAGGGTACCAAGGTCTCTCCTTCAGTGCCTCCGACACATGGCACTCTAGTATATCGAGGTTCAAGGCATAGAGCCCGTGCTGCTAAAGTGCTTGCTCGCATCTCTGGAACCGCCACTGATCCTAGGAGTCTGCGAGGGTTATACCAGCCCGTTTCTTTTAGAGTCTGTAGAATATATTATTATGAGATATTTGGTGAATCTGGTGGTTAAGAATCATGGATAATATTTATTTTCAAAGTTGCTCTAGGAAAAGAGTATAACCACGAAATTTCGATCGAAGTAGAACGATGTCATTAATATAATTGTGAAATAGTTTGGGTTACAGTCGGTTGGCGACCGCGATCACAAAGATAAGCGAAAGTTAGCGTTGATAAAGTTGCGTGTCGAAAAGACTGTTATTCGTGTAGACTTCGAATCCAATACTTCCCCAAAACAAGCAAATATAATGAAAATATGAGAATGTATGAAAAAATGTGATGAAAGAAAAATCTGGCTAATCTAATTTGGTAGGACAGTTCCAGTATCTGAGGATTTTGTTTCCAATACTGCATCAAGCGGCTGCAGATCGTGAATACATAAAAAAACAAGTCTCGCTTTTTACCATATAAGGGGCTTATATGGTAAAAACCGAGACTT
This sequence comes from Ochropacha duplaris, assembly GCA_951361185.1. Taxonomy (NCBI): domain Eukaryota; kingdom Metazoa; phylum Arthropoda; class Insecta; order Lepidoptera; family Drepanidae; genus Ochropacha; species Ochropacha duplaris. Next base: position 8,246,723 of record OX592704.1, on the reverse strand, counting down.
GTTTTTTCGTTGCGCCCGAGAATGGGATTGTAACAAACACAATAGTTAATTTTCTCGGATCTTGCGGCCCTACAATGACACCAGCCTTTTATTATGAAAATGAATTGTAATTATTTGCAAGAATCAAAGAAAATGTTACAGAAGAAAAATCTCGAGTGAGTTTATATTGAGTAGGTACTTATAAGAGTAATTTCTGTAACGTCAAACAATACTTGCATCGTTGAGGTTAGTCGTTTAGAAGACAAGTAGAGTAAGGGAAATGAATATTTTTTTGGTTCATTTTTACGGTTAAGAAAAGTTGACCGACCCAAATTACCCGAATACTATTCGGCGGATAGATAAACAGTCTGGGAAAATGTGTCTGTTATATCAGCGGGTATAATTTGGGTTATTATTATTGTTTGTCCGAGTTCTATTTATGAATTATGAATAAGACAAATTGGTGGTGATATTGGGTTATGGGTGCTTGACCCAAAAGAAACAGCAATTACAGCATTCAATAATATATATTCTCAGACACAGCACTCAGCACAGCTCCGGCAGACATTGCATTTTCAAAGAGAATAGAACACAAACCAAAGACAATATAGATATAATAGGAATAGAGTATTGCTACAGACAATCTACCTATTTGATAATATAGACTACTAAAAAACTATTGTTGCTACTTTTACAACACACCCCCTCAACAATAGGTTTTTCTTTTTAAATAAAAACATAGTTCTTAACTAATACACCCCCTTAACATTAGTTATAATTAAGTTTCTAAACTTTTCAAATAAATTCCTACCTAATGGTTTGGTAAACAAATCTGCAATATTTTCTTCACTCTTTACATAACACAATTTTACCAACCCACTACTGACTTTTTCAACAATAAAATGATAACGAATATCTATGTGTTTCAAACGTCTGTTACTATCATTATTTTCTGAAATTTTTATTACACTTTGATTATCTTCCAAAATATTTATATTTATGTTATATCCAAAATCAACTAATAAATTCCTTAATGAACAAGCTTCTGTAATAGCATAACTCAATGCAATGTATTCTGCTTCTGTAGAAGACAGTGATATAGAGATCTGCTTTTTAGTAGACCAGCAAATAGTATTATTAAACAACTTAAAAATAAACCCACTTGTTGACTTCCGGTCCTTAACATCCCCTGCCCAATCTGAATCTACATTACCCCTTAATATTAATTCCCCATTACTATGATAAACTAATGACAAACTCAAAGTTCCTTTAATATATCTCAATACCCTTTTTAAACATTTAAACAACAATTCACTTGCTGTATGTTGATACCGGCTAAGAAAACTTACAGCAACTGAAAGATCTGGCCTGGTAGCTGAGCAGGCATACAACAAACTTCCTATTAATTTTCTACAACTAGCTTCTATTTGAGGTGACTCTGAACTTTCTTGCTTTAATAAAGAAAAATTAAAATTTTGTTCTAGTGGAGTACTAACAACTTTGCAATCTTTCATACCAAATGTTTCCAATACCTTTTCTAAGTACAATTTTTGATTCATAACAGTCATTCCTCTGCTCACATCCTGCTCAATTGTTATTCCTAAGTACTTCCTTGCCAACCCTAAATCTTTCATATCAAAGTTTAATTTCAATAAATTGTTAAAATCATCAACCTGTTTTTTATTTGAGCCAAAATATAACACATCGTCGACATATAATAATACATACAACTCTTCATCATTTACTCTCTTCACATATAGACATGAATCATTCTTTGATCTCACAAAACCATCCTTCTCTATTACACAGTAAAATTTTTCATTCCAATATCTTGGAGAACGCTTCAAACCATAAATAGATTTATTTAATTTAACTATTTTCTCATCTGGTAATCTCATGTATACACTCTCATTAATATCTCCATAAAGAAATGCACCTGTCACATCCATTTGATAGACTGGCAATTTCTTTTCTGTAGCTACTGCCATGAAGGTTCGGAATGTAGTAAGTCCTGCCACTGGGGCATACACTTCAAGATCATCACATTTCTGTTGAAATCCTCGAGCCACCAATCTAGCCTTGTATTGGCCATCATCTTTAATTTTCAGTACCCATTTACTACTTATGATATCACATTCTTCTGGAATGTCTGTTACTTCAGACCATGTATTGTTAGTTTTTAAAGTCTCTAACTCTCTGTTTATAGCTTCTGACCATTTATCTTTATCTTGACCTTTTAATGCTTCATCATATGTTAATAAATTAAAATCCTTGAGCCATAACGGTTTCTTCCTATTTCTTTGAGCTCTTTGATTTCCTTCTGAAGTTGTTTCCGTGTTCTGTCTAGAATTTTCTTCTTCATTTATTTCTAATACTTCATTATCTCTCTCTCCCTCTGGTTCTAACATTGATTCTTCTTGTATTTTTTCTATTTCTGATTTAACTTCTGTTTCTACTATTTTTTGTTCCTGTTCTGTGGTTGAAGAAAATGACTCTTCTGATGATGTATCTTGCTCCTGGAACACCTCTTGTTCTTCTTTGTTCATCAACTGTTGATGGGTGATTTCTGATTTCTCTTTTGACATATTTATTTTCTTGTTTATAAAAATGACATCTCTATATGTATCTACTCTTTTTGTATTTGGAAACCATATCCTATAACCCTTTGTATTTATTCCATATCCGACAAATATTCCTTTTTCACTCTTCTCATCCCATTTTTGTCTTTTCTGTTTAGGTATATGTGTATATACTTCTGTTCCAAATATTTTCAAGGTATTTATGTTAAAGCTACTCTTGTACATCAACTCATATGGTGTTTTATTATTTTCCTTGGTTTTTCCTGTCCTATTTATGATGAACACTGCGGTGGCAGTTGCTTCAGCCCACATTTTCTTCTCTAGGCCTGCTTGTATTAACATTGTCCTTGCAGACTCTACTATGGTCCTCATTTCACGTTCTATCCTTCCATTTTGTTCTGGAGTATAACTCACAGTAGTTTGATGTGTGATCCCATTTTTATTAAAAATTTCTTGTACTTCTTTATTTGTAAATTCCTTTCCATTATCAGATCTTATCTTTTTTATTACATATCCTGTCTCTTTCTCAAATTTCACAATAAAGTTTCTGATTAAATTGTTTGTTTCCCACTTATTTCGCATAAAATATATGAATCTATAGCTGCTATAGTCATCTTTTATTAATAAAAAATATTTCGACCCTCCTAATGACTCTTCCTCCATCGGCCCACACAAATCCATATGAAGTAGTTCACCTGGTAAACTTGCACGGCTCTCACTCTGACTGAATGGTTGTTTATGCTGCTTCCCTCGAATGCAATCACTACACTGCTCATAAGATCTGTCATACTCAATATGATTATTGTTAAGAATTTGTTTAACATGCTCAATGTTTTGATGTCCTAACTTTTGATGCCAATCCAATAAACTCAAACTGAGAGATTTCTTATTACTTTTAATATTCTCAAAATTCATCACATATAAATTTTCGTGACGAGTAGCATTTGCCCTAATTTCACCATATTTGATAAAATCACACCCCATAGAAGTTGATTTCATAAAATAGCCTTTGTCTAAAGCACAACTAACAGAAAAAAGATTTACTTTTATATCTGGAACATATAACACTTCATGTAAAGTAGTAGGTATACGCTTAGAACCTACCTTTGCCATAACTTCCACCTTTCCTACTCCTTTCACTCTCAACTTCCTTCCATCTCCAACAGTCACAAAGCGCTCTTCACTAATCTCCACATAGTCAGAGAATAAACTATATTTACCTGTTGTATGCTCGCTAGCACCTGTATCCATAATCCACATCTGATAGTCTAAGCCATTTAAAACAAATGCATTAGCCGTTTTACAACCTGATTTCTCCTTTTGAAGACGACAATCTTTAATTAAATGACCACTGCGATGGCAAAAATGACATTTTCTAGCATAGCAATCCTTACGGAGATGTCCCGGTTTACCACACTCAAAACAATTAATATTTTTATTTATATTTTCACTACACTGCTGTTTATACACCTTTTTATATGTACCTCTTCTCATACCTTTGCTTGACATTCTGCTTGTACCAGCTGCCAATGCTGCCGACTCACTCTCTTCACTTCTGCTTCTCTCTTCCTCTACTAGCAACCTCGCAGTCATATCTTTTAAATTCTGTTGCTTCTCAGGCACAGACTCCCAAGCCGACACAAAATGCTTGTATTGTTCTGGTAATGACATTAGAATTTTTGTCATTAACATATTCTCCGAGATTTCTTCACCTAACCCCTTAAGCTGGCAACTCAAATCTTCAATCTTGGACATGAAATTTGACAATGGTTCTTCAAACTTTAGATTAAAGAATCTTTGTTGAATTAGATGAACACTAACTTTCGACTTCGGTTCAAAAATTGTTGACAGCTTCTCCCATATTTCGTGACTTGTTTTGCACGACAACAAATGCGTTAATAAGTGATCTTTAACTCTGGTTACTAAAACTTCTTGTGCCTTGCCATCGGCCTCCTCCCATTCTATAATCTTTTGTTTGATCTCTGCGGTAGTTCCACTCGGTTTTACAATTGTTCCATCAACAATAGGTAACAACTTTTTAGCACGCAACACAATGGTAACCTGGAACTTCCAAACTGCGTAGTTTGAATCATCAAGTTTAATATAAGTCTGATGCGACGACGACTCCATCTTCGAGATATATTCTCTGCTTCAGCTGCGATTAAATTTATATGCACCGGCACTTCGGCACGTGGTATCCACTCCACGCGGCCTATTCAGCGATGATGCCTTCACGACACGACAAGCGACTTCACGCTTTTTCTACTCGACACTGCGCCCTGGGCCCATAACCTATTGGGTTATGGGTGCTTGACCCAAAAGAAACAGCAATTACAGCATTCAATAATATATATTCTCAGACACAGCACTCAGCACAGCTCCGGCAGACATTGCATTTTCAAAGAGAATAGAACACAAACCAAAGACAATATAGATATAATAGGAATAGAGTATTGCTACAGACAATCTACCTATTTGATAATATAGACTACTAAAAAACTATTGTTGCTACTTTTACAACAGGTGACTTATTCTACTTAAAATTACTTCTTCTTCTATATTCATCGTTAAATGAATAATTCTTAAATTGGTTATTATTTGTTATATTAATCCCAATGAATGGCTTCCCTTGTAAAAGTATCCATGACCTAACAAGCAGCCCTAATATTCCTACCTACAGTTCCAAGAATAGTAGCAAAGGTCACAGACAACATGACAGCAAAGAAACGGTCGATGACATGAACTATAACACATAACTGATGTCAAATGCCCCATCTGACAAATTGGGGAGCTACAAATGGGATTTGCGAGCGGAACAAAGCAATTTTAGCCGAGACTGAGAACATCTCGCCCACAAGGGAATATGTAAAATATTTATCACTAGCCTACTGGTGATTGTGCGTGTTTGTTTTAATAAAAACGCCGACAGACTAACCTACTAAGGGCAACAGACCCAAGGGGAGCGATTTGAATTCAGCGGCAGCGTATTTCACAAGGTTAATGGTGTTTTATTGAGAAAACATAACGCGAAGTCAAGTGGATATATAGCCAAGTGTGGGGCATTATTAAGGACCTATTGGTGTGTTCCGACAATTGCACTTGGGAGCCAGATCCCATCTAGGCTTTGTGTGCTTACCACCTTTGGCCACATCATCACTTATCATGGTGAGATTGCGTTCAAACACAAGCTTATCTAAAATAAAAATAATACATTTTATTGTAGACAAATCATCGCATGAAAGAGACACTTAAAATTTAGATCACAAACTTCAATTTCTTAATCAGAATTTCGGTTTTGATGGAGGACTAGCGCATCTTCAGAATGCCTTGTTTAATACTCATAAAAACGTTACAAGTCGTGAAGAAGCTGATTACATTCATATCGGCGATTTTAACTATCCATATGATAACCCATAAACTGTTGATTATCTGGCATTATGACGACATAAACATTTAATGGCACTCACAGATGCAGTACTGCGATGAAAACAAATTGTGACCAAAGACCTATAGCTTATGAAGAAAGGGAAAGTGAATTTGTCGTGGTCGGTATATAATAAAATATTGAAATAAAAAAGGGACTTCATTTTCTTATACGACATATTTCCCATAGATTTGATTTAGTATGTATTCAGGTCGTTCGTAGACATAGATTACTTTTATGGCTGTCTTTATGTACAGTCGTATAAGCTTGTGTATTTATGTTACCTACCTACATACATATTATTATATTCATATATTGAGGACAATGTCATTTCTCAGTAAACAATCTATATAAGCGATATTGGTTGCAGTAAAATTTTATGTAGAAATATTGAAATACCTAGCTGTGTTCCATAAATCTTAGTTCTGAAGTCTAATTACAAATTAAAAACATCCTGGGACATTTTTAAAACACAACGAAACAAGACATCTGATCCTAAACTAGGCAGAGCTTGGCAGAGACAAAGGAAACCGGATAACTGATATACTACAAAAACGTAGTATATCAGTTATCCGGTACAGTATCGCCACAGTTTACAAATGGGCTCCGACGTTCCTACCACAGCGCACCGGCTTATGGTCATACAATCCATTCGAAAGGAACATGCCACTAGTCGGATCAGTTGTCTAGCATTAGTGACATATGTATGTAAATGGACTAAGCATCGCAATAGCACTAAGTAGTCGTCAAATTATCCAAAACTTTTCTAATTTAAGAGAAGCGCTGCAGAGTATTACGATCTACCTTTAAAATAAATGGAGGATAAGTGGAAAGAGGTCGTTTTTGTTAGGCTTTGGAATTGTTATATATATACTCCCACACAGTATACAACAACAAATTGATAATGAGTTTAATTTAAAGTTGAGAATATTGCCATAATATATTGTGTTATATTTATAACTTTGTGTATGAACAGCATTACATTTGTACGTGGTCGGATAAATCTGCGATCAAAGGGCAGAGTTTAAAGGACCTATTGAATTCTCATTACTCTACCTTTATTGTTGTTTAATGCTGAAAGACGTGCCATTATAACTTTTCGTACCATAAGCAGGAAAATACCAAAGGTTATATGAAAAAGAGTAGGTGAGAGTCATTGTGATTCTCAAAAGGAAAATAATTAGATTTGGAGATTTAGTAAAGTATTACTACAAAGGAAATAATTACTTCAGTGTAAGAAAGGAAATAGGTAAGTTATATTATGTACCCACTAGTGAGGCGCGGTGACCCCACTGCTACCAGTAATATTATGTAGCGACATCTATCTACAAATAGATATAGTTCGCACGACTCTTAGATAGATGGCGCTCCAATAATCTATATCGCGCTATCGAAGTTTTCCAAGCGATCTGCATAATATATACAAGCTTCCAACATCTACAGTTGGACCGCGGTCCCCAGGTACGATGACCTAGCCTGGCGGAAGATCTTCCCTTTTCAATGGAGGAGTCTAACACCTCGCTCCTCCATACAGAGTATAATATAATATCTAAATTAATGTAAATAGGATTTGGATTTGACGGGCCGGTTGGCGTGAACGCCACAGATCGTGGGTTTGATTCCCGCCCAGATCAGACATTTGTGTGCATAAACATGTGTTATAATTCCTGAGTCTAGGCGTAGGTAATTATGTGTTAAAGTAGTATTCCATCTATAGCACAAGCTCTTCTTAGTTTGGTATGAGATGACAGTGTGTGAGGAATGTACCAGGATATTTATTAATGGAGATAACTACAGGTAATTTGGCCACGTCAACAGAAAATCCCCAATGTGTGTTTGAAAAGGACCAGGCAGTACGCCCTCCCCCGATGTACTATAAAACGATGACCCGCATCGTTTCTGTTGACCAAGCTAATGGACATATATTTTGTAAGTCAACGTAGCAAATCCTTTTTTATCGTTCCTAATATGCATTTTTTATTTGTACTTTAATAAATTAAAGAGATTATTCAAACAAATAAATTTTTGCCTCGGCTTCGTAGCACGTCGGTAGGAATTTTAGCCAATGGTTCCTAGATTATCTATCTTCTATCTTTATATATAAAAGTAGAAGTCCTGACTGATCTATCAACGCCCAGCCTAAACCCTTAGACCTAGAAAGCTGTGTTTTTTCCCAGGTGTTGTTTTTAAAACTTGACCGAGGAATAAGAACGGATTTTCCGAAATTCAACCTTTAAGGGGGTGAAAAATGGGTTGAAAGTTTGTATTTTTAGAAAGCTAACAATTAAAAATAAAGAAACACGTATTTTAGCGTTTTCTAAAATTCAACCCTTAAGGGGGTGAAAAAGGGGTTGAAAGTTTTGTAGGGAAGTCGCATCATTTTTGAAGCTAGAACCATGAAACTTTGTTTTTAGATTAAAAATAAAGAAACACGTGTATAAGCGTGTTCTACCCCTGAGGGGGTGAAACGGGGGGTAAAAGTTTGTATAGAAGTCCGCCATTTTTGAAGATAGAAGCTTGAAACTGTGATTGTAAACTAACAATTAAAAATAAAAAAATACATGTTTTAGCGTTTTTTTTAATTCTACCCCTAAGGGGGTGAAACGGGGGTTGATAGATTGTATGGAAATCCGCCATTTTTGAAGCTAGAAGCATGAAACTGTGTTTTTAAATTAATAATTAGAAATAAAGAAACACATGTTTGAGCGTTTTTTTAAATTCTTCCCCTGAGGGGGTGAAACGGGGGTTCAAAGTTGGTATGAAAAATGAGAAGGCCTGACTCACTGACTCATCAACGCCCAGTCTACAGTCTACAACTTTGGACCTAGAAAGCTGATTTTATTCACAGGTATTGTTTTTAAGATGTAGACGAAGAATAAGAGAGGATTTTTCGAAATTCCATCTCTAAAGGTTTAAAAAGGGATACGTGGGTGAAACCGCGGGGCGGAAAGCTAGTCGATATATATTTTTCTTCTAGTTTTCGCCCCACAGTTACCTACTCCAGACAATTGGGATGTTCTACCGGGATTCAAGTTGTCTATACTTATGCTAAGTGTGATCTATCCATGTTAATTTTTCCAATAGAGCATGATTGAGTGTCTAAAAGCCACAATGTAACTTGCATTTCAGTGGGATTCATAATTTTTCGAGGAAAAACGTATATTCCGTGTTTTGATCTAGAATAATTATGATTTACGATTATCGAGTTTCCTCAAAATCGGTTAAATGATAACGAAGTGGTTGAGTAACAAAAATCCTCAAAACATACACGTTATAACATTACTAGTTGTCCCCCGTGGATTCACCCGCGTTCCCATGGGAACATTTTAGGGGTTGAATTTTCTTAACGGATAGGTACATCTATAGGAAATCATTAAGACCTGCCAAAAATCATGCATAATTTAGCATTTTTACTTTCTGAGATTTCGAGATTACTCAGTGTATTTCGCTTTGATACATTTAGATCATAGATTTTTTTTTTAAAACTATTAAAAAGGAAGAAGAATAATAAATGGTGTTATACCTCGGCGATCAAAGGGACCATACAGTCGACAGGCGAAGCGCATACAACAATGAATGCTCTTGGGCACTCGTTTGCTATAGCATCAGAGTATTTTTTTACGATGGTCGCCTGGTTACAGAACCTCTCCTCAAATGGCATGGTTTTGTTCACGTAGCCGCTGTCTAGGATCAGAACTATATCTGAATTCTGGGAAGAAACGGGAGGTATTAGGGTATGTATTCCGGGAAATTAATACTTTACAAAGAGATGTCTCACTGATGATCACTTACACTAATTTAAACTGCATAGGTTACAGTAAAATGTTAGTAGATTAGATAGTACATATCTACTATATTTTTATACTATGTTAGTACATATCTACTATATTATATATCTAATATATAACTCTACACGCTAAAAGTCCCTACGTGATGTGCATAAAAATATATAATAAATTACCAGATTCACTAAAAGACGAAACCGATACAGCATTTATCAACAAACTAAAACAATTACTAATAAACAAAGCTTATTATACAGTTAATGACTACTTAAATGATGAAAAAGTTATATAAACTAACAAACCACATACATAAAAATAATAATACAAATTGCTTTAATCATAATAATATTATAAAAATAAATACTTACTAATAAAACAAATATTAAAAATCACTCATTTTATATTAAATAAAAATGAAATAATATACTAATAAATATATAAAAATGTAATAATTGTCCTCTCTTCTACCTGTTTATTGTAAGTGTTGCTGTGCCCGACAGGGTCCACAAATTGACTAAACCTAATTTACCACCTAAGGTGTAAAATAATTTTATTGTGGAATGCAAATAAATGAAATGAAAATGAAATGAAATGAAATATTTTTATACTAATGTTTTACTTATGAGTTAGTATAACCGATTTTTTCAACTAAAATTATTTACCTACCTACACCAACTACTCCATCCCTATGAAGTTGAGTATTCGCGATTCAAAAACACATTAAAATTATTATTCCATTTCTTAGAAATGAGTTTCCATAACATTGTTAATACTTAACATGTTGGTATACTTAGCTAAGTTAATTTACCGATGAGAAAAATGCACGTTTTAAATAAAAATCTAATTTCGAATTCGGTTCTGGATAGTGATACGCCTGTGAGTGATGTAGGCTTAGTGCTCTACAATTAAACTGGTTGAAATATTTATGATATTATTTTCTCTTCTTAAATAACTGACCATGACCAAAATGAATCACATTTAGCAAAAATAAAAATAGACATGAATTTCGGTCGGTTCGCTGTTGCATTATTCGGCGCGATGCGGATCGCTTCTGATAAAATTTATAGTCACTACCTCCAGACAGATTGGCGCCGATAGTAAACTACTGGTTTAATTTTGAAACAGCAATATATTTTGGCACTTTTATTATGGAGACATGTTTTATGTTAGTAAGTACCTACGTAGATTATAAATTTCACAATTTAATTGTGCTGAAAAGAATACTTATTTTACAAATTTCTATAACATTTTCACGACTATTTTCTGCCGTTTTTCACTTCACGAATATGAAATGCGAACGTTGAAATTATCCATACTATTATTATAAATTCTGAAGTACTGCTTGGGTTTCACGGTTGAACGGATTTTGATTAAATTTAACATGGAAAAGTTTAAAGTTCGTAAAAAAAATATAGATACCTACTGTATTTGAATTTCAAATGCATCTCAATATTATAGTGCATAATACGGCGCCCTATAAAAATATTAGCAATCGATGTTTGACGGCGTTATTGTGTGGTTATATTTTAGCGTGTGCAGGGTGAATGTTTGTATTGATTGGCAACCTGGGGTCGTCGCCACCCCCGCCTGCTTGCAAATACCATGCATGGCTGAACAAAGAAATGAAATAATAATATTCTATGAAACCCGCGCTTTTATAAATACAGATAGCTCGATTGAGGTTTTAAGATTGATTATGAATTTTTCAATCAATTCAAGTAAGTCGGTATTTTTTATTAGAACTTTTATTTGTATGAAACTAGGTAAGTCTGTGTCGGTTATGATTTAATAGTTAGGTATATTTGAAATAAACTGTTATTTTTTAACCTAATTTAATAGTATAATATAAGTAATGACAACTACTATTAAATTTTCAATGTACCTACAAGAAAAGGTTGGGTGCTAACATCGTCGTTGCTGCAAAATGACATTTTAAAGAAAGAAAGAAAAATAAATTTATTTTGGATTCACACATACAAAGATGGCAAAAAAAAACAGATGCACATTATCCAAAACAGTTGTGTGAGGCCAAAAAAATGATGTTAACATTTTTATACAAACGGGTGCACTATTCTCCAATATTCTTTGCATAACATAAATAGCATCGATGTTCATACTTAATTAAAATGACAGTCTAAATATTCGTGTCAGAATATTAGTTTGCAAAATTTATTAGTGCAGTCGGCAACGTAACAGAGCCAGTTCCCAGATACTTTGACTTGCGGTATGACTGTGCAGCAAGATAAGTAAATGAATGTTCTGACAAACCAACTTGTCGCCGACTATTTACCTACATGTAACGTGGAATACGTGCATTATAATTCTTGAATAGATGGCCTACCAAAGATTATGTTATATTTAGGTACATTATTATTATTATTTGACATTGAGTACCTAAAGCGCATTCATACCATTTTCTATTCCTCAATGTTTTAGCTCCGCACTTACCTTTTCAATTGTGAATAGAATTTTAAATCTACTTTTTAGGGTTCCGTACCCAAAGGGTAAAAACTAATATAACTACTATTACTAAGACTCTACTGTCCGTCTGTCTGTCTGTCTATTTGTCACCAGGCTGTATCTCATGAACCGTGATAGCTAGACAGTTGAAATTTTCACAGATGATGTATTTCTGTTGCCGCTGTAACAACAAATACTCAAAACAGAAGAAAAAATTAAAATAAAAAACTACATTTGTACGGAACTCTCGGGGCGCGAGTCCCGACTTACACTTGACCGGTTTTAATTAAATAGATTACTAGATACATAATGAAATTGGGTTGCTGTTTTTTTACAAATAGTCTAATCCCACTAATATTATAAATGTGAAAGTTTGGATGGATGGATGGATGTTTTTTTCTCTTTCACGCAAAAACGGCTGAACGAATTTTGATGAAACTTGGCACACAGGTAGATCATATCCTAGAATAACACATAGGATACTTTTTATCCAAGGATAAGATCCCTCGGGAACACGGGTGAAACCGAGGGGGATAGCTAGTCTAAAAATACGTTAGACTATACAAATTACAGAAATAAAGTGCACACCTGCAAGCATCTTTCTAATTCACAGCACGCGCAACTGAACGCCTGGACCAGACAATTCGTGTTTATATGCTGAAGATCTTGGACTATGTTGCACAAATGTCGATTGCAATCGGAGTTTTCGGGGCATGTTGCCGCGTATAGACGTAATCTGAAATTGTAGGTATAGGGGAATAAAGGCCTAATCTGAAATTGAACTAGGAAGGCAATGTTGGAACAGTCGCCAGACGTCAGTTAATTGATTTCCCGGGCCATGATTTGATTTATATTTGGAATAGGGAATTTCTTTTTGTTTAGTTCACTGTTTTGCTTATTAGCATTTTTTCCCGAATATCAATTGCTAAAATTACAATAATATGGTGGTAGAGTTATGGGTTTGGCATGTTGAACACTATTTTTATGGGACTAACCTAAACTCGAGAACAAGATTCGATTTTCAAACATTTTGGACGAGAAAAGTTAATCTTTACTATACGAAAAGTTTGTAATTATTTTCGAGATTTCAGAATTGGTATCATAGTAGAAGTTATTCAGAATAAGTTCAGAGAAACCACCCAGTGTACATAACTGTACTTACTAAGAATACCACCCTAACTCCAACTTCACCATCGTATTTCAAGGTTAATAGAAAGATGATTACTCAATAAACATAAATAAATCAAAGCCAACCCAATTACAATGTTAAAATGGAAGGTAAAGCCAGTTTTCTAGCAGTAAAAATGTTGTGATAAACATTGCGAGCCGCGCGGCAGTCACGGCTCGCTCGTAAAATCTTGACTCCTTTTATTACTTACGCTTGAATGATCCATATAATAGCATGTCTAAGGCCTTAGTAAAAGTTTGATGTGTGCTTTCTGAATGCCTGGCACATTCTCAGTGGGTTTGCTTAGCGGGATGAATGATTGCGGCAGAGTCTGGCCGCCTAAGTCAACAATAGAGGGTTTTATTGGCACTTGTGGACTTTAGAAATGAAGTTTCTATTGAGAGTAGATGGTAACAATAGTTATTATTTGTTGGCATTCAGGTTTCGTATGATATAAACCCAGAGTAGATGGTGGCAAGGCGAAAGTAATATGTGGGTGTAACATGAAAGAAAACCCATGAAAATAGTTTCTACACAGAACTATGGAGAACTATTTTAGTGTTTCAAGAAAATAACAATAAACGAAGATATATTTGGGAGGAACACTTCATGATGAATGCTGTTATGTTACGATTATGTATCCTGTTTTCCTGTGCATATCTAAACATGTTTGTTTGTAATGGATAGGAACAGAAAATATTACCTCAGGATATTGATGTTTTTTATTGTGGTCAATCGAAATTCATCGCAACCGCATACAATTGAAAATGATAATTATGACAAAATGTATTTTAGTATAAATTATATAGAATTTGTAATTTTTGATTGTAACTTCGAATTGGTAAAAGCTGTAATGATGTTATGATTTGCAATAAATAAATTACCTATATTTTTTTTAAGTATAAATGCTACAAACTTGAAATTTGGCAGGAGATTCCTTATAGCGAGGAGACGTCAGCTAAGAAACGATTTCTTAAAATTCAACCCCTAAGGAAAAAGTGTAAAAAGTGGGTTTAAATTTTCAAAATTTGAATTTTCGATCAATTTTAGGAAAATGAAAAAAAAAAACAAATATCCCTGGCAGAACTTTTTACTTTTATTTTAAAAAGTAATTAGGGTACTGCGCAAAATAAATTGAAAACCATGAAATTATGAACTAAATATTATATTCAACACATAATTAGAAATATCCATCTGTACATAGTATTATTTTGATTGCAACCCTAGCTGCAACAGTTCCAGAGTATTATTCCAACCCTAAACGGATACATTGAGTGTCAATGTAAGGTAATAAAAGTCAAGTTGTTCGGAGCAGAGTCCCCATGGGAGAGCGGTCTAGCGGTCTCGATCCGTGAGCCGTATCTTACGACCGTCCAATTTAGCCTATTTTACGATCTAAATATAACTATTAAGAGTGAATGAAAGGTGCATGAATATAAGCAGGTTTGTTCGTCAATCACCAGTATATAAAAGGAAACATTATAATATAAATAATAAATAAATATCCTGGGACATTCATCTCTTGGCCATCTGATCACAAACTAAGTGGAGCTTCCTTAGGAGGGGTTCATGCACAAAATATACGAGTGGGAATCGCACCCACGACCTATGGCATAATAGAGAGTTAACCAACCACTCCAATCGGCCCGGTTGATCAAAATATTAGGATACAAGTTCCAAAGCATTCGATAAATTATGTGGTTAGATGAATGGTTTCAGTAAATTAATGGGCTTATCTTTATAATTTTAACACTATTGCAAGAATAATTATATTATAATTATTGAAAAAAGAAAACTTTTCAAACCATTATTTTTCTTCAAAAAATCAGAGTTAGCCATAAAACTCAAGGTGTAAATTGATGTCAAATATTAAAAAGGGGCTGTATCAGAAATAACCTTTAAATCAAGACTTATAAAAATTATTTTGCCAATATGGATATAGTATGATTAAATGCCAAACGTGTACGTAATAGGTTATGGCACTTTCCTACACGATATATTTCGCAAGGGTGTCGCGAATAAACTACTGTTGTGACAGCGGAGACGAACGTCCCCCAGGGGGCGGGCAGATGGACAGGCTATGAACCGAGGTTCGTGACGCCACCAATAGCTTACTAGGTATATCTGAGATTAACGAACCGCTTCTGTTTTGTACAATCACTGGAGAAATGGCTCTGGGAATTTTATACTTAAAGATTTGAGTTGTTTATTAGGTTTGTTTTTATTAACTCTGACGTAGATATTGGTGTCCAATGATCCAAAAGAAGTGTTCAAGTTAAATTAAAAGGCACAAAAGTTTACGATCTTTTTTCGTAGGGAGTGTTTATTCGGTAAGAGCTATTTATCGCGATTTACTTGATTTTGTTAAACATGTAACTCAACTTTGTAATAATCATACAAGAAACTAGCTTTGTCCCCGCGGTTTCGTCCACTTTCCCGAGAGAATTAAAATTAAATTGTAAAACATGTTACACGCTGATAATGTGACTTTGTGTCGGCGAAATAACTTATTTTTGGTTTCATCCATTGCAAACAAACTTACAAAAAATCTAATATTTTCTCATTATAATAATTATAACAGTTAAACTCATAATACTTACCTATATTAAAAGTACTTGTAATAAGTTCATTTAATAAAGATATTTTTGAATTTGAATTATCCACGCAATACTTTTAAAACAAATATAAGTAATAAAATTAAACAGTATTAATATGTGGGCCAACCAAAAGTGTGACCTAATAAAACTTAATTAGATAAAACCTTATAATTATACATTACCCGAATAAAACCGGAACCGGCCTATTAGTACGAGTAGTATAAGGTTTAATTAGAACCTTTACAAACGTTTATAGCGTTAATAAAAGGATACCTCCATTCTCGTTAAACTACGTCAGGTGATCAATTTAAAAGCCAATAAAAACTACGTATTTTTTTTTACTATTTAAGTCTAGGTTTGGCCACCGGCAATCATTATCACACCATAGTAATTGATGATCCAGAACCTATAAAAGGCGAGACCAAAGCCTAGGCATAGACTACGGACATGGCTTACACCTATTAGCAATTTGATTACAATATTTACGTAGCACTTGAAAATCTACCATAATTTACAAGCCAGTAAATATTTAAAATTAGGTATTTTTTTTAAACAAAATTATTTTTTAACCAATACGGCCTATTCTGAATTTTTATTGTATTTTTTATAAGGGATTGTAGTGTAGGTACCTATATTGTTTTCAAAAAAAGTAAGTCTTACTTTTTAATGCAAGGGCATTGTTTGAGCAACAGCGAGACATATTGTCCTATGCCTGTCTCTGCACCAAGGACCGATACTTGGACACCAGCCCTAGGCGCCGGCATTGGCACCTCCCGCTTCGGTGGCGGTGGCGGCGACAGCGCCTTTGGTTCATCGTCTTCTTGTTTAACGTCTTTCTTTTTGCATTCAGTCCGACGAAATGGCGCTGGGTTATTTAAAATTATAAACTGATACAATATGTTATTAGAATAAATAAAATATGTCTTATTCTGCAAAGATTACATAAAGAAAGTGTTTATTACAAGGTAGCTCATTATTTTGATGATAAAGATGTTTGGAAGCAGCTGTAGATACTCTGCTTAAGTGTACCTTGTTTTTTAGTTGTGTTATAATATTTTTATCTAAGTAATTCAGGTTATTATTTATTTTTTGAATTTTTGGTTTGTTAAGTAATTTTTCTTTTTCAATTATGTTGGTAAGAAAGAGAAATGTAGGTAAACTAGTTTAGTGCGATTTGGAACAGAATCACCACCATTGTTCAACTTACTCCCGAAGTTGGTTCCACCTTCAATGACCTTCAGTTTTATTTTGTGAAGGAATCCTTTTTTCTCTTTCCTTCTTACACATGGTTCTGGGCACACTGGATCTACCGCTGGAGGTATATCCACTATCGCTCGTCTACACTCGTCATCAGATTTATTCGCGTACCAACGTATGAGTCCTTCTCCGTGGCTTAGTGTTTTAGCAAGCAAAACCCTTGTTTTTGATATAAATTTAGTGGGAAACATTGTTGCGAACTATTTTCATTTTTTTTTGAAAAAATATTTATGGGTGTTTCTTGTTGCTGTTGTGAAATTATTTTGACAAGTCTCTTTTTTTTCTTGGAAAAAGAGGAATTATTTTGTGCCAGATTTTAATCTACAGAGATTAATGGTTTCATAACCTCCTTAGTGGGGGAAGGTTTAATAAATTCGCCAACATGCAAATTAGATGTAGGCAACTCCTTTTGTTTTGAAATTAGCTTTTACAGGTTTAGGCTGTCTGTACACCGGAGTGGAGCATTGAAACATTAATACAATAACAGCTATGAAAAACTATCTGTTGTCCGTTAGATCTGTAACTCTGATTTTAGTGTGTGAGCTAGAAACCCTGGTTTCTAAAATAATACCCGAGTTTACCCGACTTACACTGGGTTGTCAATGCGAATCCCATCTAGGTTAAAAAAATATTTGCAAGCAGGAACTAAAACATCTTCTAATAATAGTTTCTTTTAATAACTAGACTCGTGAGGAATTTCTAATCAATTGTTATGTTATTGTTTGATTGGTACAACCGGTATGTAATCGTGAACATTTTTACTCTGCTTTGCGCATAATGCCTAAAATGAGGCTAAATAAGAATAAAAGCGTTTATTCCATGTATTTCTATAACATTAACTTTGACAATGTTAACCGTTTGACTCGGTACATTAATAGACTTTATAAACAGAGAAGAGAGTGAAAGTGTTAGATGCCAACGATCTGCCTTGACATCGCTGTATTTATAACCCACTCTCTGCTGTTATTGGCCTATTTCCTGCCTAGTGTTTCTATAAACGTCCATGTTTCATTAACGTGTGAATCTCTCGGGATTGGATAGGGGATCTATTTTATTTTGCTGGTTTAACATTTTCTAATCTCGTTTTGAAATTCGATTGTCTTTTTTACCACTTATTGGGGTAATTTGGAAATAGATTCGCCCATAAAGGACGTTGTACTACCAAGTAGCAGCACTCTGGCCTTGAAAGGATCTAGTACCTATTAATTAGATAATAGGTCTGTGAGTACGAGTCAAGAAACAGATGCATGAAATAAGTTCCACTCTTTTGTTGTCCGAATAATAAAACGTGGAAACTGAATGTTATAGATATAGGTATGTGCTATAAGGCTATATACCTAAATCAAAATGAACATTTATTTGTATGTTTATCCTAAGTTTATACGATATGCGTTCCTAAACCATTCATCCAGCTGTTCATCGGGGAGATTTAGTGGCCCAAAAAAATAATAAACAGTTTTTTTTTTAAGCGGCATTGCAACGCATGCCGGGTACAGCCGTACAGCTAGTTCAATATAAAAAAAAAAAACAAAAACAACTTTTTGCGACAAGGCTGTGTTCAAGCCATTATCACTATTTTTGTTTTTCTTTGTTTGTTTATTTGTCCTGTTACGAATTGAATACAATGGTGTATTCTATTTTAGAACTCCCGTTGTTATTTCTATAACATCTTTATGTCATTAAAAAGGTTATTCATGTATTTTCACTTGTTCAGAAGTAAAAGTACCATCCAATTTATGGTATAACTAGCTGTCCCCCGCGGTTTCAACCGCGTTCCCGTGAGATGTTATCTTTTCCCGGGATAAATATAGCCTACAAATCTATCCCACGGAAAAAAAAGTATAGCCTATGTGCTATTCCAGACTATAATCTGTCTCTGTGCCAAATTTCATCCAAATCCGTTCAGCCGTTCTGGCGTGATTGAGTAACAAACATCCATCCATCAAAACTTTCACATTTATGTGATTATATAAAAAAAAACATGTATAAAACAGCTTAGAGCAATATAATTTCATAGGCTAAGGACAAAAACTCAACAAAGACTTAAAATGTAAATATTCGTACCAATATAAAGTAATGTAGCGAGAATTCTGCAACAAAATCACAAAAACACAATCACGTAAATTTTAAAAATAAGTTATGAAGGATAAATTTAATATCGGAATAAAAAACGTATTTAAGCTGACCTTTCCAAAAAAAAGCCAGCCAAGTTTTCAGTTACCGTTCGTAACGAGAAAACCAATTACTGAATACGGCTGAGTAGGCATCAGCGCGGTGGTGCGCGGACGCTCGACTCGACGTAGTGATGGGAGAAGTAGCTCCATTGTAATTGTTCATTCATTGAGAATACTCGAGTTAAAAATTGAATGCTCGAGTTGCATTGAAGCTTTGCAATATGCAGGTGTATGAACAATGAAAAAATTCAATAATAAATCGATAGGTTTTTGAGAGATATGAAATATTTTTGTACTAATGCGAAGAAAGTACCTACAAGTACCTAAAACAACTTATTTGTTCAGATTGCGTAGATTGAAACGCATTAAATACGTAATAAAAATGTTTACATATATTCTTATTTACGGAAAGTAGTATTTCATTTCCTAGATTCATTAGTTAGTAGTGTCGTATATTTTAAGTAACTCGAGTCGAAATACCTACATTTATTCCGTAGCACTACACTAACCGCAGTTTTCTATGTAATCCAATAACTTAAGAGTTTGCATTGCAAGAGTTCCGAGTAGGAGTGATGGTTAAAGTGATGGACCTAAAAAGGTTTATTTCTCTCAGTTGTTTGATAAACAGACAGCCGGGTGACCTGATGGTAAGTGAACCAGGGAAGTTGCATTTCTGTTATCGATCCTTATTAGTTATTTATCTGATGTTATCAAAACATGTCTATTTGGTCTCCACTGTAACCTATAGGCAGTTTATTAAACAACCCCTAAGAGGTTGGAAAGGCACGATTTCGCGATAAAATAATTTCATGCGGACGCAAGCAAAAGCTAGTAGTTTATTTTATTTTTATGCCGTTATTCAAGATTTATTGATATGTTTCAGTACGTAGTTGCCACTGGAGAGCCATTATTTGCCATATATTGTCAGATCTTTCTAAATAATGGGAAACAGATAGCTAGGTCGCAAAAAAAGCCATCGATCGAAAAGCCGATTCTTGAGTGAACTGAGGTACCTATTGTAAACCGCCGGCACTACCCAGTGCCAGGTGGATCAACGACTATCGGAGTCATTGGCAAGTACAACCTGAAGTTAGCAGAATATAATGATGAATGAAGATAGAAACACGTCTCACAGAAATGTGGCATGCCTTTTGTTGCAAGGCGGAGAAACTTGTTTAAATTAGAAAGATAGCAAAGAAGTAAGTATGATAACTTGGATTCGCATACTAGATTATGTATGAATTAAGGCTATATTTTCATCTATTAAAAATGGGGTAATATACTATTAAAAACTACGTATACAAATGAGCCTATTTCTAATTATACCTATGTCCATAATTTATAATAATGCTAATTTATTTTTATTATGAAGTTTATGTTTGTTTTGTATTTTTAATTAATCTAATTACCCATATTACTCGTAAAGAATTATTTAGTTTATGAACATGTTTTTAATGTGACTTTTGAACTCGTGGTAGGTAAAAATCCTGATTGAATTACAAAGACCATCTACGGATGAAACACATTTATTAAAGCATTGAAATGAATTAATGTACCTAGGTAATGCTCTAATGCTAGACAATTTGTTAATGTTTATTGGTCAAAATGTCCTTTCTTTCGACGTAACACCTCGTTACAAAATAGTTAATCAAAGCACAAATCGATAGCATTCAAAGTCGATCCGTCATGATGCCCATCGCAGGAAATTGCGTGACCAACTTCGTGGCCACCGAACTCGAGCGAACTCGTGAGGTGTTCGTGTTACCGTGGCCTCTAGGGCTACCATTCAACAATTCAAAATGTTTTGATAAAACAAAATATTTGCAAAAAGTCCGGCCAACCAATTTTAGTGACAAAATCGTGATTATTTTCTTTTAATTTAAAATATCTGCATAAAGAAATGTCCTATCAAAGTCTTCCATCTAGACTTTTATAGGCTAATATGTTTTTTTTTTAATTGAGTATAGGTTCGCGTTTGACCACTATCTCACGTCTACGATGGTGCACGCTTACCTAGAAGCAACCTATATACTAAGGTTCTTCAAAATGTTGTGAAACATCCCTTATGTTTGCAGGATCGTGAACGCAAGAGTGTTAACAGTGTTTTAAGCGCCTACAGAATATTGCAACCACCTGCCATCAGGCGGGACGAATGCTTGTTGCTAGTTTAATCCTTTAAAAAATAAGTCAGGTATACCTATCCGAAAATATCTGGAAGGATGGTAACCCTACCTGTATTGGTCATCACCGAGGTAATGTAGGTTGAAATAAGCTAGGTCTCTTTAGGGCGGGACTATCATATGTAAGGTTATGTAATGGTGTTATGCTTATTGATAAAGCGTGGTGCCTGAATGAATTTGAATATACTCGCGATTCCTGGAATAAAATTTTTTTGAATGTAGTTTAGGGACAATCTTCTATTCCGCAAGCCAAACGGCTAAATCTCTATATTAAAATCTCATCTTTTCTTGGAGTAAAAAGTATCATATATTTAATTCCAGGATATGATCTACTTGCGTTGAGTTTCATCAATTACTTTTCAGTAGATTTTGTGTGAAAGGATAACAGACATCTTCATATCCTAACAAACTTACACATATATAATAGTACTAGTTTTCCGCCCCGTGGTTTCACCTGCGTTCCCGAGAGATCTTATCTTTTCCCGGGATAAAAAGTGCCCTATGTTTTATTCCAGGGTATGATCTACCTGTGTGCCAAATTTCATCAAAATTCATTCAGCCGTTTTAGCGTGATTGAGGAACAAATATCCAAACATACAAACATTCACATTTATAATATTAGTAGGATTATTATGTATAGTACTAATTTTATAAAGAGGTAAAGTTTGTGAGGTTGTAGAGGAACTCTCTGGATCTACTGAATCGATTTTGAAAATTCTTAGAGAAACCAATAGAAAGCCACGTTATTTGTGAGTGTCATAGGCTATATTTTTATCCCGCGAAAAGATAAGATGCCACGGGAACGCGGGTGAAACCGCAGGGGGCAGCTAGCTATTTTGTGTTTTAATAACCTCACTTGAGGTTACTAAATGGTAATGAAGTAGGTACCTAATAGTATTTTGCGGTTTGCGTGATTCTAATACAGGTCCTAATGTATTACTATGCTGGCTTCTCTATTCAGTCGCAAACATTGAAATTCTAGTGAATCGACTGAGTCATAGGGAAGGCCACACTACTCCTGCCCACATTGCGTGCCCAGTCCACACCCAGCCCAGTCCATTGGCCCACGCAATTGATTTCGCGCGTTTTGTACAAAAGGCCTTGATGATTTATCGATAGAGGATGGTATTATTGATTATCTTGACACTGTTTTGCACTAACATTTAACGTATTTTTTTTATAAAGTTGGGTGGCTTGCTCCTTGGTTTTTATTTCTATACTGTTGTACCTATATTCTGGGTATTGTGTGCGTTAACAAAATAATATAGGTATTACGGAATAATTTTTTAACCACAAGTGACAACCAGGTTGCTGGTTCACCTGATGGTAAGTGAATACCGTCACCTATAAGACGCAATACCAGCGGAATCGCCAATGTGTTGTGCATTTAAATAAGCATAGTCATAGTTAAAAGATAAAAAGAGCTGTTATTTTATATCTTTAGATAAAGTTGTTGCTGTACAAAATGCAGAAAATCATAAAAACAAAACATGTTACACCCAAATTTTTGGATAATATAAGTCCTAAAGTATATCTAAAAAGCAAGCAATCTATTAAATATGGTTTGAACATTAAATCAAACAGTTGCGAAATAAAACGGGTAATTCGTACAAAATTCACGAGAACACGTCTATACGACCGTTGGCGTTCCACGTAAATACGTATACGTTGGGGTGAATAATGCCTTCACGGGGAGATTGATGGCTTTCTTTAACGTACTCGACCGACCTTCTTTCCCATGCTAGGAGGTCCTATAGTGGCTATACTTTAGTAGAGCCATGTAATTGACTCAATTTATTCGCAAGAATGGTTTTATTTATATAGCATACCAATTACCACATAAATACAACGTGTAATAGAAAAATTAAACAATTCTTTCACATACTACTAATATAAAATTTAAATAATGTTTGAATTTGGTCAAACTTTTTGATCTATAAGGTATGGGACTGACAGAGGGGCTACAGAAACAAATGACGACGAAAGCAACTTTTTGTGTTATGTATGGATTAACAATCTTGAACCCTTTTCTTGATCTCAGTTTACTTTGAATCAAGTATCTATATTAAATAAGTGACGATTAAAAATACTTGTATGCGTTAACTTTCCTTCTGGGCTATGGACTTATTACCATCATGGATATCTGCCTACACACATTAGTTGTCAAATATCTAAACAAAAGTTAGATTCGCTCCGAGTCGTCCTTCCTGTGAAGTTATATAGACCTTGTTCAATATCTATCTACTGTTAAATACTATATCGCTATATAACGCTAAAAGAATGCCGGGTCGACTGGTAGATTTTGAGATTTGTGTGTTCAACTGATTAGTATATCGATAATGATTCTCCACTGATGGTAGTTTCGTAGCATATCGTAGAAAGTCGTAGCAATCTAAGTTTATTTTCGTAGAACCTACGACAGATTACTTTACGAAAAATTACCTTTGATACAAGATAGCTCAAGATGCACGGTGGTAGGGTACTTTGTAGTACCCGACTGGCTGGCTACCACCCTCAAGTTGAAAATCTGTCGCCAAAACGTGTTCCGACAGCTGCACTTGAGAGCCAATTCCCATGTAGGCTTTGTGTGCTTACCATCTTCGGCCACATCATCACTTACCATGGTGAGATTGTGGTCAAACACAAGCCTATCCAGAATATAAAAAAAAACTATAATTTAAATAGTAACTTTTTTCGGTTGTTTTATATTACAGTCATATTTTATACAACATAAATAGTACCTACATAGGCGGAAACTAAACTAGCGGCAAGGTATAGTGACGTTTTGACGGGTGTCTCTTCTTAACTTGCTATGCTTGTCTCTTTTTGGCACGTAGAAGGATAGCGTTGTCAAAACGGTCATCATAAAGTAGCGCTAGTATAGTTCAGCTGCCAGTGTAGGTAATTAATATTAATTTTGGTAAACGTCTAGCCACATTAATTCATACGGGCAACATTGATCAAGATAGGAGTGTTTCAATTTTCACCTAATAACACTCGACCGCTGAGGTTTAGTACAAAGCATTTATCTTTGAAACTTATGCTTCGTTTAAAAGGTTTAGTTACCAATGTACGTATTTAATGACTTTTCCATGGGTTTAAATATCTAGTAATACTTACATATTTTAATAATCTTCATTCTTTATACCCGAATTATATTTTCGTTCACGATTAAAAATCCTGTTGCATATTTAAATCGCGTGCTTACCTTTATAAATACTAAATATCAAGTAGATATATTCAATCAAATCAATCCACGTGAATAGACAATTGCGCCTGTAAAATGGTAATACTATGGTAATACTCACAATTTTAGTGTTGAGGTGCATAAGTTCCCGCTCGGTGACGCGGCGCCGCGCGGTCTCCATTTGCTGTTGTCTGTACTGGTTGTACTTATACAGCAAATACATTCCGGGCAGGGCCAACACCACGAACGGCCGCATCAAGCTTGAAGAAGGCGGCGCACGCTGCGGCATCTTCTTATTAACATTATTTATTTATTCAAATTAACTCAACGCTTTTGTAGCTGACTGTACGTGCCGATCACTTTTTAATTGAACTCCTACGTTAATAGAGATCATTTTGCGTTGTCAATTGTTCACGAAACACTTATTTGTATGGAAGATTTTTTGTAACAAAATATAATCTAGATCTAAGTTTTAGCACTTTTTATAGCGTCACTAAACTATGGGGTTTCTATGTTGTAGTAGATTATTGCTTCTTTAATAGACCCTATACTTTTTATCAGGATAAATTCTTCATAATGTCAACCCTGAAACAATACAAAAAATATAAATCAATTACCATTCCGACATTTACATAATGTTATTAAGTGTGTAAGATTGTATTGTAATAGTTTGTTTACTTTACAATCTTGTACCTGTCTGACCTCAAAACCTAGATCCAGTAGAATAGTTCGAAATTGAATAATGAGAAAACTAGAGCAATTACATATTAGGCATTAGAGTTATTGTTAGGATTAACAATTAAAGCAAAGTAGCTTTGTTTACCACATTGAGTTCATTAATTCATAACAGTATCTAATACCAAATTAGGAATACAAATAAATAATGTTTGGATTTTTTTACAAAAGTATTTCAAATACGGGAAATAAGCTATTTTCGATGTGAAAATAAGAATTAGTCATATTTAAACTTTTGTTTTTAATTTCATTTCTACAAAAATAAGATTCAATGAAGTGAATAATTTATAGATGCGACATTTTGTGTCTATCTTGTGAGCATTTTTATTTTTATACTAGTGGGCCCGGCAGACGTTGTCCTGCCCTGAAATTAAAACAAAACATAGAACCCGATTCAAGCGCCACCTACCGGCTCCAATTTGTGAATCTAAACCATCACTCAATCCCATCTAAAGATATGTCATATTCAAAAAAAGTCGTTCTATACAAAATGTATGACAAAAATATCATACATTAAAACAATTAATATAAAATACGTTTACGATTAGTAATTCTTATCCCGGGAATATATTACCCACCGAGGAGTGGAAGCTAGTAAAATAACACAAAACAGACAACAGACAGCCCCCAGCTCTACTTCTCTACTGACACATTAATTATTTATTGCCGTATATTAGTGATAACAATGTCGATATTGGCGGCAACGGCAATTTTGCCGAATCCCAAAATAGAGCTTATAAACGAGTTGATTGATAGCTTCCTCCCGGGACCAATGTGGGACACACGTAATAGGTTATTTTCCTGTACGTTTATAGTTATTTATGTGTAAAGGAATTGATGAAGATTCCCGAGGAATAAACAGCCTTTTAAGCTATTTTGGTTTTGTGTTATCTAACTTTCGAAGAAATGATAGCTTAGTGGTTCTGATGTTGACAGCCGTGACGATGTCTGTGTTTATCTTGTTTTTTGGTGTAGGAAAATATCGTGACGAAATATAGGGTACTTTGTCAATAGTATTTTACTAGCCCTCAAGTTGAATTTCCTAACAGGTACCGGTATGTCCCGACGGTTGCACGTGAGAGCCTTCTAGGTATTGTAAAAGATCGGCAACACATTACCTCTGGGATTACTATCTCCATAGAGATGCCTACTTATGTATGACCTACGATGCTACAGTAATGCAGTAATAGCAAGCCGGACATTTGGTACCTTCCCTTTAGAAGCAAGAGATATTTCAAAGAGCTCTACTATTGTACTTCTTTGGTTCATCCGGTTAGCAAGGCAAATTTATTGGTGCTGATAAATTGAATATGATGGTTTTTTAAACGATCAGTTTTCCGAAATACGGCCCACTATCTGCAAAATGCGACAGTAAAAATAGAACAATAGTAACTACATTGATGACTAACTACCTGTCATTTAAGTCTAGAACCAACATTGCACTATTCGAGTGCAGCCTGTTCAACCCACCTAGACAAGATGAATGTCGATAAAGGGATTGACATAAGTGAACGTATAAAAAAAATCACGTCACAATTGAATTCTAATGTCAATCCCACACGAAAGTTGATCTATTAGTATCGATAATTGTCATCAATCTGGGCTTCCAGGAATCTTACAAACATAGTATACAGCATAGATCAGCTACGTTACGTCACAACACAGATAGTTTCGAGTGGAGCTGAGATTCATGCCCACATCGGTATAACCCCGTGCCAGCTACAATCAGACAATATTGCCGCGATACGATCGCCCCGCGACAGTATTGGCCTCAGTTTGATCGACAACCACGACATCTCTAAAGCCCCTTACCATTGGACACTCTTCAACAAGTTTTCAATCGATCTTATAATACTGAAAATTATTATACATTCAATGAAAAGTTTCGCCTTTTAAGTCAGGTACCTATTATTTTTTTATATTTTTGGGTAAAATCTGAAAACTTTTTATAGAATAACTGCTTTTGGATATCCGTTGGGTTTATCATATTCTAATAAGTTTTTATGGTGAAGGCTTAGCAAGTGCTGTGAGAGACGGACCCCAATAAACCAACTGATAGACAGGATAGATAATCCAGAATTAAAAACGAGTCTTAGGAGAGCCTATATTGAGCAAAAGGATTACAAAAAGGCTTATTCTGCTGATTGGTAGGTAAATGCTATTGTACCGTAATTTATCCGTTAAAGTGAATTTTAATGCCGTGGTGTTCACATTATTTACGTTACCATTTCATTCGTGGAATTTTCTCGCTATTAATGTCATAGTATTATTGCTTTTGTATATAGTAGCACGCGAAGTTGAAAGCTAAAGTGAATAGGCGTTATTTGGGCAAGCTTTTTCCACATAATTCCTCATGTGTGAAAAACAAATACGAATATTTACGAAAAAGTATGTGAAAATTTCGCCTGTTTATTAACAAAATGATAAAATATCGAGTTTCATTAGTATATGAGAATTGAAAATCTATACCTACAAGTACGAATATAAGTACTTCAATTTCCGTGACATCTCGTATGCAAATACTGATATTTACAAAACTATTTACATATTGTAACCCTTCAAGATTGTATTGCAATGAAGCTAGAGTGAACTCTTCACAATCTTCAGTTTTAGACTCACTGATTGGTATTACCATAACAATCTTGAAGTCACGTTTCCTCTCACTGCCTTGCCAACAGTAAACTTAATTAAAACTTACATAAGTCTGCAAGTCTACTACAGCTTTAAACTTAATACATTCTGCAACTGAATTTAAGATAGTTTGTTATTGGCTGTGAATTCTTCCATTATTAATTCTGAATGAAAATAGAGGGTCTATTACGTATTGTCTAATTTTAGTAAAGTATTGAAACCGATTATAAATAACGTTTCTAAAATGTATACCTACCGATATATAAATAGGCCCCTTTTCTCCTGTTTGTCAATCTATTTTTTTATTTAGTAGAGATTTAGTGTTATCAATAAAATAATTTTGGAAGAAGCTTTTTTTTCGCCATTGTATTTCGTAAATTGATCACATACATCAATTGGCCGTATATGTCTTACTAAAAATTTAAATTTCGAATTTCAACCAGTGGGCGAACATTTATGGCCTTATTCATAACAAACTCGACGGTGTTTAGTAAGTCCTTATCAGATTCTTAATTCGAGTTTTCTATAGAGAATTCGAATTAAGAATCTGCTAAACAGTTGCTAAAAATCGTCGAAATCTTTATGAATAAGGCCAATAGACTCTAATAATAGTGAGACCTGTGTTTGATCATAATTTCAGAATGGTTAGCGATTATGTCACGGGAAAGCTAGAAGGAAAGAGACCTAGGGGTGCAGCCCAATAAGATGGTCCAACCAGATGTCCAAACAATTGACACAAAGATCTCAGATGTCTTACACGACGGCAAAGATCGAGCAGTGGAAGCGGCTCTGTCGTGAGAAAGTGGGAACATCACGATGCTCAGCAGTGAGCCAACGATTAGAGGAGGAGCGTATATGTGGTTCATAGTAGCGTATTCTAGAACGGCTACAAGAAGTATTTCTATTCAGCTTGTTTCAAATAGAATCAGATCGCAATAATGTTTAAATATACATACAGAGACCACTCTTCGAAAGTTTTCAGGGAACTGTGTGCCCCATAAACGAGCTATGGAGTCACGACTAAGCGGGGAGGCGATGTATCTCACTTGATTGCTTCGACGGAACAAGCGGATAACAAGCTTGAGGTTAATACTCCATCCGACAGGTTTATGCACAGAGCTGACTTAAATTAGCGTGTACTCTTTAGGTCCTGCTTATTACGGGTTTTACTTCAGGGATGTTTTAACGGGTTTGAATAAAAAGGTGAGTTAAGGTATATTAGAAAATATTTATTGACAGCACTGCATTAACACAATTTCATCCTAAATATACGATCAAATGAGAAGTTTTCTTGGTGTATGCTAATTACTTGCACCGTGATTGGGAATTCTGTTTTTTATATAAATATGATTTTTGGGAGGACTATTAGCGACTCAAGTTGAAAATAATAGTTTAAAGTTTTCAGGGAAATATGCTGATGTAAATTTGGACAAAGCATGTACGGTTCAGAGAGACAAAAACGATACACTATAATCCGAATCATCATAGACCAATAGAATTGTAGCAAAACTGACGAGATGGGAATTTTAAGCAATTGTATTGCTTTATTCATTAAACCCAATAAATATTTTTAGAAGTTAGAACAGTTAATCCTACCAATATTATTTTGAAAATTTATAGGTATGTTTGTTGCTCAATCACGCAAAAATTGCTGAATGGATATTGATGAAACTTGGCACACGGGTATCATATACAAGAACAAAAATAGGCTACTTTTTATTCCAGGAAAAGATAAGATCCATCAGGAACACGGGTGAAACCGCGGGGGACAACTAGTACAAAATAATTATACCGATATAACTGATTCATCAAACCAACGCATGTATAAAAACGTACGTGAAGGAGTCATAAAAATACCGCAGCGCTGAATTTTCGAAATGCCAAACGGTCATGTCAACGTTTGACATTAGGAAACCTCCCCTCTGCCTACATTTACGATTTTCCCTCCCGCAGGACCGAAATAAACCTGGTTTTTGTGTGTTAAAGTGCAAATTCATTCGTGTGTGAAATTACGAGATTTTAATGTCAGGGTTATAAAAGTGGTATGACTGTGTAAATGAGGTTATGAGAGAATGTTATAAGTATGAAATCTGAGTATGAATGAAAATACGATTCCTCTCCTACTCTTCTTTGTAACTATGGACATAAAGTGGATCTTGTCGGTTTTGTAAGGATAAGCTCGTGTCCATAAATGACAGAAAAAAAAAATCTAAAGATTCTACGATGAATACCTATATTTTATGTATCAACATAATAAACGTTTTGAGATAGGTATATTTTATATTATCAAAGAACCTAACGTCCTGAGGTTGTTTGACGAAATTATCTTCTGCGCGGCTTAGCAGAAAATTGCGTTACGTTAGTCTTAATATTTCTTTATAAATTGTTTACTGAGGTAAACTGAAACAACTAGAAACCTACTTTGATAATCATAGGTACCTAAACTTCACCATGATGAAATGTAGGTATTTGTGTCAAAAACCAACAATAAACCAGAGGCTATCGAACGAAAGCTGAACTAATTTGTGATAACCTTATTTATTTTATAACTTATTTAAATGCTGTAATAAAAGGTGAAATTATTTTAGCGAGTATGAATAAATTAATTCAATTTGTTTTTGCTAGAAGAGAGAAAAATGAGTTGGATTTGAGAGCCTTCGATCGAGCAGTATCCCTGGTGGAGGCACCAAAGGTTATACGTGTGATTCCCTAATCGGACAAGGACTTAAAATGTAGCCCGAGAAATGATGATAAACTATCAGACTTACTACTTAATAGAACATCAATAATCGCGACGAAATGTGGGTATATTTTAGTACTTGAGACTCTAAAAAGGTTACCAGCACCTATTATAGAGACAGTGATATTTCATTTTACGCAGTTTCAGATTTGCTAAATTGCATCTAATGTGAATTCGAGAATTGAATTCCATTCGGCAATTTTCCCAAGTGGCCGTGAAACCGTTTTTTTTCTTTGGGATAATTTTATTGGATATATACGTTTATTTGTGTGTACATAATGACTAAACATATTATAAGCATCTGAATAACTGTATTTCATAAGGACATTAAGAGTCATAAATGCTAGAAGCTAGCTAGGTACATTTTTCCTCTCCATAGATTGTTTTAGTTTATTTTATTTAGCCAAAAAAAAATACAGTTTTTTTTACAGTATTTATCTTAATTATAAGTAAGACTAGAAATATTATTCAAAATATATAGTTAGCATCTGCTAAGATGAAAGAGTAACGGTTTGTGTGTCTGAAAACGAACTAAAGTGAAGTTCAAAAGGCTAATCAGCTAAAAAGCCCCGCAACCTTTGAATACAGATCTGAATGGGAGCCAAATGACATTACAGTAATAAGGTGCCGCCATTGTAACTTTCATATTTCCGTCACGGATCTATGAAGGATTTTTGTGAGCAAATTCTGAGTAATTTGGGTGAAGAGATAATTAAAGGTATATCTATATTTGGACGTGCGTTTAGTTTGAATGTATTTTTCTTCGGGGTTTTGATATATTTTCCCTGATAATAAACACTACGGAGTATCAAATGAATAGATTGAAAATCAGATGTTAATGAATTGAAAATAGCGACATAAACTTAGTTAGAAGATACGGATACAACTACTATGTTCAAAATAATTTTTCAACATTTAAAGTAAAAGAATATACGCGATATTCGTAGCATTGCAATTCCTTAAGGCTTTCTCAAGCAGAAAATGACGGTCTAGATGCAACGACTTCCATCGCTCCAAGAACATTAATATTCTTGCCTTTTGTATAATATAAGCTTCTCTTTTCTCTTGTTATTTAAACGGCATTGTTTCTTCTTATCTGGGGATATACATTTCTGATATATTTGGGATAATTTATGCTAATATGATACTGTGTGACGAGAAAAGATCATAGATATTGGACGTTTTACTGCAACTTTAAACATAACTACTACTGACAATATTTTTCAGTAAGCTTCTATAAATTAACTTATTGACACCTATGCTGGCACCCAATACTGTTCAACTTTTAAATAAAAATGGAATCTAATAATAATAACTTTACTTTTACGAAAAATCCTTCGCCCACGCAAATAACTTTAATCCCGATTAAAATTTCAAAAAGCGTTCCATAAGTCAGCTTGCTTCCAGAGTTTTTTTAGTATCTACCTTTTAGCCCGGAGATATAACGAGTTCTTTTGTTTTTCTCTTGTCGCCGCGATGACGTTGGCGACGCGACCGTCTGAAAGTATTTCCTTTGTTCAACCGTTGTAAAACAGGAAGGATTTACAAAAGAACGAATTCTATATCACATAAGAAGCCTTTTATGTCTGTAAGTCTCGATTCCTACCTACGAGTAATTTCCGATATTCATGCATCTACAGTTTTAATACATCTTTAGTCTCTGTTCAACCGATAAATAACATAAGATGTGCGGATGCGAATTCCCATGCGGCCACAGAATACATAATGGTGTTCACAGCACTGGCAATAACATACCTAATTTAGTATTATTATAAAAACCAGTTTTTAGCCAAGTCCCTGAAGTGGTCCGCAGGCTAGGGGCGAAGTAATGACGTCACGTCCGCATCCGGACGATGCCGCAGCGCGCCAAACATCCGCGAACATAGCGAACTGGCCATCAATTCAGGCTACAAATTATGGCAATGTCAAACGCAGAACTGACTAGTTTCATACTGGTCAGTTGTGCTTTATGTATCCTCTAGCGCTGATAGCCGTTTTAATATCATTGCCGTCGGCGCAACTGGGATTATTTTATGGAACACCTGTCCTTTTGTGAATAATTAATGTATGAAGAGCTAGTTTTGTGTGAGTTTACTGCATATTTTCACTCTGTATTCGGTTTAAGGTTTCGTCCCAATAAGGCTGGAAATACTTTGATGAAATTTTTATTGAATAAATTCGACATTTTGAAATATTACAAAACAGATTTGATGACTTTGTTATTGCATCTTTTTAATATTATTAAAAATACGAGAGTTGTAAACTTTGAAGTGAGTGTTTTTACTGACGCGACACGCTATTATTTTTCCCCAGATAAGAAGTATCTTATATCATTCTCCATTTTGATATTTTGAGATGGGATCTCAAAATATCAAAATTCATAAAAATTGGATCAGCGGTTTAGGCGTGAAAAGGTAACATGCAGACAGACAGAGCTTTGCAGTCAAAGACAAGCTTATACAAATATAAAAAAACCCCAAAAATATGGCTGCAACAAGATCTAGAGTCCGACTATATTACTACCTATCTAATATTCTTGCATTTTATTTATGCAACAACACGTTGCATCTTCATACTCCGTGTCGGCACATATTTGCATTTTCAGCATGATACAAAGTCTCTCTCAAAGTAAGGTGCGACAATTTTATAATTGTGCAAAAAGCCAGCGCTTCCCGGTGAAGTGAACTGGCGCTGACATTTGTGTTGTGCCATTCCTTTGTATTCCGCGTGTTGTCCGCTGTGATGCATCATCGTCATTAGTTGAACACTTCTGAATTGTTGATGTCTAGATGTTTTTAGGATTTTAAGCTTCTGTATTAAAAAAAGGCAATTTTTACTGACTGACTGATCTGAACACACAGCTGATCTAAACCACTGAACGGATTGCGCTGAAATTCGGCACGCATATAGTTATTTTGACGTACCTAGGTATCCTCTAAGAGAGGATTTTCCAAAATTCACCCCCTAAGGGGACCAAAGTTTGTATGGAGAAACGGGTTCGCGGATGAAACCGCGGGGCGGAAAGCTAGAATCCTAATAAAGTTCTTCGATTCATAATATTAAGTCAACTAACAATAATGTCGTGAAACTATTTGGTAGGTATTTTAGATGGTTAATTATGTATTTTTTTAACACCCTTGTTTAGTTAGTTTTGACGTTGATTACAAACATGCTCCAGAATTAACTAAAACTATTTTATTATTATTAAAAGAAAATTATTTTATTTACAATGAAAATACAGTAAATCACAATATTTCTACTAGAAAAGTTACTATGAAAATGTTGAGGACAAAAGGTGCAAAAAACATATATGGTGAGCGCACTACCCGATTCATAGTACCGAGATTAATAAATAGTCTTCCAAAAGCTTTAAAAGAATCTATAACTTGTAATAACATAAATAAAAAATTAAAAAAAATCTTCAATGAAAATTCTTCGATAACATATAATATTTAATATGAAGATAATACTAATTTATGTGAAGCAGCCTGTATAACGTCGAGTATTTGTCTGTGCAATTAATTGCAGAGAAGCGATGTATTGTGGTAATTGGTTAAAGGTTTTTTTTTTTTTTTATTAAAACTACCTTCTTATTTATAATTTTATTATTTTATATGCTTAGGTATGTGTTTTGTGTTTTAGACAATACCTTCGATGTCATAATTATTATCTTTACATAAGTTTATTTGAGGTATTGCAACTCTCAGACAAACCAGCACTGGTTTAAGGGAGTGAAGAAACATTTTTTTGTATATTTTCTTTAATTGTCAATAAAAAAAAATAGTTTTGTATCAGGGACTTCCACACAATATCATCACCACGCTAGGTTGGCAAAAGTAACATTATAATTTCATCCAGGCATGATGATGAATG
Source organism: Ochropacha duplaris (assembly GCA_951361185.1). Lineage (NCBI taxonomy): Eukaryota > Metazoa > Arthropoda > Insecta > Lepidoptera > Drepanidae > Ochropacha > Ochropacha duplaris. The sequence continues at coordinate 8,211,954 of OX592704.1, read as the reverse complement.
ACGAAGCCAGCAAGGGCATGACTGTATGATGTCATACGTCACACGGTATGATCAGTATGTCATCGCCATGACATGACTCGTTTACTCGGAGACTCAAAAGCTGTTAAATATTTGATCCATGGTAACGTCGTACCATCCTGAAATACAACTGAAAAAACTCAGTGTATCAAGAATAGATTTATCGGTTAATTTAACTTAATGTTAGTACCTAATCGTATGTAGACCAAGGTCATCAATAAATATCAAATGTAACTCGAGTAATATTGTTGATTAGGTAATCGATTTATTAGCAGATCCTAATTATTCCAATATTTTTTGGAAAAAAATTTGAAAACAAATTCGGATTTGGTAAATTATATCCAGCAATTTTAAATAATATGTACACGTACATTTATGATTATTTCTTTCTTCAATTTACTGATTTGGCCAATTTAATTTGTAATTTATAATGAAATAATTGTGTGTTGTGTTTTGTCTCATTCCAACTGTTGATTGAAATAAATGAATGGAAATTCAAAAAAAATTGCTCGAGTGACTATTTTAGACCCCATAATAGGTACCATTAAATTTTGGAAACATCTTAGATGATAAATCCGGATTAGGTTTTCAAATGTAAAATTGAAAAAGTCATCACTTTTTATTTTGCTCCTAAATCGAATAAATAAATGAACACAGTTTATATATATATATAGTATAGTGGACGCAAACTTCTCACTAATTTAGTGAAGAATATTGTTAACACCAAACAATCCTACGTCGTGTGCCAGAATCAATAGCAACCGACCAACTTTCCGCATACCGAAAAAAAAACAAGATACAAGAAAAAACTCAACTGTGGACTAACTGAGATGGAACACTGAACCAACTCTGAGATTAAACCCGCTGGTGTTGACCTCTGTACCAAATCAATGCATTCAAATTTCGCCCGTAACTTTGAGCGTTAAAGACTAAAATATTGTTGTGTTTATAAATCGAACTCCGTAGGCCTAATGGTAGGGGAGGCATTGATGCTAAATTTGTAGTTACTCGAGCGTCTTTGGGACCTACTGGAATTTGAAGATTAGGTGGAATAAAGAAAAGAAAGGTTATGTGATATTTTCCCCTTCAGCGGTGGGGGGAGCGTCTACAGGGTTTCAAAAATGTAAAAAAAAACAGTCACCAAGAAATACTCGAGCGCGTCAGATATTAATAGGGTAGTCGCGCCACGTCTGTCTGATAACGGAAAAATAATGCCGTTTTGCGTGGTGGGGGTGGCCGTACGAAGGGGTCGAAAATATTTTTAAAAAAAATTTACTCGAGCGCATCAGACATTGATAAGGGATGTTAAGTGAACCCTTCAGTAGTTCCTATTTTAAAGACTGACGATTTGGACGCGACCATCAGTCAGGGCCGATTTTTGAAAATGCAAAAAAAAATCGTGACCTTGATTTACTCGAGCGCGTCAGATTTTTATACAGGCGGTTCTTCTCGGCCTTGTTGTACTGACCCATAATCTGACAATTATGTTGAGGGATTTCCTTAATCTGACGGTTTGAAAAAAAAAATATGTAAAAAATATCGAAATCTCGAAAATGGTTCAAGATATCGAAAAAATTTTTGTACAAAAGTTGTAGAAAATTTAACCTTCTACAATATTTATTATGAATACATATACCAAAAAACCCATAGGAAACGAGATATTTGCAATAAATGATTTTTTGACCTTTGACCTTGAAAAATCAGTAGTCGCGGGCACCCTAAGATAAGTAGCTTTTGAGACAAGTTTTAGGGTGTCAAAATAAAGGTTTATACAAGTTAATAGCTGACTATTTCTCATTCTGAGGTGAAACTCATAATATTCCTGGACTATACACTTAATAATGATTTTAGCCACTTCGGCTTGTGCAAATCGGCAGATTAAGATATTTCCGTGATTCGTGACTAATTTCCTTCAAAATAAAAAAAAAACCAATCGCGCTCGAGAAAATCCAGGTGACGTTTTTTTTTTGCAATTTTGCGAGTCTCCAATTTTTTTTCGTCACGCCCAATTTGTCAGATTATTGAAATGTACACTATTTTGCATGTAACTAACTTACCTTACCTTAATCTGACGCGCTCGAGTATTTCAAACCATCGATTTTTTTTTACTAATCTGACGGGCTACCCTAGGCGTTCGACACTACATAGAAGGCTCAGATTTGGTGAGAGTACTTCACAAGGTGCAAGGTTGCCCCCCTTATGTTAATCTGACGCGCTCGAGTAAATCCCGAAATACCCTATTCGCCTCCCCTAACATAAATAAACCGGCTTGAATAGATTCGCAAACAACATTCGGTATGGAGTGGAAACAAGTGGAAACTGAATAGAAACATTTAACAAAGTCTAATTAACCACGCGTCTGTTTGCCCGAGATTGACTTCTATACAGCAAAATTGTGTACAGTTGAACACACAATATGTTTAGCGTTGGTGTTCTCTTTTCAGCGACAATGTATTTAACAATTTTACAAAGGTTTTTTATTGCTCTACCATTATATGAATAATGAAGGCGTAAAATTAAATTTGGTTTATTTAGTTTCGCTCGCGCTGATGTATAATTAAGTTGAATAAGTTTTATTTTGTAATAAAATACTAACATACTTACTAACAAGTAAATTTAATTAAATATAAAGATATCAATATTTATGTATAGTTACATATGAAACATTAAATGTACGCCCTACAACTGCTAGCACTGCCCTGCCCACCACCCACGACTTGCATATGTAGAGTCTCTCTCGAGGGAGACGTGGAGATCTACCCTTAGAAACACCGCTGTAATATATCACGAAAAATCAAGTCCTAATTGACCCAACGTTTACCATGGGCTTCCGGGCCATTTTTTTTTAAATTCTGGATAAGCTTGTGTTTGACCACAATCTCACCATACGGTAAGTGATGATGTGGCCGATGGTGTTAAGCACACAAAGCCTAGATGGGAACTGGCTCTCAAGTGCAGCTGTCGGAACACACCGATAGGTGTATGGCGACAGATTTTCAACTTGGGTAGCCAGCCAGTCGGGTACTACAAAGTACCCTACCACCGTGCTATGGTTTCCTCACGATGTTTTCCTTTACCGAAAGCTCAAGCTCATTGTAGGATTCGAACCCACGACCTTCGTCGCGGTATCCGACGTCACTTACCATTGAGCTATATCATCGCCTTAATCACTCGAATTACCGGTGATGAAAGACATAGTCCAACAATATTGTATGGTCTTATACGTGAGTAAGAAGTACAACCATATGGGAAAGCTTGTACCTATGGAATTGGTACGAACGGCATTCAGAATTTTGTTGGTTAAATCAATGTACGGGGCCGACCCTCGAAATTCCGAGTAAAATAGATTGTGTATTCAAATATTTAAGTTATTCAACCCAATTATTCCCATGATGATTAACCAAAAGAAAACTTTCGACCCCGCGTCGTAATAGCTTAATGGATTTATCCTATGGCGATGACATCATTGACTAAAAATCCTACTAAATAAATATTCTGAGACATTCTTTACATACGGCCATGCGACCACAAACTAAGCAGAACTTGTAACTGATAACTGATATACTACATGTATTATAATATTAGATAATTAATTTACACCCACAAACAGGGTCAACAGTCATCAACACATAATTTTGTTCTTGCTGGCTCATAATAATGTACCTACTTAACTACTTAAATTCGGATCTGGATTAGAAGCTTTATCAAAGACACCATTTGACCCGTTTAAAAAAACGTCCACATAAAGGGAATACCAGAATACCAACGTCAGTTGTCTCATTAATCAAGCCCTTTTTGCAAATCCCTTTAGTCCGACCTTTCATAACTGAGGTGAATCGAAATAAGCGGCTTACAATGCAGACCTAAATGTGAATATTTGTATGGCGATGTTATTAAGTGTTACTGTTGTTAGGGACGTGGGTTGGGATTCTGGTAGCTGAAGGTCGGCTATTTTGTACGTTGATATCATTATCTACTTCATTTCAGTAAACTTGGAAAATAACTCAAAACATTTTAGAAAATCGCTTGACGTTGAGAGGGAATCGTTTGTCGTGGTATGGATGTTATGAGAAGGCATGGTAGCCATGTAACCGAAATAGTTAAAATGGATGGATATAAGGGTAGAAGAAGACTGAAAAAGAGATGGATGGTTTATAAGTAAGAAAGAAGGATGGAAGGGCTGAATTGAAAAGTACACATAACGCCTACCCCAGATAATTGAGAACAGGGCAGACGGATATTGTTGATGATTTTAGATAATCGCTTGTAAGATATAGATTCAGAAAATAATTAATAATAATAATTCATCAAAACTTCAGTCCTACTAATGTTATAAATGGATTTTGATGAAACTTGGCACACAGGTAGATCATATCCTGGAATAAAACATAGGATACCTTTTCGTAAAAGATAAGACTGCTGGAACTGATATGCGGCGACAGATTTTCAACTTGAGGGTTACCCAAAGCTGCCACAACTTTTTCTGATCCGCAATTATCCCAGTCCACCGATACCTTTTTGAGGGCTTAAGGACCGATAGGTGCTTGCTGGTCTTATCCTCAATTTGACATGGCAATTGGCGGCCAACGGTGAGCTGACAACATTTTTAGCTAGTCAGGTGGGTTCAAAATGTATAATTATGGTAAGTAGAAGTACTAGCATTGTGTAAGAGAGTTTATTTGTACTTGCATACAGTGGACCTTTACTTCAAGTTCATAAACTCCGCGAGGGTTCTTGTTGTCGTTAGAAGGTACAATAGCATTATAAACAAAAACATCGTCAACTGCTATAACATGGTAGTTTGAAAGTAATAATATGGTTCGCACCTTGCTTGGTGTTATTAGTTCATGGGGAGTGCAAAATCACATTAGGCTTTTTTTATTTGGAGCTCCGATACAAAAATACATAAGTACAGAACGGCCCTAAACAAACGTAATTTCTATTGGATAGTTTACAGTCATCATTTCTGTTTGGATTCTTTTCTTATTTCATTAAAACCTTTTTCAATGGCCAGTTAAGCGGTAGGTATGTATTTTACAGTATTTGACAGTTTGAAACTCGAACAGTTTTTGTATGGAATTTTGGCCCACGAATCTAAAGGTCATCAATTCATCGGTTGCCATGTACATTAGCAAGGATAGAGGCATTGCTGATGTGTTGTCGAACTTTACTAACTATAAGCAAAATCTCTCGCAAAGGTGCACGTGCCGGAACTTGGCCATCTGATCCGAACGAAACATATATAAGGGATCGCTGATGAAACCGGGGTGAAAAGCTAGTACCTACGATATGTTCTCATTTAGAATTTTTCGAATTTGATGTTTGATGAATGAAACAAATGCAAAGAGAATCAGAAATTAAATGACGTAGTCTAAAGATAATTAGCTGATCGAGATACATAATATAGATAACATAAATAGCAACCAATTAACGGAATTGACAAAGCATGTTTTAATTGATATTATCATTGTGGTCATGCCATGGTTATGTGTGATGATTAACAATAGCAGCAGTTTCTTTGTTTTGTATTTATTATATTGACGTGAAACTCGCGTTGAACCGGTCTAGGTTCAGTTATGTCGCAGTCTACATGATTGAAATCCATGCAATTGAGAACCCTGCGATCTTCATAAGTAAAACAACTGCGTTTCTAGGCATTTTAATTTATTTTAGAAGTTTCCCTTCTGTTATACGAGCGTGCCTTTTATTTTCTCTCGCCAGTCTTCAGCGTGGCAGCCTTTCATTACGTTAAATCGGTGCACGAGTTAATGACTGAACGTAAGCGATCAGCAATTTGCTGAATGATTCCACCGGCGCTCGGCACGCGAACAATTGGTCACATGAAACTTATAAGTACGTACCTATGTGCTCAACTTGGCCTTACCCAAGGGCAACCTCCGACCTTAAACCTGCTATTGCAACTCACCTTTTCAAAACAACTGCACTCTTAAAATAGTCAATCACGGTATAACTAACAGGAAGACACTACGGGCAGCCAAGAGGTTCGCGTCTTCACTGGCATTAAGGATAAACCGGCTAAATTGACATGTTATTACGACTCATTTTATATTAACACAATTTGGACATATTTTTATTGATGAATAGGGTTCTCGACGACCGTTGAGGGCTTGATGCCGACCGGCAGGCGAGCGCGCAAGCCGGCGCGCCGCCTTACTTTGACTAAAATACGCGCTTGGAGAGTGTTTTTTGCGCAGGCGTGGTACAACGCAGGATCGGCCGAAATTCACCCTTAAAATCTATCCTACGAACGACATAACCTCCTTTTTAAGGCAGTGGGAAAGGAAACCTTGAATCGCTATAGAGAAGTATCACATTCGTTCGCTGAAAGATGTGTCGTTTAGCTGTTGTCTCAGGTAAAATGCGTGTGCCGCACTGCACACGATGGTAATTAAATATGTGTTTGACAATAGTATTGAGGCTCCAGCGGCTGTGCTCTCCTGATGACGTCATGTGCTTTGCGGTGAGATGATCGCGAGTTTGGAAACTGTTGCAGTCAAATGTTGCATCTAAAGCAAACGAGAACGAATATAAAATTCGTGATTTATTTGCATTTTTGTATCCAGAATTTAAATAAAACTGGTTTTGCTGGGGTTCGTTAGTTTGATGATTTAAAATGCCAGTAAAAAGGCAATTTTTCCGATAGGTACTTGTACTTCATCCACGTCGATTTTGCATTCTGGACAACAGGTGCAAGTTTACATTGCTGATGAAGCAAAGTAGCCATATCTACTCTATTTCCCATAGGTAACCTAGCGAAAGTTACGTAAGTAGCGAAACATACGTAATTGATAAACGTAACATAAAATCTATATCTATCTTATATCTTATATTATCTTATTATATAAAAATGAATCCCTATTTCCTTGGTCACGGCATCACGCGTGAACGGCTGGACCAGCTAATTCTTTTTTTGTTGTGTTTGTTATTGTAAGGAGAAGGTTCTTATGAAAGAAAAAAGTATGAAAGTTGCGCGGAACATTAGAAAATTTAAGAAAACTAACCTTAATATAAAAATGGCGTTTGACATAACTGCCAGTTGTGTGACAGTTGGCGCAAATATTTTCATTTCATGGTAGGACAACGTCTGCCGGGCCCACTAGTCTCTAATAAAAATACAATTTCATATTCAAATACCTACTACACCCTTGAACTATCTTATTCAAATTATCGATGTAGGATCTTGAAAAGAACTCATGGTGTAGGCATGCAACTTCAAGGACTATCTACAATTAAATCAAAATTTATGGGAAAAGTAGGTACCTACGTGCATACTGCATGAGCTATTGAAGACGATATGATTAAAAAATACTACCTACACATAATTATTCCTTCCTCTTCCCTGTAGTAGATAGGTATCTTATTCGCTTGTCTAACTATGATCTTACTCTAATAAAGGTACGCTAACACTAAAACAATTTCTCCAGGTTATTTTGGTTCCATTGTTTGCATACAGGCGGTCATTGCTCTTGTACCGAGCTGTTTCCATCCCAATCTGGGATGGAATGGAAATAGACTGAATCGACGGAAACATTGGAACCGAATTAGTGCTCGAAACTACGAGAATATTTTGGACATATTTTATTGAATAAGTATCTACATTATCTATAGGTACACATAAATTAAATTGAAGTGCATATGAAAGTAGGTATAATACTAATATGTTGCTTATAAAAAAAACTGGCTGTCCTCCGCAGTTTCACCCACGTTCCCGTGGGATAAAAATATAGCCTATGTTAATCTGGAATAATGTAGAATTAAAATGGTGATTTTTTGAAATCGGCCCAGTAGTTTTTGAGTTTATTCGTTACATGCACACATATATAATCTTTCCTCTTTATAATATTAGAAAGATTAGTTTAAATTTAAGTCGTCGTAATTTCTTAGTTTTACCTATGAACTACCGAAATTAACGAAGCCCGAAGCAACTAAAAATCATTAAATACCTACCAAAATGTTCTGTTAGAATGTATGTTATGTAGGTGTACATATATAATGTTGTACCTACACATATATTATCATACTTACCTAGTAAGTATTGTTTGTACCTACCTACGTAGACTAGTTCACTGATAGTTATATGAAACCCCTGTGATAGGAAACGGTAGAGTTAATGATAAAGTTGCGAACATATTTTATCTGTTTGAATTGCAATATGGCTAACATATTAACCTACTAAATTTTTCCTTTATGTTTTATTTAAATAAAATGTAGTTGCTATTAATAAAATATGTTTCCTAACACGTAAATATATTCCTTAAATGTAAATGCAGAGAATAGGCGAAATAAATAAGACTAATTAGATCCAAAACCATGTTAACTACTAAATCTAATCTATTATAATTACTCACTTGCTAATATTAGAAAGTGTAATGTGAAAGTTTGTGTGTATTGCTTTATGGTAGGGGAGGCGAATAGGGGATTTCGGGATTTACTCGAGCGCGGCAGATTAACATAAGGGTGGCAACCTTGCACCTTGTGAAGTACTCTCACCAAATCTGAGCCCTCTATATATGGTAGGGGAGGCATTGATGCTAAATTTGTAGTTACTCGAGCGTCTTTGGGACCTACTGGAATTTGAAGATTAGGTGGAATAAAGAAAAAAAGGTTATGTGATATTTTCCCCTTCAGCGGTGGGGGGAGCGTCCTACAGGGTTTCAAAAATGTAAAAAAAAACAGTCACCAAGAAATACTCGAGCGCGTCAGATATTAATAGGGTAGTCGCGCCACGTCTGTCTGATAACGGAAATATAATAATCTGCCGTTTTGCGTGGTGGGGGTGGCCGTACGAAGGGGTCGAAAATATTTAAAAAAAAAATTTACTCGAGCGCGTCAGACATTGATAAGGGATGTTAAGTGAACCCTCCAGTAGCTCCTATTTTAAAGACTGACGATTTGGACGCGACCATCAGTCAGGGCCGATTTTTGAAAATGCAAAAAAAAATCGTGACCTTGATTTACTCGAGCGCGTCAGATTTTTATACAGGCGGTTCTTCTTGATGGCCTTGTTGTACTGACCCATAATCTGACAATTATGTTGAGGGATTTCCTTAATCTGACGGTTTGAAAAAAAAAAAAATGTAAAAAATATCGAAATCTCGAAAATGGTTCAAGATATCGAAAAAATTTTTGTACAAAAGTTGTAGAAAATTTAACCTTCTACAATATTTATTATGAATACATATACCAAAAAACCCATAGGAAACGAGATATTTGCAATAAATGATTTTTTGACCTTTGACCTTGAAAAATCAGTAGTCGCGGGCACCCTAAGATAAGTAGCTTTTGAGACAAGTTTTAGGGTGTCAAAATAAAGGTTTATACAAGTTAATAGCTGACTATTTCTCATTCTGAGGTGAAACTCATAATATTCCTGGACTATACACTTAATAATGATTTTAGCCACTTCGGCTTGTGCAAATCGGCAGATTAAGATATTTCCGTGATTCGTGACTAATTTCCTTCAAAATAAAAAAAAAACCAATCGCGCTCGAGAAAATCCAGGTGACGTTTTTTTTTTGCAATTTTGCGAGTCTCCAATTTTTTTTCGTCACGCCCAATTTGTCAGATTATTGAAATGTACACTATTTTGCATGTAACTAACTTACCTTACCTTAATCTGACGCGCTCGAGTATTTCAAACCATCGATTTTTTTTTACTAATCTGACGGGCTACCCTAGGCGTTCGACACTACATAGAAGGCTCAGATTTGGTGAGAGTACTTCACAAGGTGCAAGGTTGCCCCCCTTATGTTAATCTGACGCGCTCGAGTAAATCCCGAAATCCCCTATTCGCCTCCCCTACCAATAGTGTCGAACGTCTAGGGTAGCCCGTCAGATTAGTAAAAAAAAATCGATGGTTTGAAATACTCGAGCGCGTCAGATTAAGGTAAGGTAAGTTAGTTACATGCAAAATAGTGAACATTTCAATAATCTGACAATTTGGGCGTGACGAAAGAAAATTGGAGACTCGCAAAGTTGCAAAAAAAAAAACGTCACCTGGATTTTCTCGAGCGCGATTAGTTTTTTTTTATTTTGAAGTAAATTAGTCACGAATCACGGAAATATCTTAATCTGCCGATTTGCACAAGCCGAAGTAGCTAAAATCATTATTAAGTGTATAGTCCAGGAATATTATGAGTTTCACCTCAGAATGAGAGATAGTCACCTATTAACTTGTATAAACCTTTATTTTGACACCCTAAAACTTGTCTCAAAAGCTATTTATCTTAGGGTGCCCGCGACTACTGATTTTTCAAGGTCAAAGGTCAAAAAATCATTTATTGCAAATATCTCGTTTCCTATGGGTTTTTTAGTATATGTATTGTAATAAATATTGTAGAAAATTAAATTCTCTACAACTTTTGTCCAAACATTTTTTCGATATCTTGAACCATTTTCGAGATTTCGATATTTTTTATATATATTTTTTTTCAAACCGTCAGATTAAGGAAATTCCTCAACATAATTGTCAGATTATGGGTCAGTACAACAAGGCCATCAAGAAGAACCGCCTGTATAAAAATCTGACGCGCTCGAGTAAATCAAGGTCACGATTTTTTTTTGCATTTTCAAAAATCGGCCCTGACTGATGGTCGCGTCCAAATCGTCAGTCTTTAAAATAGGAGCTACTGGAGGGTTCACTTAACATCCCTTATCAATGTCTGACGCGCTCGAGTAAATTTTTTTTTTAAATATTTTCGACCCCTTCGTACGGCCACCCCCACCACGCAAAACGGCAGATTATTATTTTTCCGTTATCAGACAGACGTGGCGCGACTACCCTATTAATATCTGACGCGCTCGAGTATTTCTTGGTGACTGTTTTTTTTTACATTTTTGAAACCCTGTAGACGCTCCCCCCACCGCTGAAGGGGAAAATATCACATAACCTTTTTTTCTTTATTCCACCTAATCTTCAAATTCCAGTAGGTCCCAAAGACGCTCGAGTAACTACAAATTTAGCATCATTGCCTCCCCTACCATTATTTTTACTTATCCGTCAACCGTTCAACGTAAATCGTTCAACCGTATACATAATATCATTACAAAATGTATGACTAACGAAATAAGAAACTAATGTTTAATTTTACACTCTAACTATAACCTTCGATAGCTCAGTTGGTAGAGCGGTGGACTGTAGAGCGGTGGACTGTAGAGTATTTAAATGTGGATATCCATAGGTCGCTGGTTCAAATCCGGCTCGAAGGAATTTTTTTTATCATCAAAATCAATAAATAGCATTTAAAATGACAAATAATAAATGTCCAAATTTTCATGGAAATATCCTTTTTTGATATGATGTAATCGCGATTATTATTGAGATATCAATACGTTTTGAAATCATTTTTAGATGGCTTTTCCAAAGCTTATGCGAATAAGAACACAACATGGCAAGCGTATTTTTCACATAATATTATTTATTTGTGAAAAAAAAAAAAAAAAACAATGTTTTAGTGACATCTGTCGAACATAGTCGAAACAGTATACATATTATAATGTCACAGCTGTCAAATGATAAGTATTCATAAGACAAGCTCGAAATACGAGCACAATGCTATCGTAATTATGAAACTTTAAACTGTACGATTATAAAACCATTGATAAAAAGAACGCTGCGGACAGGATTCGAACCTGTGCGGGTAGAACCCAATGGATTTCAAGTCCATCTCCTTAACCACTCGGACACCGCAGCTACTAGGAACGAGGTTGAAAATAACGAAACCTATACAGTTATTTACAAATTAAATGACATAACGATGTAATAATGAACATAAATCAGTATATTTTAACAGAAAACAGTATGTGAATCATACTTTAAAGAGTTTTACATAAGTTTATTTCTACGAGTGAAAGGCGAAATTGAATTGCATGGGCGCACGCAGGCTTACTACGCAGCGCAACAATGTTTTTTCTAGTGTATTTTTTTAATGAATAAAATTAATGTTATATAAATAAGTAACTTAAATAAATATTCATGATAAATAGGTACCTATATACGTTCGTACACATTTTGTTTAGAACAGCGACAAGTTGAAAAATACGATAGCAAAACATAAAAATAATTCTAAGCATCATCACAAACACAACTTTTTGTTGACCTTGCAAACGATTCGGATATGCGATTATTTACGGAAATTCAAACAATAGCTATTGTTGTTTTGTTCTGCCATCGTCGTTTTTGTAGTTTTAAAAGTTCTTGGAAAGCAGTTTGTTAATAATACAAAGCTAATTAACTTACATGAGAAGAAATGTACAATAATTAACAATACATTATTAAATAGAGCACCATCTATAGATAAAGCATGAATTATTATTTTTATGTAGGAATGGTTAGGATTGCCTATACTATTCAATAGTAGATGGCGTTGCTACAGATGCCAACGTTATACGTCTACTCGATAATAGATGGCGTTAGAAGTATTGCTAAATGGAATAGAAGCATTATCAATATAACTTATTAAAATTATAAATATTAATTTGTCTGTATTTTCATTACCTACCTAGAACCTAGGTACTTACTTTTTTGTTGTAAAAAATGTAGCATAGAAATTGTAATAGAATTAAAACTTTTTCTTAATAATTTGTAGTCAGCGAAATCAGCCTAAAAGTAGATTAGTAGAACTTAGTAGGTAGGTACCTAGATAGTGCACGGTGGTTGTTGGGTACTTTGTAGTACACGACTGGCTGGCTACCACCCTCAAGTTGAAAATCTGTGGGCAAGCACCTGTTGGTGTGTTCCGGCAATTGCACTTGAGAGCCAGTTGCAGTTGCTAGTTGCAATGCAAAGGCATTGTAATAAGGTGTACAACACGTTGGCAATCCCCTTGGTATTGATAATGTAATGTCTATAGGCGACGGTAGTCACTTACCACCAGGTGACCCGTCAGCGTCGTTGTCACTTGTAGTATATAAAAAAAATATAATACCTACGTGACTTGTCGAAAAAAAAAAACACTACTTTTGGGACTGACTGCTACACGGACCTAGACAATATTGATATTTTATTCCATAATTTACATCAACATCTTCAAAGTAGGTACTTTATCGATACTTAGTTACTATACTTATATATATCCAGATTAGGTACCTCTTACTTTTCTAGAAAACTCGTAGGGACCAGACCAAACCGAAGCTTCAAGCTGACGAAAAGGTCAAATATGGTAACTCGTAGGAAAGCTGAAACAGTTGTCATGTCAGTTTGCGCCATAATTGATGGTGAGGCGGCTAAATATAGGCACGGGTCGCACTCACAACGTCAGGTGCATTCACAGCTTGATAATGTCAATAAATATATTATAAAGTTATTAATAAAAAAAAATGGTTTTATGTGCCTATTTAAGTGTTAGATTTTATTTTATCTATGTGGTAGTAATTTAAATGGCATGCTTTGGTATTATATTTATATCGTGTGGTAGGTTAGTACCTTTTTTTTCTTGGCCGCTCTAGTGGGGCAGCTGGCCGGGTTATGTCAGATTCCTACTGACTAAACACGGGGATGCCGAGGCATTCGTCCGATGATAGGATAGTATATAATAGTAGTTAGGTTACCTATATTAACAAACCAATAGCACAAAATAATAACCCAATAGCGTGTCCCACACAGAACAGAAACATGTAATAGAATAACAAAATATTCAGCAAAAATATCAATAAATATTTTTATTTTTTATTAATCATTTTACATACTTTTTCAATATTCGATATTCCGTATCTCAATCTTATATAAGTTGTTTTTTGTTCAATGATTTACATTTTACCGTAACAAAAGCGCGTTAAACATAATAATATTTTTTTGTTCATTGTACCTGAAACTATTTGGACAGTTTCTCCAAGTCACGAGCATCCAGGAAGCTCCGTCTGGCCTTCACAGATAACGGTTCAATCGTAATAAGGCTCTATCTCAACAAGAGTTTTTACGCTAAACGTGAGTTGATAATTTATTAAATTAGTTGCATTTTGTCATGGCTCTTGCCACCGTAAACGAGCCATATATCTTTGCACCCAATGAAGACAGATGTTTGGGAACCTGATGCTGTGGAAGGCCGCTAAGACGGTTACTATTTTGTTAGTGGTCGATCGGATCTCAAAAGTTTACGAACAAATAAAACTTTAACAAGAGCTACTCGCTGTAGAATGCCGATGGTATCTGGTACCTGTAACAATGTGCTAGGAATAGCTTATCTGAATTATCTACCAAGCACATATACCTATCGGTGGTAAAGACCTTCACTAGAATAAATCTCAGTAGTTTTCACGATCTTTGAAGTTCGGCGGCACAGAGTTGGTACAAAAACAGGCGTATTTTTATGCCAGGATACCTACTGACAAACATGCAGACGGGTCACCTGATGATAAGTGACTACTTCTTCTTCTTCCTGTCCTTATCCCACGCTAGGTGTGGTCGGCACAACATGTTTTCCTCTTCCAGTCCGCTCTATCACTAGTCGTCTCAGTACTCACACCTCTCATACGCATGTCGTTTTTCACGCAGTCCATATCATACCTTCTTCGACCTACCTCTACCTCTATCTGATGGTAAGTGACTACCGTCGCCAATACCAGGGGGATCGCTAATATTTTGTGGACCTCTTATACAATGCCTTGACAACACAAGCCAATATAGGTGAAAATATAGCCTTCTCAGTTGAAGTTATTTTTGATATTAAGCTTTATAGGTACGCAGAAAACAATTTATATGACCGTTTGCATAATGGGTAAATCTGACGTAGCTGTGATGTCACGCCACTCGGCTTACATTGTTAGAATTCGCATTACTTTACGCTGACTATAAATTTTATTATACTTACCGATTGTCCTAATGTTTATTCGTGTAATCTACGAGAATTTTTCACACATAAATATCTACTGTAGCTACGACCACGTGTTTCATATAATCTACTAGTTTTCCGCCCCGCGGTTTCTCCCGCGTTCCCGAGGGATTTATCTTTTCCTGGGATAAAAAGTCCTATGTCCTTCTCCAAGGTTCCATCTATCTCCATACCAAATTTCACCTAGATCGGTTCCGCGGTTTAAGCGTGAAGAGGTAACAGACAGAAAGACAGACAGACAGACACACTTTCACATTTATAATATTAGTACCTACGGATTAGTATGGATGGCATAAATTCGCCCGTAGTTAGCTTGCATTAGAAGTTCTCCTATTGAATATATGATTTTAATATTCTACTTGCATGTGGATCTATCGTATCAAAAGCTAATAAAATTCAAAAACAATAATAATAGTTCTCACAAATACCTTTAAAGTTTTAAACACTACCTATGGTTTATATGCAGTACGATGCTAGCAATAAAAACCGGAGAACATAAACTTAACAACGTCTCAGTTAAGGAAAAACAGACAGACAGATATAAAAACAAAAGTGTATATAGATAGCTCGTAAAACTTGCATTAGAGACCGCTTACTAAACGTAAACAGTACAGTCATGTACAAACGTGTAGAATGTATAAATAATGAAGTATTACTCGGCATTATTTAGGTTTAATCGTTCAAGAATACAACAATATAGTTACAAAAAGACATTTCTAGAATAAAAGTAGATCAGTAGATTTTTTGTGTAGTTGTATCTTTCGTGGAGTTATAAACTTTGTAAAAGTTTTTCAAGTAACGTAGTTAAAACCTCAGTAGCAAAGATGGTTTTCTAACCTGAAATCATCATCATCAGCCAGTAATTAGTCCACTGCTGGACATATGCCTCTCCTAAGGTGCCCGGTCTTCGGCTATTCTTTTCCAACCGCTACCAGCCACTTTGCGTATTTCGTCGCTCCACCTAGCTGGAGGGCATCCTAAACTACGTAAATCCTCCTCAAATAGAATTAGAATTTACAGATCCATTCAGTGAATTTCAGTGGATGCTATATTAGTTTAACTTCGATAAGTATACGACGCGACGATCCAAAGTATTCGCATTCACCAACATTGTGCATTAGAATGAGATTCCAATAATACGTTTTGACCAGTGATCGATAATAAAATCAATGATTGTCATGCGATCAGTGCAGTTGTACGTCCTTTGTTGATCCGTGACAAGCGCACGAATTTACGGAGGGATGCATCGTTTGACAGTTCTGAAAATAATTGAATAATGTCATACTGACGCTTTCATATGTGCTATTGAGTTTCTAAGCTACTGGTGTGGGTGAGCGAGGCCACTAACTTTTTGCTAGATTATATTTTTAAGGATGTAAAGAATTAAAAAACCTTAGACAATCAAAAACAAGAGGAAAATATTCAGGTCAGTTTTATTCTCAGGTATGTAAGGTTCCCTTTGAAACAGTAAGTTTTATAAAAACACCACTTTAAAAAGTACATGGAATATAAAATATTGCCAAACACTTTACTTTACAACTGCTCTATAATTCAAGATGGAAGCTCTACAAGGAGCATGTAAGGATCGAATAGGGAAGGTAATTAAATCCCAACATGCCTTTGGTTCCTTCATGCGCTTTATAGTTATTGGACAATATTGTCTAAAGCCATTTAGAGATCCTTCCTTAGAAATATTTCGCTTGGAACGTTTAGAGTGAAAATAAACAAAAGATAAACTTTGCCTAAGTGATAGATAAAAATATTTGTACCGCTCGCTAAGTATTATGGCGCCATATTATCGAATGCTTTTTGGAAGTCTACAAATGTTTGCAAAGGACGAATGTTATTTAAGTTTATTTAAAAAAGGCATTTTATGTCAATTTTAAGGTAGATAAGTAGGTACCTACTCTAGTAGGTACGTAAGGTGACCTCACCTTACGTACTTGAATATTTGTTTTGTTAGGGACATACTTTTTGAACTCTTTCTACAATTTTATTCGTTTTAAGCATCCTTCCTACTAATATATAATAGTTTGTATGTTTGTTCAATCACGCAAAAACGCCTACGACTAGGAATAGGTATGGTTGTAGAAACTTCTCTCTGCACTTGAATCCCCCTGTGAAGTGTCAAATCAAATTAATTGCCTAGCTGAGATTCATGCCCTTATCAGTTTAAGTGTCCAAATCGGTGGTAGAGTCAATAGTAATGTTCATAAGTTCAGTGTCTAAACTGAATTTAGTTTTGAGTTAATGGTCCGCAGTTATTCTTAGGCTGAAAATTTAAGTGATGGCCAGGTGTGTTCTTCCTGTTTCATGTATGCAATGATAGGTATAGGTACCTTTACCATGGTAATAACACTTTTGTCGGTAATGTTACTCAACTTATATCAATCTGAAATAATAGGCAGAAAGTGAATCATAATAAAAAGAGAACAGTGGCATAATTAATCATTATGGTTTATCCTCGTGTTTTGTTTACGAATAACTCTACTTTCCAGTGTTTGTCATGGCGTGGTTAAGTTGATCGGCGCGTGCGCATCAATGCATAGACGTAATCACGTACGCACATTAGTTTCCATGGAAAGTGTAGCATTGTTGCTTTATATGGCAGTTATTGTACGTATTGATTGAGAGATGTGATCGATTGTGTATCGATATCGATGATCAATTTATTTAATTCTGGTAAACATATGTTTATAGTAGATCTAAAAAAAAACAAGTTCATTAGTTAGAGAAATTTTACTATAACAGGTTTTAATTACAATAAAATTGGTAAATCAGAATGAATTGCCTAAATAGTATGGTAAAATAAAACTTAGTAAGACAAGTATAACAATTAAAAAAATATTTTTCATAAATTTTAATGTTCCATTACTTTTACCACCCGCAGCCCTTTTCTATGTGAAAATAATGCCCCGAGGGACCAACTCAGGTCTGAAGAATGTTAATTAATACGTCCACCACGTGATTGGGTTGTGGTTGACACATTATCCTACTAATGTATAGTTCAGTAGGTAGGCTGAGGCCTATTTACCACAATGCTGGCAGGTGGTTCGGTTGCATCGAATGAAATGTTAATAAAAAATAATATGAAACTGGTCCATAGATGTTTTAAGCTTGTCACAAACAACAAGCTTCTTTTTTTTAAATTTGAATTTAGTATTAAATGAGTTGAAATTAATATTTCTCGAAGGAATAATTCATAACCTAAGCTGCTTAAATGTTCAAAACAAAAAACTAAACCCAAAATATTATGAAATTTTCAAAGTCGATAATCGATATGGATAGTATTTTTAGATGGATCTCTCTCTCTTACGATAGCTTTTACTTTAAACGAACTACTTTTATACAGATTCGGATGTTATTAAAACTTTCTTAAAGTACGATACAGCAAATATCTTATTCACAGACGATTGGCGCTATAGATCTCCAGTGAGTAAAATGTAAGAAAATAATCCATAAATACAAACTACGAGAAAATATAATAATATGTGAGTATGCGATCGTGCATTGACGTGCATGTTAGTTTGATGAAAGTACCTCAATATACTTTTGTTATAAGAACACAAAGACTAGAGAAAGTATAATACTGAGCGGAACTCTGAAAGAAAAGGGCATTAACATGTTCATCGCTTCAGTAGGTAGTTATTAATTACAGGCAGGATTTATTTAACCCTGAAATTCTCATTTCTGTTCAATACTACCTATAGTTGCATATCTTTTAAATACTGCTTGTGTTTGACCGCATCTCACCATGATAAGTGATGATGTGCCCTAAGGTGGTAACCACACAAAGCCTAGGTGGGAACTCGCTCTCAAGTGCAGCTGCCGGAACACACCAATAGGTGCTTGGCGAGAGAGTGGTAGCCAGTCGGGTACTACAAAGTAACCTACCACCGTGCTATGGTTTCCTCACGATGATTTCCTTCACCGAAAGCTCAAGCTCATCGTAGGGTTTGATCGAACCCACGACCTTCGCCGCGGTATCCGACGTCACTACCACTGAGCTATCACCGCCCAAGTATGATGGCCACTCCATTATGTATGATAGTCGTACCCTTGGTTCTGATATCTATGGTCGTACCTATAGGTACTGCAACAATCATAAAGTAGGTATCTAGTCCATTCATGAGCGAGATATAAGTTAAGAAAGAAAGAAAGAAAGAAAATTGATTTTTATTTCATTGACACACGCAACATCACAGATAAAGAAAAAAATAATACATGAAGGAATTAATAAACATTATATACTTACAAACATTTAGAAAAAGTACAAAAAAACAAAAAACAAAATAAACGTGATCATCAGTCTATACTCTATAGTATATCTGTAGAATATCTTTTATCTGGTTTTGGCCGTGTGTGAATAATGTCCCAGGATTATTATCCTGCTAATATTACATCTAAATGTGAAAGTTTGTATGTTTAGATGTTTGTTAATCACGCAAAAACAAAAATCACGATTTTGACGAAACTTATCACACAGGTACCTAGATCATATCCTGAAATAAAACAAGGTGTACTTTTATCCCAGGAAAAAATTAGATTTCTCGGGAAGTAACTCTGTCTGTCTGTTTGTTACCTTTTCACGCCTAAACCACTGACCCAATTTTTATGAATTTTGGTATATAGGCTTGGGTCCTTCTCCATACTCCATAGGATACTTTATATCCCGGGAAAAGATAAAATCCCTCGGGAGCGTGGGTGAAACCGCAGTTAGTAATAAAATATAATAATCCGACATGGCCACCGTGCGTGCAAGATCTTTGCTTTAAAGGTGCAATAATATTTATACACGGCCATTTGTAATTACTATAGTTAACACGTTTTTATAATTGAAACGAATCAATATTGCAAGGCTTTTTACTTTTATATTGAACTTATAGTCCCCCGAGATTTTGCTAGCCTTCTTATATAAACGAGATATTTGAAGTCTGGTAGGTTTCGTAAGATTATTCTTAAGATTAGCTTAGTTATTGACTACCCATAGACAGCGATCTAAATTCTGTTTTATTTATGATTTAGTTTTATTTATATGTATTTTAGATTTATTACTAATTAAGTATGTATGTAATATTTTTAGTTATTGACTTATATGTATGTTATACATATAGTGTTAGTCAGTATAGATTTATAAATTATATACATACATACCTATAGATAATATGACAACATATAAAGTATCCCTTTTCTAAAGTCTAAATAAAATGTATCCATAGTTAATACAATACTTATACACTGTGTGATAGTAATAGCCTTGAATAGGTTTAACCAACAGAGAGGCAGACTTAATTTAGCTTTATTGAATACTAACTGTCCCACGCGGTTTCACCCGCGTTCCAAACCAAATTAAATTAAAACGTTGCGCGCAGATAGAATTCAATAGCTGAAAGATTTTTTTATGTCGATTAGTAATAAATAAATACATAATACAAATATTTTCTCTTTATAATATATTTTATAGATTTCTAGATTTGATTTAGATATTTAGATTGCTAAGGAAAAACCAACCTATCTCAGAACGAAAGTCGATGGTAATTAAAACTGATTTCGCAGATTAATTGAAGCTTTTTCAAGCCAAATACCTAAAGGTATTTGATCCAAATCTAATAAGGATATAAACAATTAATTTTAATGCAAAGAATCACACGAAACAATGTAAAAACATGCTTAGTCCCATCCAATTCTTTGTTTCGGCATTAGGAAGTGATAATTATCCCCATAAATTGTCTACAGTTGGATAATGGCTCTTATTTATGCTGTCTTTAAAGGGTAATTTATTTTTATCCTTTACACTAGTTAACGTTGAGTCATTACATCTAAATGGCCAGTGCCGAAGCTCGCGAAACATGTTGATAGCAATCTCCTTTGTTTTTACTTTTAATTTAATTAAATAATTGTCTCGGTGACTCACGTGATAATTTGTCGCCACGCCGGTAACCTTTTGATTACTCTTTTTTTTTAAAGCATTAAATAAGTATTTAAATAGTCTCACTGATAATATATGTGTGTTATGGCGGCAAAAAAGGAATAATGAAATAGAAATTAGTTACGAGTTATTTAGTAAACAAAAAGGTCAAGCAGACCAGCCCCCACAAGCAGCACCTGTTCACAACTATGAAGCGAAAGTATACTTAGTTTCAAAAAATAACATTCGAATTTTAAATAAATCTACAATTTCACATTATCATTGTAAATATTCATAAGTGTTTCATATGGGAATGTGTTTTTCCATGAAATGCAACGATAAGTAATCTTATCCCTGTAGAAGACCTGTATCAGATTAGAGTGACATCTGATTGACACAACTTCTCTCTACATATCTTTTGAATATCAAAACGTTGGCTTTGTCTATCGATCATGACATTAACACTAATGTCTGATTGATCTTCTAAATCTTATATTTATTTAATATTTATACTGTGGTTTTATTTACGTTCTTCAATATATTTAAATTGCTTTGATTATTGTCGTGTTTGATAAAGAATATATTATACTAGCTTTCCGCCCACAGCTTCGCTTACATGGACTACACGATTTTGGCTGATTCGTTTTCCAGTTTATTTCAAATTATCCAAAAATAGTTTTTTTTTATTTTTCATACAAATTTTAACACCTCTTTTACCCCTTTAAAGGATGAAATTAAAATAATCCTCAAATACATGTTTTTTTGATTTTATTGAAGAGCATAATTATACAACATTTTGAGTAATTCTGATAATAAATAATTTATTTTTCATACAAACTTTAACACCCCTTTTACCCCTTTAAGGGTTGAAATTAAAAACATCCGTAAATTTGTGTATTTGATTGAAGAGCATAAATACTAAATTCAGAGTAATTTTGATAATTATCAATTTATTTTTCATATAAACTTTAACCCCCCTTTTTACCCCTTTATGGGTTGAAATTCAAAAAATCT
This sequence comes from Ochropacha duplaris, assembly GCA_951361185.1. Classification (NCBI taxonomy): domain Eukaryota; kingdom Metazoa; phylum Arthropoda; class Insecta; order Lepidoptera; family Drepanidae; genus Ochropacha; species Ochropacha duplaris. The sequence continues at coordinate 8,190,165 of OX592704.1, read as the reverse complement.
TTAAATACGTATTTTATTATTTAACATTTAGAGGCTAAATACCAAATTTCATTCATTTCAAATAAAAAATGGACAAACTTTGGACCCCCGTTTCATCCCCTTGGGGGGTGAATTTTGGAAAATTCTTTCTTAGCGGAAATCTACGTCATAATAACTATCTGCGTGCGAAATTTCAGCGCAATCCGTTCAGCGGTTTCAGCTGTGCGTTGATAGATCAGTCAGTCAGTCAGCCAGTCAGCTTTGATTTTTATATATTATATATAGATTGGTGTCAAAAACAGTCAAAATATTGGAGACCCAAAGAATATCTTAATAGTTATGTAAATTACCTTCGATATTAAAGTCACAATCAAAAATTATAAGTTAAAAAAAACTTTTTTTAAAACAAGCTTTGGATTCAGATTGACGTCACTTTATTTTTTGAGTTATTCTCAGCAAGCCCTTTCATTTGACACCCATATTGTAAGATTGCATTAAAAAATAATAGTCTGCTATCTTAGATGTTGTCCATGTTGGATTTAGAATGACGTCACACAGCTGACCATGCATTGTCATCCAAACTAAACGTGTTTACAAAATTTCAGCTCAATCGGTTAAAGATATCTGCTTCAAAATTGAGTTGCAAGATTCACCCCAGAAAAACATACATACATTGCAAGTTAATATAAAGCTTGTAAAATAGGCCCATTTTGACAATCACTTCTTTCGCAGTATGTTTATCTCATTTTGGCACATGGATGTTTGAGTGATCTTAGCTACACATAATTATTGATTCGAATCGTGAATTTATAATGATCATTACCGTAACCTGTGGTCGAGATGGTAGAATCCAACATTACTTACCTACTTGTAATGACACCGAGTGTACCGTGTCATTATTGTCATTTTCATTCACTTACAAAGATTATTATCATAAAAGCATTGTAAGTATTCGATTAATAATTACTATTATTTGAATATGCGTTACTTTAATATAGATAAATGTGTGGTGAATTACTTGTATTTGTATATTGTACTTATTAGAGCTATTAATGTATTAATAGCTGTAATTTAGGAAAGCACTTTAAAGGGAAGAAGCCATGTACTACTCGTACATACTGAAGTTGTATAGTACCTATAATAATATTGTGACCATAGATAAACATTAGGCATCGGATTTCTTTTTCATTGTCAGGTTTACAAAAATAATACTTACTTAGGTACTGCTAATTAATCAAAATGTTACTATGTAAAGTTTTTGAATGGATTTGAGTCAAGATTTAGAACCTGGCTCTATGACATAAGGTTTATTTTCGAAAAACAATCAGCTAAATGAACAAACATCAGTCCAGTCATTTAAAAATTTGATTGCCTATTTCTGTAAAAACTAGAGAAATCTAAATAAAAAGGTACCTAAGTACTATATCTACAAAAGCTATAATTATCCTAAGTTGAGACCAGCAATACCTAAACATAATAAAAAGCTCAAACAAAGAAAACTTAGCCGAATTGTAGCATGTGGGTTCAACGACTTGCACTCAGACTCAGACTTAGCTAACTTGGCGCAATAGAGCGTTTCAGTTGCTGGATGGATGCCAGTTGCCAGACTGACTGGCGGCACAAATAGGATCTAGACTAGACACAAGCTAGTGAAAATATTATAATTCTGAATCGATACACAATAATAGCTTTTTCCGGGTGTAAATTAGGCACGTTTTCCTTTTCTTATTCAATTTGAAATATCACAATTACGTTTGATGAACAATAGTCGGTTATGAAACCTGTAAATAATTTGAGAAGATTGAAGTTTATATCTTTAATTTTGATGAAGTTTTTTTTTACTTAACCCCTTGGCTCGTGGATGGGACAGTCGTTCCAAAACTCTACAAAATAAATAACGTGTGCTGTCAGGGGACTCTCTTCAGGAACGAAGATTAGATTAGTATTGAGGTTATACAACCGGGCTGCAAAATGCTCGTATAATAGAAAGAAATAGATAGAGTTGTTAAAAAAAACGGGACTATGTTCTGACCACGGAGTAAAGAAGTAGAGGTTCTGACCATCAGGTAAATGTCACATTTAATATAAACAAGTATGGCGGCCAACGCTAGACGATAGCACGATGGTAAGAGACTTTGTAGTACTTGCCCCGGTGGCTACCACTTTCAAGTTAAAATCTATTGTAGTGACGTCGGATACCGCGGTGAAGATCGTGGGTTCGAATCCTACATTAAGCTTGAGCTTTCATTAAAGGAAAACATCGTAAGGAAACCATAGCACAGTCGTAGGGTACTAAGTGGTACCCGACTGGCTGACTATCAGACTCAAGTTGAAAACCTGTCGCCAAGCAGCTGTGAGAGCCAGTTGCTTTCATGGCTTTGTAAAAAGATCGACAACACGGACGTTAGTTACTTATCATCAGGAGACCCGCCTGCCTTTTAGTCAAACTTCTGTCATAAAAAATACTTATCAGCTTTGGTGGGTAATCCACCAGACTGTGACCTTTTTTCATTCTTATGATGAACGCTGCCGCTAGGACAGAATCAAACAATTGGTATGCGGTAGTTGCGAAAAGTCCTTACATAGTTCTTGCTACCCACACAGGTTGCGGTAGCAGATGACTGTTGCCAATGATGGCATCGATCGTATCCTCTGTTTCACCAAAAAGTCACGGTCTCATCGTTATGTGACCTTGAGTCCATAAAAACAATATGATTAATTAATTATATTTAACCTTCCATACTTGTAAATCCCGCTTCATCTGCCCACGAGCGTGCTTAGCACATGATAATGATGAATACAATTAGTGTCTCATTGTCAGCCCACGGGTGTATTGACCCCAGGGCTTGACATGATCCAGCCTTTTGCTTGTTCAACCCTAACGATGCATTTTGTTTTGGTAGGGTTAATGTGGTTATTCTGTGGGTAAAGTCTCTACATATTTTTTTCCATGTCGACGACCAAATAGTTACATATTTGACAGGTATTGCATTATGAAATAAGGAACGCGTGTAGGTATTAGGCATTTTTTCACACAATAAGTTTCTTTTTGCAAGCACAGAACAAATAAAAAAGTGTGTGACTCGCGTCGCTAAGGAATGTTCCTTATCCTAATCGGCTTCCTTTACTGTACTTCACTTTAAGTGCTTGGGGCTCTGTCTACCTTTTTTATTTGGTCTGAATAATGGTAAGCGATTTACTTTAAAAAGTGACAGAAATATGAAGAATTAAAATTCCCGCGAACACATCCGGGTTAAATGAAATGCGACGCTTGAATTTCGAACAAAGATTTATTGTAATAAATACGCCATAGCTCTGAACTGATTCAACAAAAGCTTTAATTACAGTTTACAAAATAATACGGTAAGCACAATAGCAATCACAAACGGTCGGCAACCGACAAACAGTACTAGTAGGATGTAACTGTACGCAGTTGAAAATATTTATATAACACTCACAGTATATGTGTTTGGGAACACAGATCGCAATCAGGTAAGGTAAACTTAATTTGGTATTCACGAGTTCACAAGTGTGCACTATACCTAAATAAACACGAATCAAGGTGAAAGAGCTTGGAGCCTTCTTCAATTTGACTTTTCGGGACTAATAATAAACTAATATAATAGCCATTTCTTCCGAAGTTGTTCCATGTGAAGGTATGGAAACGGATAAAAGCGACTTTAAATTTATTAACGTTGACCCGAAAACAGATGGGGAAGGTAGGTAACCTAAAGATATAGGTACGTTTGCGAGTAAATCAATAAAATAAAATAAAAATACAAGATGCAATATTTATGATGTAGTGAATTAATTTAAACTATACGTTACTTGATCTAAAAAAAAATACATAGAATATGAACTGAAGTAACGGTAGAAGTCGACAAACTAGACGACACAAATAAATAAGAATGTCATATCATGCTGAACGGTAAATTGTAATAAACCTCTAAAACATTCAATTTCTAAAGTATTCTTTTCCTGGGAAGAGGAAACGCTGAATCAAAGAATTGAGAACAATGAAGTCGCAAATTTGCCGGAGTACGAAGAAATTACGATGTTATTGAACTCTGAATTATGGTCAAAATCATGGAAATTACGTGTAATATCCTCAAAATTATAACTGCATAATAATTCATTGCAATTTTGTCGGAGTTTGTAGAAGTTGATGGAAATTATAGCGATTATGTGAAAGGTGTGATTTGTTGTAATTATGAAGATAACGATCTTCCCCTTTATCACTTCGTTAACACGATACTTGACACATCGTTACGAGAACCCAGATGATAAATGAACTTCATATTTCGAAAGGTCAAATCGTTTCTTATTATTCTTAGTATACTTTGGATAGGACTATTGTTTTAAATAGTTTGCCATGTGTTTGGGTTTGGTCGGTGAACCTTGTGAAATGTAATGCCTCACCAAATGTGGCATTATATTGAACTAAAATAAACAGTGGCGTGTGGTCGTATTATGAGAACGGTATTTGGCATTATCGCATAACCACAAGTCCCATCACTAATACTTCAGTCAGTCACCTACCGACTCGTCTCAAGACAGTGACGTCAAAATGACAAATCCATATCATTCCAGGATCACAAATGTTTATGGAAGGAAGGCGATCGGCATGCTTTGTTCACCGTTTTTTTACTTTAGGATAAGCTTGTGTTTGTCCGCAATCTCACAAAGGTAGGTAAGTGATGATGTGGCCGAAGGTGGTAAGCACACAAAGTCTAGATGGGAACAGGCTCTTAAATGCAGCTGTCGGAACACACCGATGCTGATGCAGGTGCTTGGCGACCGATTTTCTACTTGAGGGTGGTAGCCAGCCAATCGGGTACTACAAAGTACCCTACCACCGTGTTTCCTCACGATGTTTTCCTTCATCTCAAGCTCATTGTAGGACTCGAACCCACGACCTTCACCGTGGTCTCCGACGTCACTACCACTGAGCTATCATCGCCTAAAACCAGCCTTTTCACCTGTACTGATATCTTTCTTTTTCGTGACTCGCCTATTTGATTGTCACTTGTGGTATAATAGTTATTTGTTATACAAGAGTGGAAAGTTGTTTATTAACCGCGTGCTCAATTTTGATGACCGAGCAAACGAAGGATTCTAAAATTGAATCACGAGCGCAGCGAGCGATTCAAAAATTAGAATCCTGAGCGTAAGCGAGGGAATCAAAAGAGCACGAGGTGAAAAATCTTTGCACTCGAGTGCAACACGTAATTTTTCATTCCACCTCAGCGAGGAAATGACTAAATGCAAAAAAAAAAGAAAATGGCGCGCGCAAAGCAAATTTAAAAAAACGTACACCAAGAAGGTTCCGAGTCTGGGTTTTTGACAAATTAAAAAATGATTCTTTAATTTCATTTTTTTATTTGTCTTATTATATTATAATTTTTTATGTATTTTTGTATTAGTTTAAGAATAAAATTGTTAAACATTTGAAAAAAAAGCCATTATAGTCAGATGGTCCAAAAATATTTAAAAAATGTAACCTTGCTGAGTTTCTTGCCGGTTCTTCTCAGTTGAAGGCTGACTTCCGACCCGGTGGTAATTTCTGTAATTCGACGATTTTAATTAAGGCGATGATAGCCCAGTGGTAAGTGACGTCGCATACCGCTGCGAAGGTCGTGGGTTCGAATCCTACAATTTGCTTGAGCTTTCGGTGAAGGAAAAAGATCGTGAGGAAGCCATAGCACGGTGGTAGGGTACTTTGTAGTACCCGACTGGCTGGCTACCACCCTCTAGTTGAAAATCTGGCGCTAAGCACCTTTCGGTGACTTCCGACAGCTGCACTTGAGAGCCAGTTCCCATCTTGGTTTTGTGTGCTTACCACTTTCGGCCACATCATCCCTTACCATAGTGAGATTGTAGTCAAACACAAGCCTAACCAGAAAAAAAAAAACTTCCTCCTTCTAGGGCCTAAACTGAATAAATGGTTTTGACTTTGGCTTTGACTTTGATGTATGATAAATTCGGAACCATGGAGGGAGAAGTAAATTGGTTTAATGATGATTTGAATTCACAAACTTAGTGCACACGATGTTCTATTTACTTTATCCTCTAGAGGATAATAACGACTTTTACACTCAGATATCGAAGAGCAAAAATACTCTTTTCGAGGTGGTGGGATGAAAAAGAATATACGGTCGAATTGAGAAACTCCTCCTTTTTTGAAGTCGTTCAAAAAAGAAATCTACGGTGTTCATGTGATTATATGGTATCGGTCACGGGCCCGTGTCATCGCACGTGGTGTGGTCAGGGAAGCGTTTATTTGTGACCTTCATGGAGCGGTGAGCGCTAATCGCACGCCCAGCTTCCTGCTCCGGTTGCTGCCACCAGATTGAGTTGATGATAGTGGACGAATTCATTAATGGTTTGGGATTTTTGGCGTTTATATTATGTTAGCATTCTCAGTTCATCAACAAATGTACCTACGATATTGAAGACAAAGATAAAAAATACAAAGGGATTATTATTATTTTCAAATGCACTAAAAAGTTACGTTATAAAATTATGTTGGTATTTTTAAAGTGAAAAAGATTTTATTTTGAGGACAAAAAGGTGGAGGCCCTTAGGGCTCTTAGGATTTCAAATCTTTAGACGACTGACCGCTGAGGGCACAATCCACGGCTCCTCTAGTAATCTTATGAACCAAAATATGTATGTATCTAAGAATACATCTAAAGCATCACATAATTACCCACTACGTAGGTACCTATTAAAAAAAAACTATCAATATAGATAAAACCAACCATTGAATGTAGTGAAGGTTTTGACTTAGGAAACCCTACAGACAGGACACGTTGGTATCTTAATCTCAATCAAGTCATAATAATTATGATAAACTGGTTACCCAACTGGCTGCAAAGCTGCCAATGCGGGAATTACTCAATGATAGTGTAAGTAAAAAGGTATAGATAGGTTAACTACAAAACATTCGATCTTTAAAAATGCCACAGAAATTGCACACTTACTCACACATATATAATATAATATTACAATATCCACACTACATCACGATATTTCATAACACGCGAATGTTTTTTTGGTTGTTTTGGGTCACTTTTATTTTTAATTGCACTCGGTACGTGAAGTGCATCCGTTGACGCCGGAGTCGCGTCAAAGGTGCTCGCGGTTATAACTATAAGCGCTATCTACATCTTTTGACTTATAATTATTATAATATATTATATTTATATATATATATTTTTTTTTAATACTTAATCACTTTTTGTTTTTTGTATATATTATTATCGGCTTAGTTAGTGTTTTAAATTATATATATATTAAATATTAATTTATAAGATGTGTGTTTCTGAAATAAATAAATACCTTATAATATCATTGGAATTACTCGTAATACTTGACGGTTATCAGTACTTTCACTGACACACTGAAATTGCGACAGCTCCACGATTTATCTTTTTGTTTGATATGTTTGTCGGTGCGTCGCGCGCGTCGTGATAAATATTGATTTATTTTCGATTTCATGTTTATGTCTAAAATTGATTGGTCTGAATCGTGAGTAGGCATTAAAATGAGTTTTATCTGATTTTTTAATAATATCAAATACTTGTGAATGTAGCTTATACTGGTGGAATGAAAGTTGAGGTACCTACGGTAATGTCTTCTCAGTTTAGGTGTATTCCGAACCGGTGGTAGAGTTAATTGTAACGTTCATAAGTGCCTTACCAGGGCCTAAACTGAATAAAGTTAGGTCTAAAATAGTAAAATGTTGACTAATAAATAATTACTTATTCAAATACGAAAATATGTTGTGACCTTAGGGCTAATAGGGTTAAAACAACATAATATGATTTTACTGAAAAATATATTTATCTTACGGGATAATCGGAAACGATTTCCATGTAATTTTACCAATTTTCTATTTAACTGCACTGACTCTATGTAGAGAAGTATGATCTTGCTACCCCGTTTTAGTATGACTATGTACTAATTCTATAATGAATGATGAGACACTTAATACATTTATTAATTAGGGTAGAAATTAAATTTACAGTTCAACGTGATACCAGTAAAGCCGGGCCCAGACGAGTGTAACGTGTAATGTAATCCACCGTGTAATGTAACATGAATTCTACGTGTGGACGGCACTACGAGCATTACTTGTAACGCTCGCGCGGCGCTCGGGGTTGATCCATCGGCTGTCGGTTTTTCGCGCGAACACAAAGGCGCTCGCAGTGCTCGTTTGGACGGTGTTAGTGACGGTTGTGTCGTATGTACGTTCATGATGTGGATGACGAACAATTGCTTGAACTTATTAGTTTGTATCAAGAAAAACCTGTTATTTGGGATAAAAAAAACCCGCATTACTTAAAAAAAAAACTTGAGAGGTGTCAAGGGACACCCGGATGGAACGAAGTTATATAAGTAGAGAGAGTATATATATATATTTAAAAAAAATAAAAAACATTTCTATTTATATATATAAAAATAGAAATGAAAATATCTGGCTTGCTTTCTATAACAGAGAGAGAGAGAGACAGACAGAGAAACATGCGCACGCCGCACAGCTTACAATAGCTTACTATAGCAAAAAGTGTCGTGACAACTTTTCGTAAGATTTTTTTCCGTCTAGCCCCCATTCACAACGCGCGATAAGGAACTTCGTTCCAAAAAAACTGAAACACGATGCTTGGAGTGATATTGCTCATTCATTGGGACGAGATGTAGGAGAGTGCAAAAACAAAATGCACCAGCTATCACGACCTTCCTATTCGGCATGTTCGTAGCAACTGAGTTGGAAATAGTTTCGCGTACAGAATGCGCTTTGAGTTCGTGTGCCGTCCACACATTTGATGCTAAATTACACGTAATCTTACATTACACGTTACACTCGTCTGGACCCGGCTTAATACGATTCTGCATATATTTTCGTATTGACAGTAGCAGTTCACCCAGTTCTTACCTAAGGCACCTAAGGTGTATGATATACTTTTTGGTATATTTGTTGCACAATGTAAGAGTGTGCACATGTGGTTTAACTTAGGTAACGTCCGGTCAAGTACCTATCCACCTACTTACTTGTTTAACTTGTAAATAAACACCGAACGATAAAACATTATACAATTGTTTGACATTCATATTTCTTTTAGTATCTATTTGCTTGAACGTAATAAAACTAGAACATTATTAAAAAAGTTACTTATTACTTAAATTAGATAGATGCTCAAATTTCATTTAAATTTGAATATTTATAATCTAAATTTAAATTTAAAATATTTTAATTATTTGCGAAAATACTGTTATACAGGTGTTATACAGAATGTACTTAGTAACATGTCCAAGAAAATGACCTTAGTAAAAGTGTCACCATTTTCGAGATACATATTTAAGATCTAAAATTCAAAAATCAGTACATAAAAATATCGGAATATCTCGAAAATGGTGAAGTTTTTACTGAGGTGATGTTTATACATACATTTGATAGGTGACCCAACCACCTATTCACCCTTAAGTTTGTCGTACTATTTACCGGACACCCTGTATATTAGGCCATAGTCGAAAACCAATCTATGTGGAAGTGTCGCTTTATCCAAGTACCATAAACTTAATATAGGTATTAAATTTTATAGTTTCGAGACAAAAAAAAGCATCGACAAGTAGAAGTAGATCGTCCAATAAATTTATGCTGCGTTTGAACGACTACTTGTACTTGCACCTTTCACCCGGTCAAGTCAACCGTACAGACGACGGTATATAGCATTGTACTAAATAACCCGTTTGCTTGCTTCATTAGTGACGGCATACTTTTTTAATACTTACTTCCTTTTCTAATTGACGGATAAAAGATTCTTCAACCTATTTCAAACTTTTTTTTATTTCTTACGTTTCCACTTTCCTCGATTTCTTTGGTGGTTAGAGGATACTACGATATGTTTTTGCATATAGTGATTATTAGAGCTGTTAGATTTTGTATGTTGTGTTTATTATTTCTGGTTAAGTCTAGTCTGCCCGGATCTCATTAAAAAGCTGTTCAACCTAAAACTCTACATAATACGGGGCCGCAAAATTACTTAAAAAATATATACCAATGAATTAAATTTCATAACATGTTACTGATTTGCCTATAATAAACTTATGTGCTACTTTTCAATCAACTAAGCATCATCAAGCTCATGTTATGTGTTGAAGGATTACACATGACATACACTTTCGCAATAAATGACAGTACGCAATGCGTAAACGCAATAGTAATTATGTCCTGTCTAAAGCTTTGCAAACACTTCACGTAATTTGGTAAAATAAAAAGCAAGTAAATTTTTGTTTGGTTTTGTCAGCAATTTATTTGATAGACGCTAAATTCAATGCAAATTATGAGTTACGTACGTACCTACCTATACGATAAGGGGGCGAAAATTAGACAGCTATCACGTCAAAACAAAATGGTGACAAAGGTTCAAGTCATAATCTATCTGGATGTCTGTCGGTTACCTCTTCACCGATTTAGATGAAAGTTGGTATAGAGATAGTTGAAACTTTGGAGAAGGACATAGGATACTTTTTATCCCGGGAAAAGATAAGATTCCTCGGGAACGCGGGTGACACAGCGGGGCGGAAAACTAGTATCCAATATTTGGCAATTGATTACATGGATTCTTGATTGGCTTAAGTAACCATCATGATGTAGACAGGGCCTTGACGCAACAATTTATAAACATAATTATAATAATTGACATTTGAAATCCAACTTTCCATTGATTCTTTTGTCAAGGATACAGTTTCTCCTACTTTGTCAAAGCTTCCATAATGAATCCTAAAATCGTGGGTAGTTACAGTTATTTGTTAAAGGTTTGATTTATTAATCGAATTAATCAATGGTAGTTGGCCCCTATTTGCACTTTCTCTTCAGCTACTTATTTCCATTTAACATTGTAAATGTGACATTCTTTACAATGAGTAGAGTATGTAAAATTGTAGAAACATTTTGTTATTTCGTTTTGCTGCAAGTGGATTTATAGGCCACTGTTCGAAATTCGACCATATTAATTTTTTGTAAATCATTTGTTTCCATTTTTAGGGTTCCGTACCCAAAGGGTAAAAACCGTCCGTCAGTCTGTTACAAGGCTGTATCTCAAGAACCGCGATAGCTAGATAGTTGAAATTTTCACAAATTATGTATTTCTGTTGCCGCTATAACAACAAATACTAAAAACAAAATAAAATAAATATTTAAGGGGGCTCCCATACAAAAAACGCTATTTTTTGCCCTTTTATGCTCGATATCATCACCAGGCTGTATCTCAAGAACCGCGATAGCTAGACAGTTGAAATTTTCACAAATTATGTATTTCTGTTGCCGCTATAACAACAAATACTAAAAACAAAATAAAATAAATATTTAAGGGGGCTCCCATACAAAAAACGCTATTTTTTTGCCCTTTTATGCTCGATATCATCACCAGGCTGTATCTCAAGAACCGCGATAGCTAGACAGTTGAAATTTTCACAAATTATGTATTGCTGTTGCCGGTATAATAACAAATACTAAAAACAAAATAAAATAAATATTTAAGGGGGGCTCCCATACAACAAACGCGATTGATTTTTTTGCCCTTTTTTGCTCGATATCAATATTGGCAACAGTTAGGCTCTTGAAATATTCACAAAATATTTAAGGGGGGCTCCCATACAACAAACGTGATTTTTTTGCCTTTTGTTACGGAACTCTTCGTGCGCGAGTCCGACTCGCACTTGGCCGGTTTTTGTTTTATTGAAGATTTGAGAAATTGAGAAATTATAACTCTGAAGCTTGTCAATAGCTACTGGACTTTTTGGTGGGATCTTGCGAAGTGACGTCGTGTTTTGTTTTATTTTGATTAAAATCGTGTTTTTTGAGTTTTTATTGAATAATATCGGTCAAATAATGTATTTTTTAAATAGATATAAGTTACCAAATGGATTATACTGAAATGAATCGAGTAAAGAAATATTGAAGCTATTAGAACTTTAATTAAATAATTAATTTTAGGATATTATTAAGGAAACTCTACTTTTATAAAAGTTGAGCAAGATTTGAATGGTTTTCAGAGATAACTGTTTTAATCATCCTTTTTTTTAAAACACTAGATTCATTAGAAGTATATATCGCAGCCTGTGTTTAAATTATGGTTTGGTATTAACTCATTTTCTTTATGTGCAAATTTTAATCATTGTTTTAGTGCTTATGAAGTCTCTATTACGTAGTAAGATAATAGCCTTGCATGAAGTATTATGGAAACCAGAGCAAAAAGTTCAAATTACCACATTTAATAGATACAAATTAGACGTTGTTTGACTGGCAAGCGTTCATTACGTGTCCGTCCGTAATACCAATAGCCATTGCAGAATGACTATCAAGTTTATTTACGTAATTAGGGCCGATGTAAGATGTTTACGTCGAGTTATTGTATTGCATGATTTTATTGTGTTGATCTAATCTATGTTTTTAAACTTCAAATTCAACGAAATTTGGTATAGAGATAGATGGAATCTTAGAGAAGGACATAGGATACTTTTTATCCCGAAAAAATATAAGATATCTTGGGAACGCAGGTGAAATCACGGAGCGGAAAACTAGTAATCAATAAGTACTAAAATAAAAAATAAAATAATATTAGTATTGATGGATTAATTTATATGCCTACTTTGAATGTGTTCCAAGTTCAAAGTTGATGAAGTCCTAAGTGCAACACGTGGTTGCTTCATTGTACATGTTAAGTAGGAATCATACATTTACTCAAACAGTTTCCAATCTGTTGCAATCCGGAATACGTCGGTTTACGTAATTCTAAGCTGGTTGGTTAAGCATTTAACGGCTTTGAATAGTAATATACATATTGAGAAATACAAGCTGACATAGGCTTACAGTCACTCTACCAGAGCTTTGATTTATTTCCGTAGAAAGTTATTGAAGGACAACCGTATAAAGCAACACACGCTGAAAATTTGTCTTCTAGCACTTACCGGTGCGAGAGTTGCATTGGATAGCTATTTTGGCATTGTAAAAATATCGACACATTGGCAATGCCCACATTTATAGGTCAATTACCATCAGGTGACTTGATTGTCAGACTGACATAAAAGGCGACCACCTGAAGAAGGCAGGTGGACACCATCAGGTTACCGGACAGCTTTTTTGTCAGACTCCGATATATGGAAAAACAAAAATAGAATATGTACGTGACACGGCTAAGTCATATTTATAAGCAGAGGGAAGAGGAAGACAATTAAAACAATTCAAAGCATAGTGAAGTAGTGAAATATGTAAAGCTAAATACAAAAATATTTAGTTCCATCCTTGACAATAATATTTGCAGAGATTTATCAAACATCACATTTGTATTCTTGCGACCAACGACAATCTTGCACACCCATTTAGGTACACTCGAGCGTAGCGTTCATTCATCTCGCATTGTCCTGTACCTTGGGTTTACTCTAGTATCGTAATAGATACTAGCGAATATCGTAACAAACTTTATATGTAAAACTGTGATGCCATAACTGTCCGTTAGAGGCGCTGCAGAAATCTCCATACTAAATGTTTACCGTAGTCGCTAGCGAGTATCGATTACGTTACTAGAGCAAACTGATGGTAGAGGTACTGATATACACAAGCGCTTTATTAATCTTGAGATTTAAGAAGCATTCAAAAAGAGACAAACATAGCGAGGTAGAGAGAGACATCCTGTTGTCAAATGTCACAAAACTACCTTTAAAAATCTCAGTCTACGCTTTTATTAAAAAAAAGTCAATGCCTCTGTTTTATCGTTGATCCACCAAACCCCATGTTTGTCTTTAATATGGCTTCTAGTGGAGATACCATCTACTCAAACTGTTATCGGGTTATCGCTAATAACATATTGAACAATGTTATTTGCTTTCTTACTGAGACCTGCTCCTTTAAAAAGAGGTACGGGTTGTGTAACTTTTAGGGTTCCGTACCTAAAGGGAACCCTATTACCTAGACTCTACTGTCCGTCTGTTTGTCTGTCACCAGGCTGTATCTCATGAACCGTGATAGCTAGACAGTTGAAATTTTTACAGATGATGTATTTCTGTTGCCGCTATAACAACAAATATCTATCACTAAAACAGAATAAAATAATTAAAAAAAATACTACAGCATTTGTACGGAACCCTGCTGGTTGAAACGGTGGTGCGCGAGTCCAACTCGCAATTCACCGGTTTTTATTTTTTGGAAATGGCAGTGAATGATCCCAACTTCATGTAAATCTATACATTTAAAGGAGGCGTTTACTTTCATCCAACTGAATCTATTATAAAGTGGCTCTATAAAGAATTTAAAAATATTTTCATGCGAACTAGTTCCTCGGTGAAATGATTAAAGAATAAACTACAATGTAGAACACATTTATTATAGAATTTATCGTGGCAGTGCACAATTTGCAGCAGTTAAAAGATACCATAAATACGAGTTCTTATCTGATACTAGTAAAAACTGCAGCATGCGAGTGTACTGGGACCGGTCTTTAGGCCTCGTATGTTTATTTACGAGTGGACACGTGTCTCTACGACCTTCAAGGCCTGCATTGTGGTTGTAAAATAAAAAACGAATCGGCTGAGATAATAGCGCTAAAAGGCCATCAGATGGCGTTACTAAGTACCAGTATTCTGAAGCTACGTTATAGTAAATTCGCATCTCTACATGCTTGTTAATTTTCACGTTGTATGATATAGTAAAAAAAACAAAAGTATGGTTTTGTGTGTCCTGTTCATGTCATGTGACATATTAATATTTATTCAAATAAAAATATGATAATTACAATCCTACTAATATTATAAATATGAAAGTATGTTTGGACGTATGAATGTTTGTTACTCTTTCATGCAAAAATGGCAGAATGGATTTTGATTAAACTTAGCACACAGGTAGATTCATATTCTGGAATAAAACATAAGATACTTTTTATCCTGGGAAAAGATTAGATCCCTCGGGAATGCGGATGAAACCGCGGGGGACAGCTAGTAAAAAGATACTTATTAAATAGATACTTACAATAAGACAGGACAATACATGCTCGCTTATGCACAAAAATTTATCAAGAGGCTGAATGAATAGAGACTTTTACCTGGTAAAAAAATTAAGAAGCGAAAAATGATACCTTGCTGAGTTTTTTGCCAGGTCTTCATAGTAGAAGGATGATTTTCGAACCGGTAGTAACTTCTGTAGCTAGACCTTCATAAGTGCTCTCATAGGGCCTTAACAAGTCTTTTTATATGTGAGAGAATGTTTGATGGTGAAACATGAAAACGTAACATCTATCTATATAGAGACAAACAATATTAAGTAAGGAGATAATAGGATTATACTAATGTAGATCATATTGAGGACGTAGTACCTACAAGATTTAGTGGGGAAATTCGGGATACCCACCAATAGTATCGAGGTAAGTTTTTAACAATGGTTTGATTTGCCAAATGTTTGGGCACACATTACAAGCTTAGCGTAGGTGGTGGCCAATGTATCTGTGTAGAAACTACAAATTAGAACATTAGGCTTAATTATTGTATTTGTTACGTTATAATTGAATGATTGGGAGTGTGTAATAAACGCGTAAACAAGATAGGAAAGTGCGTCAGAGACAAATAGTTAACGAAATAAGGAAGTGGTATTCCTCTCCGGCGTTTGAATAGACGCCGAAGTGAAGCACTTTTGGTTAGTATAGTATAGGTAATAATTTAATATGTGTTTGCTACGTTTGAAGCATTAACTGCGTATGAAAATAAGAAAGAGGAAAATGGATAGAAATCAGGCGACCGTGTGCTGATGTTATTGTTTTAAAACTTTTAAAGAAAATAAAGAATATATATCCTAAATGATTAAGGCTTCTTTCTCAGCAGCTACTTGATATTGCGTTTCATTTCATATCTAGGACAACTCCTAACCGATAAAGATATTACCTTCTATCATCAGCTCATTTTAATATACAAAGAGACGACGATACGAGTCTAAACGTGCTATAATATTTAAAGAAATATCCCCTAACTCCTAACCTTTAAGGAGTTGTACCTTCCATCATCAGCTCTGCAACATAAGATGATGACTACCAGATGGAAATAGCTTTGATAAGTACGTATATGAATGAAAAATACTGTAAATTCTTATAAAATTTGAGGGTTGCTCACATTTTTCCCAGGATCCCATCATCAGATCCTGACTTGGTGACAGTGGGACTACCGCCGAAGTATACTTTTTCAAATGAAGGACGGAGTAGTGCAGGCGCAGCATGTTGGCGTGCGGCTAGGGAGATCCGGTGAAACGGTTGACCGCTGGCCGCCCGCAGATAGAGTGAGTTCCCGAACCCAGGGATTACTTAATCTCCTCCCTGGGAGGCTGAACTGACATCTGGCGATGCTTGTGAAGGCATTTATTATTTCTTTCATTGTATTTTTGGGCTTGGCACCGACTTCAAACAGATCAAAAGGTATTTATAGAATAATAATTTGAATAGGTGCGTAGGTAGTTTACATAATTAAAGTTTTTGGTCTATTTAGTTATTGAAATATTTTATGTCCATTTTATTTAATGTCTTATTCAGTTTATTTTTCGGTTTTTAGTGCAACATTTGCCTTGCGTAGGTAGTTTACATAATTAAAGTTTTTGGTCTATTTAGTTATTGAAATATTTTATGTCCATTTTATTTAATGTCTTATTCAGTTTATTTTTCGGTTTTTAGTGCAACATTTGCATTTTAAGTCGTTTTTATTTTTTTATAAAAAGTTTTATTTTTCCATTTTTTATATTTCAATGTTTTCAAGAAATATTTAATTGTTTTCGAGCAAATTAAGCCTATTATTAATTTACATTATCTATTAGAAAGCTGAAGAGTTTGTTTGTTTGTTTGACCGCACTAATCTCAGGAAATACATAAAATATATTAGTGTTGGATAGCCCATTTATCGAGAAAGCCTAAAAGTAAAAAAAAAATACATACAGTCGAACATATAACCCCCTCCTTTTTTGAAGTCGTTTAAAAATAGCGCTAGCCGGTAAGGTCTGTTTAACCTAATAGGTATAAGTTATAAGTCTTATAACACTGTCTCTCGCGGTTTCACCCGCATTCCTGAGGGATATTTTCTTTTCCCAGGATAAAAAGTATCCTGTCTTTTATTCCAGGATATAATCAGTCATAGGATCATTCAGTAGTTCATCGGGGACCAACATCGTGACACGGGAATTTTATTTATTCAGATTTCATAGGAACATTTTTATTCTACAAGGTAAAACATAAAAATGTTCTTTAAAAGTCTTGTTTCCTTAAGAAGTGTTTATGAAATGTGGATGAGAATATAAACACCGTACGTAAAAAATGGTAATTCAGTCCATTACGCAGAGTAAATGTTTTATCGTAAAAGAATCATAATAATGTCGTCTCAGTACAAATCCATTAGGAGAGCTACGCAGTTATTGCAAAATAATTTGAGGCTGGTTATTATTATGCATTGTACTTTAGGTACATCCCTTTTACATGTCACGATTCGTGATCTTGAAACCCAACTAATGCATTAGTACTAGAGTTAGTTGATAATAAGAGATATAGAATCCCTGGGCGGGTTTTAAAAACTGTAAATTCTCCATTTTATGCCTTGATTTTTGTACTTAACATACACTTTTTTTTTTCTTTGATGGCTTTTAAGATATTTCTGCTAATTTCAAGTTGTTATTGTTTTTCTTTAGTCATCGTTAGTCATCTTTCGACAAGTAAAGTCAGCTTTTAGTGAAATTGGTGGCTGTTCCACTAAAACTTTTCATAGACTTTTTGAGACAACCTGAAAAGTCACGAAACACGCTTTCATTTCACTTCAACACATTTATATTGGACAAAACGCCACCGGTATTACTCAATAAAACTCAAAATACAGGATTTTAATTAAAATAAAACGAAAATGCAATGTCTTTCAAGACTTTGCGAATACAGTATGATATTATCTAAATCATAATGTCGTCGTCCTATCGTTTCATTATCGTGCTGTGTAAATGGGACTGTTATGAATATTAATGCGACCTTGCAAGTGATGATTTATATTGTTGTAACGACATTAATTTAATTGATTCGTAAATCTGACAGGTGTTATAGATAAACCCATCAAAATACTACCAGCCTTGTTATTTAGCAATAGAACTACTTTTTACAAATACCCTTCATATAGGATTTCGTTACATACTAATACAATCAAATGAATTTAGTAGTTTCAACCTACTAATACTTTAAATGCGGTGTAGATGTTTCTAGGTAGGTATGTGTTTTTACTTACGTATTAGGTTGTATGGATTTAAATATAACTTGATAAATAAATAGACTCTGGATAGACTGGAATAATAATAACTGTGCGATAAATTCAAAATCAACTATCATTTATCCTGATTAAACAATTATGAACGTTTCAATGGACTCTACCACCGTTGTATTAAAAATTCCTGGATGTTATACTAATATTATAAAAAGGAAAGATTTGATTGTTTGAATAGGCTCTGAAACTACTGGACCGATTTGAAAAATTCTTTCACCATTAGAAAGATACATTATTCTTGATGAACATAGGTTATATTTTGTCCTGGGAAAAGAAAGGATCCCACGGGAATGCGGGTGAAACCGTGGGGGACAGCTAGTCCCTCATAAACGCAGGTAATAGAAATGAATAAAGGAGATCATAACCCAGATCCAATCGATCAACGCCAGTTACAAAGCTAGTCTTAGGCAGCATTAACTTGATCTCCGTACAATTTGTGCAACTAGTTCAATAGTTAACTGAGCGAGTCGAGGCAATCAAATCCGACCGATATACCAAGAATTCCACTCGTCTAGTGTTAAGGAAACCACAATAAGTGATATTTCAAGTCCCAGTTTCAAACGCGCGCGTGTAACGGGCCTTAATGATATAATAATAGTGGACGTACCGGCCGTCGCGTGTGTAATTGGCCTAAGTCGGGTGCGCCAAACAGAGAACATGGATTCGTTATTTTTTGGATTGGTCATAAACTGTAAATTTTTCTTAGAAATATCAGTAATATATTAGTTATAAAATGTTACGTTAGTGCTCTTATAATACTGTTATTGTTAATAGTTTACCGTTAGAAATATTATATCACCATCCATTTATCGTTCCATCATGTCTTTTTGTCAGTTTGTTTTAGGATCAGGTTCCAAAATTCCATTTGCCTCTTGGCATACCTACTCTTTTCGACAGTTTTCTGACATAAACTTGGTGAAGAAAATGTTGTTACATAATTTGATACTTACGCAACTATTGTGTTATAAATCTATGTACCTAATCATTTAATATTATTGTAGTTGTGAGCGACGACCGCCTACACAGATAAGCCCACGAGGCTTCCGTGCAGGCTCTTTAGTTTATAATATATTTTGTAATTTTTAAAATGGAAAAATAATTATAGGGTGTATTATAAAATTAAATGTTAACATTTTTTTATAGAACTATGCAGTTAATAAAATTTCGTCTGTTATTTATATAACTACTAGTTGTCCCGCAACTTTACCCGTGTTCCCAAGAAATCTTATATTTTCCCTTGATAAAATGTATCTTATGTTTTATTCGATCTACCTTTGTGTCAAGCTTCATCAAAATCCATTGAGTAGTTTTTTCGTGAAAGAGTAACAAACATCTTCAATACTCCTCACGTCCTAACAAACGTTTATATTAGTAGTAAAATGCACTTTATAAATATAATAAAAAAAGTGGGCAGCGAGCGGCTCATCCAATTTTTCCGTGATCCTCAGCTAATTACACATAGCCATTTCGCGTGATGATTTGGGGACGGAGCGGCGAGACCGTAATTTTATTTAATTCGACCAGGTCGCCTTCCACATGCCAGTGTTCTACTGTGCTATGAGAACTAGAATATGTGGACGTTATATCACCGATTTCAACAAAAAGCATTTTAATCATTTCCCATTGCTACAGTATAATTGAAATCGCCATAGCAACATCAATAATTCTTCGTTTAATTCACTCATCACTCCCCGAGATTTACTGGAAGATGCAAGCTAAGATTGCCCCTCTCTAAACCAAATCCTGGATCCGCGCCTGCTTACAAGTCATATAAAAATAGAATTCACGTAACAGAAAATATTGTATTTCATTTCTAATGTAACTAAGTCGGCAAACAGTCATTACTGAGGCGACACAGAGGCACGTGGAGACTTGCGTAGAATTTAAAAAAGTAATTGAATTGGACTAGAATATTTATGAGAATGTATGTATAGTAGGTAGCTACATTAGATAAGTGTATTACAATTACCATAGATAGATAATAAGTATTGGTTTTTTTTACCATTACTGATACCACTCACTGATTAATCACGAAATCTCAGAAAGTATAAATGCTACAAAAATCCACTAAGAAAATATTTTTGAAAAATCAAACCTAAGGGCTCGGCAACGCAAGTGATACCACGGGGACAGTTAGTCAATTATATTTTTGATCTATGAAAATCACAAAAATCGAAAGTATATGTCAAAATCTTACTATTTTCTTTTTATTTATTTAATTGAAAGCTTGATTAGTCGATTTTGTCTTTATTTTTAGGTTAGTTAGTTTTAATGTACTGGCTTTTAGGGAGTTTTTCTTCTACCTGGCAGATATATTACTAGAATTTATGGTAAACACATCACCTTTGTAGGTGAGCAATGTCAGCCCTTATCTTAGTTTATCTAACTAGTAATGCATATCTATTGCTACTAGGCGTCAAATGTTAATGCATTACCCAAGGGATTTTCACTTTATTCGGATTAAATAAAGGTACTTTATTGATCGAAAGTATATTTAAATTGTGGAGAAAGTTTGACTGTAACTCATTCCTAAATGATCTTTTAATAATAAAGTTTATTTGTCGCTTGTTCATATAAATGGTTTTAATGGTAATTTACTTTAAAGGGAAAGTAAATTTAAGTTAGGATTATGTCACAGTTTGTAATATTACTTATTCTATGCTTATACATTATGTATGTACTTAGATGGATACACTTTTCTTGTCCGGTAAAACGTTGCTGCGTTTTGTATATTCATTTATCTAAGCTTTAGTTACATTTAAATATCACAAAAAACACCAAGTAATCTCTCTGTTATAAAAAATTTAAGCGGAATTTATTCCAATGTAGCAAGATGCTCAGATATTTTATAAGAAAGTACGACCTTACTAACGATCAAATAGATAATCGTATTGGGTAGGTTATCTTAATATGAGTAGCAAGCATATTTTGTGTTCTATTTCATAGTAATCAATTGGAATTTCACAAGATGCAGGTAAAATGTAGTCTACATCTACACTAATACCTATTATTAAGAGGAAAGATTTGTATGTAACGAATAAACTTAAAAACTACTGAACCGTTTTTAAAAATTCTTTCTACATTAGAAAGCTACATTATCCTCAAGTAACATAGGCTATATTTTTATCCCGGTAAAAGATAAGATAGCACGGGAACGCGGGTGAAACCGCGGAGGACAGGCTATAGTTTGTAATTACGTAACACCTACAAAACCTTGCATTGACCCAAGTTACATATAAAACAAGTTTTGTTATCAAGCCAACAAATTAAAAGACCAACGTAAAGCCCATTACAATTTGGACAAAAATAGGGCATCTTCAACTACATAGAACATTTGCAAAATTACTATCAACTCCCTGCAAAGATTAGAACCAAACCATGTGCCATGGTAGGCAAACACGTGTGGTATTCATGTTTTTGCCTCTGTTTTTGTCTCGCATTCCATCTCCAACGGTTCTGATGAAAAAATAAACGTCCGATTACGTCTCATTGTGATCAAGATCACGTATCAGATGTCGTGGGCTGTGCTCAAGGACATGGACGCTTGGACGCGTCTCGATGATTAGTGGCACCTTTGTGATAAGCTTATTTATTATGCACATATTTTAGTAGGTAATATCGTACATGGTGACATCTCGTGAATATGTTATCGATTTTATTTAGCATTTTTTTGTTGGTCTATCTGATTTTATCACACTTTTTGTTCGATAGATTGTGATTTTTTAAAATTTATATCTACCTCTGCGTCCTTGAGAAATACAGGCGCGGATCTAAGGGTTCATATAGTCATTACTTTTTTATCATAGAAATTCTTTAATCTATTTATTACCTTTTCCAAAATTGATCTCTAAATCCGCACTTGGAAATATAGATGTAATAACATACAAGTGTGATGATTTTCCGTACGTCTTATGAACTGACTTAATATACCTACGAATACAGTTATGTATACAAATCATGATGAAAGTCACAGTCACCCAAATAAAAGCACGCAAGCACCAAAGGCTAGACAGATATTAACCAAGTCAATTGCTTACTTAACTTGACATTTTAAAGGGGTTAACTGTACGTTAGTGTATAATTGCAGTGACAAACAGAAGAACAAACAAGCCACATGGCAGACACAATAAGAAGAACCGTCAACGGGTGCGTCTCGTTGATTAAT
This sequence comes from Ochropacha duplaris, assembly GCA_951361185.1. NCBI lineage: Eukaryota > Metazoa > Arthropoda > Insecta > Lepidoptera > Drepanidae > Ochropacha > Ochropacha duplaris. Next base: position 8,167,697 of record OX592704.1, on the reverse strand, counting down.
TACTGATGCAGGGGTCAATCTATTTAAAACCCATGTTATGGAAATACTTGGAGTAAATGTTGAGTTAGGCTTCTAAAACTTTAAATTTTGGCTGTCCCAGTGCCTAATAAGAATTATTCATGGCAACAGACCTTTCGAGTAGTAAATATTGAGTAGTTTTGGTCTCAATGGGTGACTCAAGAATAATTGGATCGATTAACTTTGACATTCCCTACTAAAAATAGTGGTTTGAGTGTGGACAAAAATGAAAGGTAAAAAGGAGTAAGAAGGTCTGAAATTGGACCTTGATATTTTGAAGAATGTTCAATAAATGGCCAGTGTCTAAATTTGTTTTGAATGACTAATAGTAAGCAGTTTCTGCAATCGCGAGTTTATATCTATTGAAACTGAAACTGAAATATAAATGTGCATGGTGAATAGATAAAACGTTAGCAAATGTGACTGGGGCAGTACAGAGTAATGACTAATAAGAGATAGTCTAAAAATACGTCTCCGCGTGGTGCGTCCCAGTCTGTCCTCCCCTGCAGTGAACTTTTCAGCTTGTGCAGTACAAGCTTCACGTTTATATTACATTACCTATTCACTTGGCAAATCCACTAATAATTGTGTAAATTAGTATGCAATGTATAGCTTTTCAATAGTAATGACCAACAGTTATTTTCATGTCTGTTTTGGTACAGGAATACATTGGTGCCCTAAATGTGTCACTCGATGAGTCAGGCGCCAACTGGTGGGATGAACGAAATAGGATTTTCATAAATTGCAATTGACAACAAAACTTTCGCAGACCAAAAGCGGAATCTGAGATCATCAGTCGAAGGAGGTGATTTCAAAATATGAATTCAAATAAGAAGTAAGCTTAATATCATTGAAAAAGATTAAATTTTGAGTAACAGGACAATGAAATATTATGTGAGAAATCGGTCTTCTGAAATTAATAGTTCTCCTCCAACTCAAACCAAATAGAAAAAGTAGACAAAGAGACTTCATTGGAGACTATTGTTTACGTATCTACGCTCCTTCTACTTTTTAATTTCAGTGTCCTCCAATAAATTTAACCGTATGTAACTTTGCTTTGTTCTAGAATTATAAATAGCTAACTGACCTCGATTAAAGAAAAAGTACAAAACTTAAATGAGTCCCACAAAGAAGTTTTCTGTAAATAAGTAGGTACACTACCTACTTATTTACTGCCCTGTCAAGTTGTTATCAGACATGATAAGCATATCCTAACTTATCTTTTTAAATATAAAAAAAAAAACATAAGAAACGAAAACCAAATCCCGTTACCCATCAATATAATATATTTTTGTTATCTTTTGATTCAATCTCGGCATTGAATATATTTTAAATTTTAAACGAGCTTCCTATTGTATAGATCCTGTATTAAATTAAAAATGTATATTGGTATGATGGTAATCTTTACTAATTATACACTTTGTAGATAATAAAATTTAATGAACCGGGAAAGGATATATTACTTTATGGTTAACGATCCTTTAGATGGGATAGGGTGATATTCAAAATTTAATTTTCGATCGTCGCTTAATATGGAAGTGATTAAAATGAATTATATCTTATGTTTTCGATTTAGAAAATTAAAAAAAATAATTAAGGTTTGTGTTGCTTTAATGAATCTTAGACATTGGAGCTTCATAAAGACATGTTTTTACCTACATAGAATTTTTGTGGCGGAGACCGATGGGTGTTGAAAAAGTTTTGACTTTTGGCTTCATACATAAAAGACGTTCAATAGAAATCGATACCGTCGCCTATAAATATTAGCAATACAAGTGGGATTGCCAATGTGTTGTCATCCTTTTTATAATGCCTTAAAGGCAACTGACTCTCAAGTGTAACTGCCGGAACGCACCAACAGGTGCTTGGCGAAAGATTTTCAACATGGCTTGAAGCCAGTCGTGTACTACAAAGTACCTACCACCTTGATTTAGTGTCATTACGATGTTCTCCTTCACCGAAAAGTCTATGTAGGATTCAAACGCACGACTTTCGGTATCGCCTCGGTCTCCTTATTCAAAAACATGGTTTACCTGCTTCATACACCTCAAACTCAAACTCAAAACTCATTTATTCAGTTTAGGCCCTGGTAAGGCACTTATGAACGTTACAATTGACTCTACCACCGGTTCGGAATACAATTAAACTGAGAAGACTACTACCTCCTCCAACGATATTAAAATGAGTAGCTATTATCTTATTGCGCCAAAACAATGATACATGTAATTAGGAAGCGAGTCTTACACTACACGAATTTGACATTTATTTATTTTGCTGTCAAGAAAAAATATAGCCGCATCATTGTACCGGTTGCTCTATAAGGAGAAGTATAACCCAGATTTTTTATATTTTGAAAAATTACTTCTAATTCGTATTCCGTACTCCTATTGTGTTATTATTCTACTCTACACTAATACATCACACAATGAGACAAATTGTTTCATATCTTTACTTTCTATATTATCGTCAGTTTCATATCCGGCTTTTGCTAAATCTAGGTCTTTTCCTAAGGGTATTGTTAGCTATTCGTAATTTGAGATTGGTAGAAAATATAAAGGATAAAAATTACGGCTCATACTAAAAAAATTGCGTGGGATATCTCCCAGAATTCATTTTTATACAAGCTGTCTCCCATGGCTTCACCCGCCTTCCCGAGGGTTTTTATCTTTTACTATCTACCTGTGTGCCAAGTTTCATCAAAATCCGTTCAGCCATTTTTGCGTGCAAGAGTAACAAAAATCGCACACATCCATCCAAACATACTTTCACATTAATAATACGAGTATCAGTAGGATCCTCGCTCATTAGTAGCATGCAAGTCAACCTTTAGCATCGAAAATAAGGTTTTCCCGACTTTCTTCTGTTGAATTGTATCCGTACCAGTCGCACTGTCGAAAGTAAACGTGAATGGGCAATAACGCAATATCGGGTTTGTCGAACAGAGTACGCACCCACCTGTGACCTTTTCTATGGTGATATTGGAGCAAAAACAGCGGTTTCTAGGTTACCACGTTTTCTTCTACTAACGTAGAAAAGTTCTGTTTATTAAAGTGGTTTGAAGTGTAGACTACAATTGTAGCTTTTATTAAGATGTTTTATTGTTGACTCGCGACATTAACCTGTCAAACAACTCGTCAACTCGCGCACTGTTTTCAAAATTTCAAAATTCGCGCCCAATTTTCAAGTAAATGTCATCGTCCCGATTGTCCCATTTGAGAACCAAGTGGTGCGGACTCTGAAACCCCGATTGTCCCAAGAAAGAACTGACAGGTTAAGATATTTATATTTATCTCTGTACCTCTGTCAGAAACCTGCTATATTGATAAATATACACCAATGGCAAGGCTTATCTATAACGATTATTAACAATCAATCATACCTCGAGGAATGTCCATCAATTCCATAACTAATGGTCACATTATATCATAGTTACGTTAACCTAGTTGTGGCACCACACCTCCGGTTTCAGGCAACGCTTCATTATTTAGGACGTTGTTCAAAACGTTTAATGTGCTCTAGATTATTGACCTCGAAGGATCGATGAAAAGAATGGAACTTTTATTTTTAAAAGTGTAGTAGCTGAGGGGCCGTCCATTAATCACGTGTATTTTTTAGTACCTACAAATAATCTTTGTTTTTTTACTTCGTTAGTTGCCTAGCAACGGCGAGTCAAGGTCACACTACACGTCACTTGGTTTAAAAATCGCGCGTTTGACGAAAAAATAAATACACGTGATATCTTACTACACCCCCCTCCCTCCTTGCGATATTTCGTGATTTTTGCCGAATCCTCACCCACTCTTTCAAGCCTCACGTGATTAATGGACGGCCCCGAGGATTAGTAACGTTTTTAAAGCACACAAAGCCTAGAAGGAATCTGGCTTTCAAGTGCAGCTCTCGGAACACATCGATAGGTGCTTGGCGACAGACTTTCAACTTGAGGGTGGTAGCCAGTCGAGTACAACAAAGTACCCTACCACCGTGGTATGGTTTCCTCACGATGTTTTCCTTCACTGAAAGCTCAAACATAGATGAAAAATACAAAAACACAATTATTTAAACAAATGAGTAAACTCTGTTATTAATAGTTCTACGGGTCAATAAAAAATGATACCGAACGAAAACTTATTTAATAAAATGTATTAAATCATTTGAAAAAGATTTCGTTTATGAGAACTTTAATTTATTCAGTTTATACCTATGTACTTACAATATCATTTATGAAAAGAAAAATATATTCAGTCGTTATACCTACTGATTTAAATAAATTGTGTTTACTTACCGTAAAAGATTACCTTGTAGGTTGCGTGTAGAAGAGTTATATTGTTCAGGACAAAGCAATAAGGAAACATCGCAACTTCATGTTCGTCAATTTAGCGATGTTATGATACAATAAGGCATGTTATTTTCAATGTGGTTACAATTTAAATATAATACTCATTCCATCCTACCACAATAGTTAAGGTAAAACTACCGCCATAATGTTTCTGTATGTCACACGGTACCATCTTAAAGCGGTACATATTATGTAAATACTGGGACATTCTTCAAGGGAAACATATTCTTTTTCCAAATACATACATAATATATAGTTATACCCAGACTCAGGATAAATAAACAAGGTCATGCCAAATGTCTGTCTTCGATGAGAATCGAACCCATCACCCATGGCGTGTTAGGTAGATAGTGTGTTTAACCAACCACGCAATATTCCGCGTAAGGGTGTAACGGCATAGGCTTCCTACAGATAGTGCGAAGGCCCCATTCTTTTTCCTAATCCCTTACAGTGCAAGTTTACATTCATTCGCTAGTGTTGTAGTGCTGTGTATACCTTTATATCGATATGTATATTTTATGTTGCACTACATCACTAGCAAAGGATGTACACCTGCACTGCCGAATTGTTCTCAGTTTAAGTGTATTCCAAACCAGTGGTAGAGTCTATTTTAAACGTTCATAAGTGCCTTACCAGGGCCTAAACTAAATAAATGAGTTTTGATATTGATTTTGACTATAAGGAATTAGAAAAAACCAGCCAAGTGCGAGTCAGACTCACAGGGTTCCGTAAAAAAGGCAAAAAAATCACGTTTGTTGTATGGGAGCCCCCCTTAAATATTTATTTTATTATTTATTATTAATGTAAAAATACAACTGAGTATTTTGTGAATATTTCAAGTGCCTACCTGTTGCCATTATTGACATGGAGCAAAAAAGGGCAAAAAAATAGCGTTTGTTGTATGGGAGCCCTTAAATATTTATTTTATTTTGTTTTTAGTATTTGTTGTTATAGCGGCAACAGAAATACATAATTTGTGAAAATTTCAACTGTCTAGCTATCGCGGTTCTTGAGATACAGCCTGGTGACAGACAGACGGACGGACAGACAACGAAGTCTTAGTAATAGGGTCCCGTTTTTACCCTTTGGGTACGGAACCCTAAAAAGAGTAGGGCGCGTCTTCGTGGATGGCATTATACCACCTTCTAGTCCATTACAAAAAATAGAGCAATAGGCAGGGCAGAATTGCATGATATTTAGTCCGAAGAAGGTCCGACTACAGCGAGCGACGAAAAATAAGCGGGAGGTGTGATTTCACTTCTGTATACCTATTCGAAAGTTGAAATTTCGTAAACAATATCCACTAGATCTTACCTAGGTATTATGTTGTGTAAAATGTTAAAACTTAGGTTTTATAATCATCATCATCATCGTCATTTCAGCCGAAAAACGTCCACTGCTGGACATTATAAACCTATGGGCCTCCCCCAAAGTTTTCCACATCGACCGTTCCTGAGCTGCTTACCAAACTTTATGTTAATAAAATTATTCCAATTCTGTCACGCTTTGACTTTGCTTTGAATTATAGAAATCTTTATCCTTGCTCTTCCTTTCTTCCAATACTACCACAGTGGACTTTAACAAGTTTCAAGATACACTACCATTTTTTGTTTCAACAAAGTCTATTTCAAGCTGAACTGCCGCTTCTTTTAATAACAATTATGGCTTCCTGACCTTAACATTGAAATTGGTTTCACCTTCATTTGAACCGAAATTTTAAAATTATCCCAGCCGTCTCAAGCGTTAATAAATACATACATGCCTTTCAAAGCTTGTACTTAAATCTGTTATAATCTTAATTTATGAACTGAGGGGGACATCTGAATAAGCAACTGGAATTAGTATTGTGAAGGACAAAGATGACAATGTACACCTTCAATTTAAAAACCATGTTTTATTTGAAATTTAACTCTATCAGTATAACGTTAAGAAGCTTGTAGTAAAGATGGATGTAAATGTATGTTGGGGGATATTAGTGAATGGTAGAAGTTATTCATCAGTGTTGAAATAAGATGCTGCGGTGGCTATACAAGTAACCCTTGCCGTAACATCTGACGCGTTGTACGCATGATTAATATGTCTCGGGGAAACATCATAAAATGAGTTATTTTTGTCAAGAGTTCAGTTGAGCTAAATTGATTTTTGAAAAGCAGAAAGTTAAGGATTGAGTTAGGTTAGGTTACTACTTCGTCATTAACAGCCCCAATCGCCACGTATTAAATATCAAGAGTTTTTATTTAGTTCATATTTTATAGATCTCAATTTGAAATAGGTCACGATAAAACCATAGTAATATAATACATTGATAGTGTTATAATTTCGGACCATTAAACGTTTGTAAGGGCGCAACATTTTATTAGACAAAAAATACATCCATTTTTTTAGAAAAAACGTGTTTATTGTGTTTAAGTCGACGAATGTAAGGGGATTCCGTTCCCAGGGGCATAATTCTGTATTTATACGCAGACCTCGGTTTATAGAGGCGACAAATCACGTACGCATGATGCACTATTATCAAAATTTATTGTGCAACCTTCTACCTTACAGTTAGAGATATAAATGTTATTATTGCTCGACTGGCTTATCCAAACATCAAACTGTCAAACGTCGAGGACAGCAAATCTTTCTAAGAAACTAGAAGAAACCACCCAAATCTTACGATATTATAAGGTAAGAAAAAACTAAGATGGATGTAGCCGGAGGTGTGAAGTCATCAAATGTCGTTATGGGTCTATTTTCTTAGAAATATTAATGATTGTTCTATTTGTCAACTTTCACATGTTGATACTATCTACAAAATTATAAATTAAAATTATATTTCTAGTTGATAAAACTGTTACCATAGACAAGATTAGAATTGTATTTTTTACAATCGTATAGGTAGGGTAGAGCGGGGCTTGTTGAGCATAGGGGCAAGTTGGGCAATCGAAATATCTCGAAAACTATTCACCGTACGTATAGTCATCGTATGGCGGAAAGAGGGAGGCACGGGAGGGGTAAACATCACGCGATCGCTAGTGGCCGCTGGGTAAGCGAGTGAGGCGCACGGGCGTTTTGTTTATTTTAAGACCAAAAATTAAAAACGTCATTTATCGCAAGTTTTCGTCTGTATTAGTCAAATGTTATTTGTTTTTAATCAGGTAACTGTTAATCTTCCATATAATTATCGTACTTTTGTTAAGCAGAGAGGTTCTGGGTATAATTCTCACGGTTTTTTTATAACCTCACTTTTATTTTGAAATTCTGGGTTGGGGTTAATTGAGCATAGTTACTTTAAGTTTTGTTGTTCTGTCACTAAGACAATTACCATTAAGTTCCAAAGATTAATTATTATTTTTAAGATATAAGCTAAGTATATGAGTAATAATATAAAAAAATAAGTCTGATTTTAAACAGAAAGACTGAATCTAATGGTGAAGTTATTCCTAAGATACGTTATTGTTTTGTTGATTCTACTTTTGGTTAATTATTCAAAGAAAATTACTATAAGTTTTGTTTTCTCTGTCACTAAAAGACTATAAATAAAGAACTGATTGTTAAACACTTATTTTATTTCATCACTAGTCAACATTGAACCTATGGTTTCATTATACTTTCTTAGTGCTCAACTTGCCCCACACCTTTGCTCAACTTACCCCACCTATGGGGTACATTGAGCGTACTTGACTTTCTGCATTAAAACAGCTGTAGCTCTTAAATTTTACTTATTACAAAAAAATACTATTGACACTTTTGTTAAGCGATAAACAACAAATCCATCAAGCCGCATAACAATTTATTGAGACTTATCATTAAGGAGCTACATCCGTTCAAGTAAAAATTTGCTCAACTAGCCCCGCCCTACCCTACTCGTAGCATTTAGATTTCCTTCGATCCTTTTACTTATAGTAATAAAAACCACGCATGACCTTCTTTACACATTTAAGTATAATATTTATGTCATACATTTATGTATTATAATAATAATAATGATTTATTTCAGACCTTGTCCATAAATTTGTTAGTAACAATGTTCTTAGCCTAGTGTTAGTGAAAATACAAGTAGGTACAAGGTGTCAGGCGATTGCTCTCGCGTGTAAGCCTAACCAGTGCGCCATCAGTGCCGAATCCCATCCGCAGGCGCACTCGCTCAGGATGGCGTTTATGTCATGATCACTACATTTGTCTAACTTGAATCGAGATTTCTGAATTATTTATGTTTTGGTGGCGATGATAGCTCATTGGTCACTACCAAGTACGTCACTACGTCGGATACCGCGGCGAAGGTTGTAGGTTCTGCCTACAATGAGCTAGAGCTTTCTCGAAGGAATACATAGTGAGGAAACCATATCACGGTGATAGGGTACTTTGTAGTACCCGACAAGCACCTATCGGTGTGTTCCGACATTTTCACTAGAGAGTCAGTTTCTTTTTAGGCTCTGTGTGTGGAAAACTGTTCCATCGGGTTACAAATATCAAGACACTTAGCATTAAAAAGCACAGCTAGGAACAAGAATTTATTTTGTAGCGTTTTTCACACTCCAGTGTTGTCTTAACAAACGGTAGTGGAAACATATGCAGCGCAACTTGAAACTGTGTGAAGTAATGTTTGTTTACTAGCTTTATTCAATACAGCTGTTGTTAAATAACATTTTACACACGGACTTTATGATTCATCATGTAATCGATTAGGAATAGATCTTTTGACTTATTGAGCTTCGGTTTGTAAAGCATTTATTTACAATTGTCTTTTTTAATTATAATAATCTATATAATATAAAAAGATAAGGCAAAATTTTTACATAGAAAGCTGATTTTTTTCACCGGTGTTGTTTTTTAAGAAGTGGACGAGGAATAAGAAAGGATTCTTCGAAATTCAACGTGGGTGAAACCGCGGGGCGGAAAGCTAGTATAGGTATAATTTTACTGCAGATAGATTAAATTACAATGACTATATGATACTTAAGAATACACAAGTAGTTCTTGTATATCGTGGAAGATAGTCATTCAATACGAATTGATAATTAAGAAGCTTTTAAAAATATTAAAAATCGTCTATCAGAAAAAGGTATCGAAAGAAAACAGGTAGCGTCAGAAATGCATCGAAGCGATTAGCCTCCCCAAAGCTCCTCGTCTTCATGTTTCTTATCCATTTTTTATCATCTATAGTTGATTTATGATTTGTTTTCTTTCTTTTTTAGAATCCATGAGTTTGGAAGCCTGTTTCAAATGTCAACATCAGCTCATCTTTGTTTTTTTCTAAAGATTTATTGTAGATTCTTCGTCAAAGTGCAATATAAAAGTATCGATTATTTCGGTTTGATGAAGTATTATTATGTAGTACCTATATCAGTTATCTTGTTTGTTTAATACAAGTTCTACTTAGTTTGCCGTGTATGCCGTGTATGAAGCATTCTTCATTACCCAAAATATTTTATACTACCCAGATTAACAAATCCCAGAGTACTTATATGCATATTAATAAATTATTCTAATAATATTGCCATTGCCCGTCACTTCTTGAAGTTATTTACTGTAATTATATTCACCCTCACCTCACTTATAGCAATTGAGGAAAATTTTACTTTCCGTTAAATAAATTTCGTCAGTTAGCGACGCATTATCATAATAGGATAAAATATGGTCAGCAATAAACATCGCTTTGAGACTCGTAAACATTTTACGATTTCAAATAGAAAGAGGTCATTAAATTTGTCGTAAAATGTTGCCACCCGTTAGAAATTCTAGATCTTTACAATATAATTTTATTGACAAGAGCTTTCTGCAGATGTTTGCCAAAATGTGAGTGTATGAGAATTTTGTATATTTCAGGTAATAAAAATATTTATAAAATCTAAAAGATTTATGTATTTATTAATATGTAGGTTGTAATAAAACTATTCCTTGTAAATAAACAAAGTATGCTACATTTAAAAGTTAACGGTCAGTTTTTTTACACACTTAGACACTCTTAGAGCTAAGATAGATAATTTTCTGAACATCTACTACATAATGCTGCACATTTAATATACAAAAAATATACACATTTTTTTATTCTTATTTATCTGGTTAGCGGATTGACAATGCAGTGCCATGACATTGCTTTATTAAGACATCAAAACGAAAAGCTTCAAACTGTGCCTAATTAATAGGTTATTATGCACTTTAACCTAAAAAAAGGATATAAATCACAATGAACACAGCGGAAATGGCGCTCAAGCGACCTCCAAAGTTGCGATAAATACTTGCAACCGACAAACATGCGCAGACGCACATGTCGGCCTGGCGCCATATTCAGATAAATACCCTTTTGTTTTAGATACTGCCAAATGAACTGAAACCCCATTATATTGCTTAAGCAGAAAAAAAAGAATACCCTTGCTTAAACGCCGGCGGACGCCTTTCACAGCGCGGCGCCAATTTTTTGCCCATTCGAGTTTCGACATGTGGGTCACTAAATGTCACTGAAAAGAAAGTAATTGTCTCTTAGAAGTATATTCAGTGGTGTCCGTGTTGGAAAGCTGTAAGTGTCTAGTAGTGTACTAGTTAATTGTACCTCGAAGGTTGCAAGAGAGAGTTAAAAGAAAAATAAAATCATCATTTTTACTTCTTTTTACTACACATTACTACACATTCTAGTATAGAGAAAATTATCATAAGCGGAAATCTATTGGAAACACCGAAAACGAAGGCCTTTTTATCGACAGGAAGACCTATGGTTTCTACTGATGGAAATCTCGTTTAAGGAAAATACTTTCGCGATGCAATTATACTCGTACGTCTCGTGTGGACCTAATGAAACTTTTTAATGTTTTTTATAAATTTGACACAACACACATTCGCTCAATTTTTGCTCATCACGACATTCCACCTAAATTCAGTCACCTCCCCGTCAACAGCGCTCCCAGTAATTCGACGATCCCCTAAAAATTGCTTCCAGAATGAACGCTCTCGTATCCAGTGGCTAACTACCACCAACATTTGTTGCGAATTTGCGAACATAGACTGAACGAAGTCTTTTTTGTCACGGAATGTGAAAAGTGTTATATTTAAGAAGTAGTTTATGTTTCTCTACTTTCTGGTTACTCTCCATGCCATAGACCATCTACCTACCTACTCCACCTACCACCTACCACCTACCTACCTGCTTCTAAAGATTCAAGAAGTAACAAACACTTTCGAATTTGTATCTTCTTTATCTTTACATAAGTAGTATAAAATGAAGTCGCTTCAGCTGTCTGTTCGCTTAGATCTTTTAAATTACTCAACGGATTTTAATGCCGTTTTCAACAAGATAGAGTGATTCAAGATGAAGGTTTATATTAGCGATTTTTTGTATAAATTCGATTGTTCGCACCTTTCGCGGTCACCCCGCGGCTTTACAAGTCGTCGGTAAGTGAAATAGGCAAATGTATCAACGCATGTGGCATCTCTCTGTATTGGATGATTTTAATGTAATTGTCATGTAATTAGAAGGGATGCCTTCTAATTACATGACAAAAATTAAAGTAAATAATTGTATTATTTACTTTAATTTTTATTTTATTTTGCATTATACAATTTATAACTATATATATATATATTTGTTTGTCTCATAAGGCTCTACCAGAATACCAGCGTTGTATTGCTGTATGTGCAGTGCAACTTTATGCTGAGGTAGGGACCTTTTGACCCCGCGCAACATGCATATTATATTTTTTTTAGTTTTAAGTATTATTTAAGTTACTTTAATATTACTATGTGTGTTGTGACTCGTGGGTCAATAAATGTTTTTTCTTTCTTTCTTTCTATATGTATAATACAGAAAAGCCGAGAATTTAATGTGATGTCGTTCAGCGCAGCGGGCGGGCTACTGCTAGTACGAGTAAGTTATATTAGAAGTGATGATTGTCTTGGCACAGTAATTATATACGCTAGTCTCTAGGTTTACGACAGGTGGAGTATCATAAAGCAATACTAGTAGATGGATATATATAACAATAATCTAGTATCCAGTTACAGTAGCCTCGCAGACTGTAGTGCGGAGCTGCTCAGGTGTCATTTGGCCGTGATAAATAGTAAAACACATGCTTATATTATATGTATATATTAACTATAGGACTCACTCACAGAAAGAGGGTAAGTTAAAGCAGTAAAACAACTACTTATAATATATGATCGCTTCAGACTGCCGATGCCGGTGTGAGTTTTTGACTGTACCTATGTGGTACGTGTGAGTTAGATGTAAGTTATAAAAAAAAATTTAGAGTACCATAGACTCATAATTAGATTAGATTAGATTTTTTTTTAATTCTGGATAGGCTTGTGTTTGACTACAATCTCACTATGGTAAGTGATGATGTGGCCGAAGGTAGAAGGCACACAAAGCCTAGATGGGAACTGGCTCTCAAGTACAACTGTCGGATCACACCGATAGGTGCTTGGCGACAGATTTTCAACTTGAGGGTGGTAGCCGGCCAGTCGGGTACTACAAAGTACCCTACCACCGTGCTATGGTTTCCTCACGATGTTTTCCTTCACCGAAAGCTCAAGCTCATTGTAGGATTCGAACCCACGACTTTCGCCGCGGTATCCGACGTCACTTACCACTGAGCTATCATCGCCTTAATGTTTAAATGTTTAAATATTATTGTACATCTCACATTAGATTATTACTGAAACAATTCAAAATTAATGTTGAGCAAATAAACAGTTCTATTAATTTTACTATGTCACATGTACCATAAGCCTGCCGCACAGTTATGGCGGAAACTTACAATAGGACAGGACGCATCGGTGCATTATCTTGAATGTATGTACCTACAATATTTCCATTATAATAAAGCATGTTGTTTACATTGTGTAATGGAAGATTGGATAGCTTGTGGCACTGCCGCTATAAATAAAAATACAGAAAATATTGACTACAAGACTGAAATTTCCTTGTCAGTATGTTTTTCCGCGAAACGGTTAGTAGTTTCGGCACACAAATAGATTATATCCTGGAATAAGAAATAGGATACTTTTTATCCCGGGAAAAGATAAGATCCCACGAGAACACAAACAGCGGGGGACAGATATTATGAAATTAGATATTTGTGAAGGAAACCTAAATAATAAAATGTACCAAAAATATACATAATATGTACATACATATAGGTAATCTGTTCATGAACACTACTGTAATCGATTTCACTCTACATACAGCCTTGGTACACGTGATCTTTGGTTCACACGGATCTGTTGGTTGGTGCCGTCGCACGCGCATGTCACTCACACTCGCCACGACGTAACAATACACCCAGAGTAGATGAGCTGTGTTCTCCATTGTAACAATTTAAATCGACACTCAGTATGTGAAACACACAAAATATGGTTGGATTTTTAATTAGCTGGGCTGATTTGACAGTTTTTGTAAATAAATATTTCGTTACTTAGAAATTATTTTTTAAAATAATGAATGGGAATTAAATACATGTAATCACTGATATTAGATTGACTTTTATATAAAATCAAAGGCAAAAGTTTTTTTTTATTAAATCCGGGCTGCCTTTCAATACTTTGAAATGGGATTATTTATTTTCTTTGCGTTTTAGTCGATCCACAGAAGTATGTATGTAATACAATTCAATGTTTTTAATAGTTTGACGTTTGATTATTATAAAATTTTAATTGCACCTACTTACCTACTACTTCTACAATCTTCCATACTTAATAAATAATAATGCTAAGGATATGTAGTTCATATATGTATACGTTAATTAATTGACATGCATTTATTGATGAATGGAAACATTGCTAATGGATTGCTTTACTGAAAAACTAATAAAAAAGTGTAGTTTTAACTTGAAGATCTATTAACGATTTCAATACATTGCAAGATTTACAAAGTTATGTGTCGGTAGCAGTGGAATCCCCTTATTGTTGTACCAACTAACGCTCATCTTCATTTGCCGGCAGATTGTCGACCTCGGGCTTTGTCTACAGCAAATTATTTGCTGCTACGTTTGACAGCCTCGCCGAAGGTCAATGAAATATCGCTAAGCCGGAAGATCCTCCCGCAAAAGAGCACTGAAAACAAAAACAGAATTGGTTTTTAATTTCCTGAACACGCTTCTAGATTACAATTCACTTGTTTACGTGACTATGCGGAATAGTAGGTATTGTTAAGGTACAGTCGATAGAAAAAACAAATTTGACTGGTGACTTGTTAAGTTAGTGTACATAATATGTTTTGACGTCTCGGTTGAAGGCTCAGTGGTTTGATTGAAATTGAGAGACGTTGCGGTTGAGTGAAGCCAAAGGAAGGTTGATAGATATTTCTATTACCTTCACATATCTTTGAAATTTTTAACTAAAAAATTGTGGTACTTTATCAAAGATGTGATCATCCATTTCATCGCTTTTTTTTATGTCACAAGTATTTATTTTCTCATCTTAGTTTTTCAGGCCATGAAGTGCAACCAAAGGTATCCTATTGACAGTCACAGTTAGTTATATATACATTTTATACTTCTTGAACTCGAACATAATGTATTTATGTATTTTTGATTTTATACCCTCACTATAAACTATTTTAATTAGATCTGATTGCATTACATTGTCTCAAACAATTGATACATACAACTGTAGTTATATTTTTCGTTTATGTTATTGATTGAAGTGTGAACGTAGTTTTAATTAAAATGTTGTATTGAGATTGATTTCTATTATATTGTGATGAATGGCTGTTTACACATATCATTAGAATATATCGAGATGTTTTCATTAATTGTTATAAATATAATCAAGTAACGCTGCCAGTCTGCTGGAAACTTTTTGCCGATCGACAGCAGCGGTAGCCCTGAGGAAATTTTCTATAAGTACGTATAGATTTTATATTTGTTGTAAGTATTTAATAAAATAATAAGCAACCACCTAGGGCTAACCCCAGAGAAAGATTTTAGACCGTCGCAAACTGATTTTAACATAGAACAGTGCCGGAAAAAAATCTGACATAGAAACAAGGTTAGAAAGACGTCATAATTTTTTCTAATCAGTAAAATATACAAAATTAACCTCTTAGCTAGAGAGTTAAACTTATGACCAACTTGGTAGACATCATCATATCAGCCGGAGGACTTCCACTGCTGAACAATGGCCTTCCCCAAGGATCTCCACGATGGCCGGTCTTACTAATGCTTGACAACTTTAAGATGGAAGGCAACCCTACAAGCCTACTGATCATTACGCAAACATATCAAGATAAAACAATTACCTTTACAAGACCGACAAGCTACGCTACTAGCAGTAGGTATGTAAGGAATTCAGCTCAGTTAACTTAACTAAGTAGTGCTTAGTAATTGCGTGTCTCAGTACAACAGTTTGCTTGTTGTAATCATGTAGGTATTTGCAATTGTTCTACATTCCGTTGGTACCGTGACTCAGTATACATTTGTTATTACCAGAGTGGTTTATTGCTGTGGTCATCTGGACACGTGGTAAGATGTTTTAGTACTTGAAAAATATATTTTATAGTAACAATGCACTAGTAAAACTGCACGGAAATACAGTAAAATGATAGAAGTAAAAAACAGAATTTTGCTTATAAGAGTAGATGTGGTTTTGCATTCTCGCCAAATAAATTAGTTGTATAGAACACGAATGATTAAAAAACTATCAAAAAGAAATATTTCAGTTATCATTTTGGTAGAACTGACTATTTTCATAGTTTTCATTTGATAGATTTCAAAACCACAACCTGTATCTATTTATGACATTTCAATAGAAAAACGGTAATGCCTTTTTTTACTTATAATAGAAACCAGCATTGAATTGACTCCAGCGGAGATCTCCTAGCTCATACGTAGGTATTCTAAATTCAACAAGTATAGAGTCACGTCAGATATCAGATACCTCTGTCGTTACATATTACATCATAAGCAGTGTCTGGTTGCAAAACCTAAAGCTAACTTACCATGCAAGCTTTATGTAACTTGAGCATGACCTTAATATGGAGTAAGACGTTTTGTCATATTTTACATATCACTCACACTAATTTAGATGGCTTCTTTTACACTCAGCAAAGAGATAGATTGTTATTCATAATAAGAACATAAATAATGTGACCCATTTTTTAGTTCTAAGTTAATCCTCATAAAGCTTCATTGGAGTCTGAAATCACCAATTTCGGGATGATGGACAATAATGGACATGAACATGTAGATATTTTTTCCGCGACTGAATTTAAACCACCATGTTCGATAAGTGACCTTACAGCAATTGTATTAGAATCTATTTAGTAATATAACTTTAGAGAAAAACGTCGGTATTGCTCAGGTTCAAAGGCGATGGTGGCCACTTACATTGGAACTGTCAATAGCGATATCTCAGACGCCTTACCTAGTAGTAAGAATGTATCAAATCGAAGTTACCACTTTTAAATTACCTTGGCAATTGAGTCATATACTACCAAATTTGACGAGTCCCCGCCTACTCCATACCATCTTCATCCTAATACCAAAGTGGGATGTAAGGTCGGTGCACACAGCTCAAATAATTTATAATCAAAACTGCAGTATCGGTCCTTTGTAGGCGGGCCGACGTAATGCGTCACTAGAATGAAGTATTGATCACTAATTATTGGATACCGACGCTATCATTGTCTAGCATAGGGTCACCTCATGATGAAAAATACAAATAATAATAGAGGCATATGACTATTCCTTAATATAGCAGGTAGAAGTGTTACTTGAATTTTTGTTAACATACATCCTTGCCATTTTCGTCAGAACAAAGGATTCTACGCCCCAAACTTGATGATTTGCTTGCATGTGTTGAGTATTATAATATAGCAGCATAATTATATATTTCTCCATGCCATTTTTTAATCAAAACCTCTGAAAGTTTGATTAGTTTTTTGTCGTTTGTCAAGTTTTACTGAGTTATTTTGCAGGATTCTTTTCAGTTTCAGTGTATTCCGATCCGTTGGTAGAAGGTTGGTAGAGTCAATTGTAACGTTTATAAGAGCTTTATCGGAACCTAAACTGATTAAAATGAAGTTTGACGTCAACTTCAGACTTGTAGATCTATTTTAAGAGTTGATGATTGTTATTATAGCAGAATAAATAGCGTTGGACGCTTCGATCAGTAAATAGATGATCAAAGGTTGAATGTTATAAAATAAGTACAATAAAAATTATAATACCTTCTTAAAATATTAATAGAAAGTAGAGATGGCAACACGGGCATGCGCTATTGCGGAACTATTGGAGCGTCGTTAATCAATAATGATAACCAATTAAATTGATCTGACACAGAACCTATCGGGTGCGATGAACTCCGGGACTCAAGTCACTAGCTAGAGTATGTTGAGTTAGTTTGCAATATGTACTTACTTTATTATTATGCTATTTACACAGTAATATGCAGCAGAACTAGTAGTATAATTAATACGATTTATAATTTGTTTTTAAATAAAGTTCTTATTTTACAACGATTACGGCTCGCTATGGCAGGATTTGTGTGACAGATGTTGGAATGTCTTTCTAAATATTTTTTGCCAAAGGAATAATTTTAACGCTTTAAATGTTACTGTACTGACCTATATGTATATTTGAAATATTTTTTTTACAATTTCACCATGGTAAGCGATGATGTGGCCGAAGGTGGTGACAGATTTTCAACTTGAGGGTGGTAGCCAGCCAGTCGGGTACTACAAAGTACCCTACCACCGTGCTATGGTTTCCTCACGATGTTTTCCTTCACCGAAAGCTCAAGCTCATTGTAGGATTCGAACCCACGACCTTCGCCGCGGTATCCGACGTCACTACCACTGATCTATCATCGCCTTAATAATAATAATACAAGTGTACGATTATGAGCACTTTGCTAAGTTGATTTACTACGTTATCAACAAACTATGACTGCAGAGTCAGTGAGCTGAATTATTGTTACCTACGCTTCGATTGTTAAGTTCGATAATCTACACGAGTTATTAACAATTGTTAAGATATCCAGTGGAGTAACTAACAATATAATTGAGTAGGATCTTCGCAGCTAAACATTGTCAGCGTGGGTTTTGAATGATCATTAATCATTAAACAATTACGTTTGTATTCATTATAATAACTGAAGACGTAATAAGCACGAATTCTGTACAGGGCGAGTCATAAATTCATCATGTTCAAATTGTTAATAATTTCTGATCTTTAGCATAACAAAAATGCATTTATCTTTGTCTTGTTTAGCTTTTATACAATCAGTAAAAATATAGAACTTCATGAATAAATAAACAGAATATTTATTATTTCTTTACGATTACCTATGTTTTCTATGTCGACGAAGCGGATGTATTACTTAAGACTTACCTAAAAACTAACAAATTATAATTGCTAAATAATAATTCTATATTTAGCATCAATAAAAACGTTATTTTTAAATTGCTTATATAACAAAATTTATGTGAAATCGCTTGAAGTTGTTGTGGCCATCTTGTGTGTGGAGTGGTGCAGACGGCGCGGCGCCGCACCTGCGTGTACGCAAGTAGGCCATCGCAACTTGTCGGATTGGCCAATCCCCGTCGATAATGACCGGCCAGACTGTTTCCCTTCGCCTTATACGGATTACATAGTACAGTTTGTTAAATTGTTAAATTGATAACGAAGTTGTAGAAGGAATTGTAAAAGTGTGATAAACTATTGCAATGTATAATTTTGTAACGTAAGGTGTAAATTAAAGTCAAATTCAGAGCCATTCATTCGGTTAGGGCACTTATGATGGTCGGGATACAGAAATTACCATCGATTCATATTCAGTTACATAATTCCATTTAGCCAGCCTTCAACTGAGAAGAAACGGCAAGATCGGTAAATAAGGGAAAGTTTTGTAGTTTTTAGAAATTAGCTCTACAGTCAGCTTGGCTACTTTTTTTTTAATGATATCTAATCCAAAATTATTTGCCAAAATTATCGCGTATCATTTGCGACTCAAAGGGTTCGAAGTTCAAGAGGAAGAAAACAGATATATCTACGACCACATCAGAAAATTTTAAGGCAATGATAGCTCAGTGGTAGTGACGTCGGATACCGCGGCGGCGAAGGTCGAATCCTACAATGGGCTTGAGCTTTCGGTGAAGGAAAACATCGTGAGGAAACCATAGCACGGTGGTAGGGTACCTTGGGGTACCCGACTGGCTGGCTACCACCCTTAAGTTGAAAATCTGTCGCCAAACACCTATCGGTGTGTTCCGGCAGCTGTACTTGAGAGCCAGTTCCCATCTAGGCTTTGTGTGCTTACCACCTTCGGCCACATCATCACTTACCATGGTGAGATTGTGGTCAAATACAAGCTTATCCAGAATAAAAAAAATTTAAAACATTACGCCAGCTCTTCTCAGCAAAAGCATCCTTCGGAATCGTGCGTTAGAGTCTAGACTATTCTTCAAGGCCAGAAATACATATTTTCATTTTACGCGCAAATCATAACGCTGGTGTTGGAGGTGTCTTTAGGCAACTTATTGGCCCATTTGTGGTATAAATTATGTATGGACTTTTGTCAGGGTTAAAAGTCAAATTATAATTATAAGAAGAAAGTTATGTTGCAGTTACTGCCATATTGCATTAGTTAGGTAACACTATTAAATATAATACCGAGCTAATTAAGTGTGTTATTTCCTTTTACTGCTTTATTTATGTTACAAAATATCATTTATTGTCGGACATTATAATTAATGTACGGATGGTTGGTTAGTAAGTAATGAACACTTTATGTGTTTATTGTGCGATCGTAAAACTTTGTTCCCTGGTTTTGTAACCAATTAGCTTCTGTGAGCTTTCACTTTATAGGGATCTCTTGGATAAAATAAAAAACGTTTTTTTTATTTTATAGATCTCAAAGTAGAGTAAAAATAATAGATATAATATTTGACAGTGCATTTGTTGGTTTGTTGTAATTTTTATTTAATAATATTTATTGTTAAAATCTAGAAAAGGTCAAAGGTCGCGGGGGTGCCTTATAAATACAGCATAAATAGGAGCAATACGCAAACAATTGTTATTCAAGTGGTTTATAGTGTTAGGTTTTTATTCTAATATCAATTATTATTTATGTTGCTTGTGTTTTTATTAGTTTTGGCAAATGAATGTATAGTAGTTATTCTGTAATTTTATTATAAATGGAGCGAGCAACACAGAAAAAGTAATAGAGATGACGGGTAGGGATAAAAGTAGGGATCGATAAAAAGAAAAGGCAGCGGTTGATTGGGACAGTCGTATTTCATTTGTGTTGCTGATAAGCATTGCTGAATATAATATAGATTGTTCAAGTTCATGTGTCTTCTTATTGAGCTGATTCCAATACCACTACATAAGTACCAATATCGCCAACAATAGAACAATAAATAACATGAAACTAAATAAGTGGGTGTTTCCCATAATCTTTATCTTCTTCTTTACATAGCATAAAATGAAGTAGCTTCCATAATTTTGCTAATTTAAATTGCTTCCACAATAATATACATACTTATTAAGGTACAGAAAAGCCGAGAATTTCAATGATTTGTGATGTGATGTTCGAAGCGGGCGGGGGAAGGCTAGTTAAAATAATACAATAAATTACCACCTTAAACGTTTATTCTGAGTAAAATTTTAATTGTGAAATTACTGCTTCAATATTTTTTTTCACATACGGAACCACCGGTAAAACAAATATTATAATTTTATTACACAACAGTATTTATTACTCGCTTTGTTATCAACACGTCTGATTGACGTCTTACTTTTTATCAGAATAGAAAGTAATTCTTTGAAATATGATTGGTGGGAAATGATTAAAATATTAACCTGGTGTTGCCATTATTTCTAACACTCCTTTTACTTAAATGGTTTTATTGTAATACCAGCGATTACACAATGTATAAATGACTTCATGAAGGAGACAGAAATCTAGTTGGTTCCGTCTGATTGATGAGCATGCTGCCAGTTCTGCTTTATCAAGTTGTCTAAGTTTTCTTTATTATTTCTGACTCGTAAAACTATATTTGTAACAATGTTCTTTCTATACGGGACATGTAATGTTACAATTCGTCAGGTATTTGTTTGTACTTGTCAACTAACCGCAATAAAGCTCTGGATGGTTGTGGTTTCTATAACAGTAGCCCTCCTACTTGTTTTACGTGCAAGTGAGCAGATAGACTCGCTCTATTATTCGGTATTTTCCCACAATATATGTACAAAGGGCGATGATAGCTCAGTGGTAAATGACGTCGGATACCGCGGCGAAGGTCGTGGGTTCGAATCCTACAATGAGCTTGAGCTTTCGGTGAAGGAAAACATCGTGAGGAAACCACAGCACGGTGGTAGGGTACTTTGTAGTACTCGACTGGCTGGCTACCACCCTGAAGTTGAAAATCTGTCGCCTAGCACCTGTTGGTGTGCTCCTGCAATTACACTTGAGAGCCAGTTCGCCTTTAAGGCATTGTAATAAGGTGTACAACACATTAGCAATCCTAATGTCTATAGGCGACGGTTGTCACTTACCATCAGGTGACCCGCCTGCCTCGTTGTCACTTGTGACATAAAAAAAAGTTTGTTTTCATTCGACAGCTTCGTTATTGTTAGTTATTATTTTACTTCTAGCATCTGCCTCGCGTTTTCTATATGAAAAGTAGTCAGGCACATTCCTATTAGTGAATTTACAAAATCGGATCCGTACTTACGGGTACTACCTCCTATAACGGCCATAGTAAGAGCGCTAGTCAGCGGAAAGTAATAGAAGCGCGTCATCACAACAAATTCCTACATCGCGCTAGCAAAGTTTTCTCGGCACTTTGTATATACTACAATACAAACGAGTTGTCATCAAGAAATTTAACGTTGAACTGCAGTCCCCGGTTATTGACACCTGGCCCGGTGGAAGATCTTCCCTTTTCGCGGTATCTATGACATGACATATCCAACACTCCTAATAAGTGTAGATTGTGAAGATTACATTGATAGTTATAGTTAGTGCCATCCACGATGACAATATGTCGATATGCAGCACTACAACACTACCAAAAGGATGCACCACATGATGCACACTCGTACTGTAATAAAAAGAGTGGGGCGCGTTTTCGTGGATGGCACTTATCTAAAAAACTAACTTTTTGTGTTAAAAATTAAAAGTATTTTTGTTCCTTACTGCAATAAAAAAAAATTATGTCATTCTGGTAAGCGTTTTAATATTACCTTCAACACCTTTACCTGTATTATTTTATAGTTGATATTTACTACTCAATTTGTAGGTATTTTGTTCTGAACTTTGCTATAGAAATAATGAAATGAAATGAAATATTTATTCATCCAAGTAGGCCTTCACAGGCGCTTATGAATTGTCAGATTCTAATGACTCTAATGCACGGTTCGGAAGGTTGCTTTTGCTGAGAAGAGCCGGCAATAAACTCAGCAATTACTCTTTTCAAAACAAACTTAGAATTATTACATAAATTTATGTCTTGCAAGAGCGAGCGCTACACCCAAGCATTGTCGTCATTTAAATATTCGTTAATATGGTAGTACGCCTTCTGTACTAAAACATACTCTGTACTTACTAATATTTTGATGTACAAATAATACGTTTGCATAAATATACTGTGAAGCTACTGTGAGGATACTAATTTGTTTAAACTTATCTCTGAGAGAAGCTCGAGAGCTCAAATTATAAATAGCCCGCACTGCTTGTTTTTGTAAAATAAAAATAGTTTCGATATCAACGGCTTTGCCCCAAAGCAAAATGCCATATGACATAACACTATGAAAATTGCTAAAATAAACACGCTCCGTGACGCAAGCCATATACTCCTGAGGCCTAATACCAGTCTCAGCAAAGGCTCGAGCCACGAAGTTCATCACACGGGGACGATGATTGCATTCTCTAAAACAGATTAATTTTGCAATGAGGGTTCTGGCTACACCGATACGTCGTTCGATTCTCAATTGCCAAGCGGGTGCAACAGCAGCGCTACGTGGTGCTCGGTCTGCAGTCGGAAACATGACTCGAGCCACACGACACACCGCAATCGCACCGCAATAAAGAATCGAATGAGTATCAGTGAGATCTTCACTAACTTCTAAATAAGGAACTAGGAAAGAGTCCATAACCCCCACTAATGCCAAATTACGTCTATGAGTGGGCAAACGAGGTAGACGTGGCCTAGATCCGGGTGTGGTACGATACTGTTGAATTGCGTCCTCTAAGGCCCTCCTCAATTGCTCATTAGTCTGGGTACTTACGCTCATACTTACACAATCCTCCTCATCGACCGCGAGATCAGTCCGAACCGCCATCGGCACCGGAACCTGAATCGGTATCGGAGCCGATACGGAAGTAAGTGGTATTTCTCGCGAGTCAGAGTTCGTGCAAATAGGCAACGACTCCAGACGTAGCCGATCAAGCACAGACTCATCCAACAGCTTACATCGTTGAATAGCCCGTACCTGATCCGATAATCGTTGTGCTGAAACATTGACAGTTGATTCAAGGACCCGAAACAGAGGCAGCATCCGGTTACGATAGGCAGTCAGGTTAATTCCCCCCTCTGTAGCCCCATAATAGGCGCGCATGCAATTCTCATTAATGGTTTGAGTCCATCGCATGCGGCGCACTACACCACCGGTAGCGGGAACCGGGTGCAGAGCAGAGTGCCCTGCAGGCCCCAAGCGTGCCGGCAGCGGAGGTCGCCCTCTCGGTCGTCGCGCAGGTGTTAGTGGCGGCGGCGAAGGCGAAGGAAACCTATCCTCGTCACTCGATACGCTGTCATTGGAGGGGATCACATAGTGATTCCCCGACGACGTCGACGACGAACTTGGCGAGGAAGGTGGAGGTGGTGATCGTGCGCTTATGTTGGCCGCTGTCTTTTTCGATCTCGATCTTGTTATCATTTTATTTTGTTCAATCCAAATTCCAAATTTCTCGTTAGGTATGCGTCAAAGTGACATTTCAGCTGCATTTTTAAAATAATATATTGTGTATTTATTTGATTTGTTCTATTGGTGCCACATATTAAAATTTGTTAGAATCCAAAGACTTTAAACGTATCTATTAAAATTTCTTTGTTAGAATCCAAGTAAATATTAATATAAAAATGTTTTATGAAAAATCAAGACCGTCAGTGTCAGCGGTTTTTTTTTTTAATTTTTTTTTAAATTATTATTATTACCTTTGTTTGTTTTTACAAATATGAGCAAACAACCACAAACCAAAAAAACCTTTCACTATGAAAGGGTTTTTACAATGTTTACTACGTGCTACTATAGAGGCACGACCGGTTGACTAATTCAATGTTTGTTTCTGTGGCTCCTGGTTTTTGTTACAATACCTATTTAAAAAACAATAAGCCTCAGCATTTTATATACCTACAATAGGTGTCTATCTACGTTATTACCTATGAATTAAAGTCGGACATGAAATATAAAATTATTGTTCATACAGTGATTTTTGATCTCAATAATTTTAAGCAAGCTTCCATCCCGTGGTATTTCTTGCGTTCACATGTTTAACATGAGTAAATGTCCACTTGTGCCGTGAGCGCCGGGCTTGTGGTAGTCAAAACCAAGTTGTATTGTAAAATAAAAAATTAATCAGCGAATCATTGCTACTTACATTGCAAAATCTAAGTGTGTTTTTTTTATTGCCCACCAGCTGTTCGAAACACACTTCCGTCACTATCTGACAACTCACGCGAAGTGGCCGAAGGTGGTAAACACACTAAGCCTAGATAGGAACTGGCTTTCAAGTGCAGCTATCGGAACACACCAATGGGTGCCAAGTCGGGTACTACAAAATACCCTACCATCATGCTACGGTTTCCTCACGAAGTTTTCCTTCATCGAAAGCTCAAGCTCATTCTAGAATTCAAACCCACGACCTTCGCCGCGGTTTCCGGCAACACTACTACTGAGCTATTACCGCCTAAAACATCATCACTTCAATAAATTCATCAGTGAAGGAGGACAAGTCACTCTAATTTCAAGCAAATAGTCTTTTCAGTATATTTAATGTTACCACGAATTTCCCTTGACACTACTAACTAAAGCAAATAAGCCGTTCAACAATTCACTATTGGAGGTCAGACTGTGTGAGTATATCGAACAGTGCCAATTGACGTGTTGGATGGAATGGAGCTGATTTGCTGAGCTGGTAGGGTATAAATGTGATGAGTGACGATTGGGAAATGATGAAGACACCTAATCTTGTACAGTTTGTGAAACTCCATGCAATTCTTGATTTAAATTTATATAGGCAGCATTATAGACAGTTTTATTTAAAAGTCTAAATTTTTTCAATGTTTATGAAAACTCTGACAGACGTTGCATAAACTATTGAAATTCACTCCGGCACTCGTAAGGCGGCTCTTCCACTAGAGATGTGCTGTGCTACGTTGCTATGGACGCGTTTTTTTTTATGCCAATAGGTTGACAAACAGGCAGACGGTCCCATGATGGTAAGTGGTCACCGCCGCCTATGGACATTTGCAATACTAGGGTGATAGCCGATGTGTTGCCGATCTTGAAGAGCTCTTTTTACGCCCTTTTTGATGCGTTTGATGTCCACCAATCATATTCATTGGTCACATAACACATTACAAAGCATACAATAACAAAATTGTTAGCGCAACTTTACTATAGTTTCGGTTATAACTTGTACCTATGTTAGGTACTATGTAAATCTATATATATAAAAGAAAGTCGTGTTAGTTACACTATTTATAACTCGAGAACGGCTGGACCGATTTTCATGGTTTTTGATTTGTTAGATTCGTCTCCGCCCGGAATAGCAGAATAACTATTAAAAAATAAGAAAAATGCACAAAAAAAAAAGAATAATGAAGATTATTTTTCCGACCCAAATATCGACCAATAGAATTGTACCATTCGACGTCACGTGGTACAACCTACATGGTATTATACTGATAATTTTTTGAAAATTTTCTCTGGTCGTTGCTATGTATATGTGATAATTATTTTTGTCATATATTTTGTATAGAACGACTTTTTGACATGTCTCGAGATCGGACTGACAGATGACAGATGGTTTAGATTCATAAATTGGACACGGTAGGTGTAGCTGGAATTGGGTTCTATGTTTTGTTTTAATTTCAGGGCAGGACAACGTCTGCTGGGCCCACTAGTTAATTATAGTTAAAGGACATATTAAATGCATCCGCGTGTGTATAACATAAAATATATTAGCTGTCATGACTTCTCTGCATATCAATTCACTCGTGACTGTATGTTTGTCTATCACTTGTCGAAAATATTGTTACTGTTGGTGGTAACATGCGAATCACGTTTATGACATCTGTCTATCTTGTTATAATAGAACGATCTATACATAATGTGTCAACAAATTGATTAGTGCTTTTCCGTTTATTTTTTATCAGCTAATGTGTATTTATTCCAGGATATGATATATATATACTTATGAGCCTTTCATCCAGATCCATTAAGTATTTACGGAATTATTGAATATCATCCACACAAATATCTCCTTTCCAACAAAAAAAGAATCATCGAAATCGGTTCATAAACGACGATGTTATCCGCGAACACACATAAAAAAAATATATAAGAAATACTCCTCCTTTTTTGAAGTCGTTTAAAAATGTAAACTTATTTGTGAATAGAATAATGTTCCATTTTAATTTTTCAAACTGAAATAATGCAGCATACGGGTAAAGACTGCATCGACCTAGCAATCAAAAACATTAGACTGTTCTAAGAAATTTGGAGAATCGAAATAACGTGGAGTGAAGTAAAACGTAAAGTTCAAGACCGATCACGATGGAGAACAACTGTGGACGACCTCTGCCACATCTATGGGACATAGGACGTTAAGACATGTCAAGTCAAGTCAAGTAAGTCATGAAATTTGGATAAAGTGTATCTGTACGGTGCAGCGTCCTGTATTGTAGTTATGTTTATTTTTAAACTGCATTTTCTATTTGAATCTACTTATTATAAAAGTAGGTAACCAACAATGTCAAAATTGTTATAACAATATAATATTACACTTTACCATCATTGAATAAAGATAAGATTATTATGAATGTAATCTAATCTAATCCTCACGAAACAAAAGTGCCAAAACATCGATAAAAAGTACCTATTCATGTCACCTTGCCACATCAAAATTGGGATGGTGGGAGCACATTGATTAAGTAAATAAAAAAAGATTTGCACAAAACTCTAGCTTTTGCTGCCAGCCAGGCGAAAACAATAAAGTACTCACCAACCACCATGCTAAAGTCTCTTCTTCAAATCTTTCACCAAATGTTCAAGCTCAATCTGGAACATTCTCCACACACAGCCATCTGATTCTGCTAAGCAGAGCTGGTACTATGGAAACCAGATAACTGATGCTCTACTTTTTAAATAGATAATTACACCCAGGCTCAAGACAAACAGTCTTGTTTGTCCTGGATGGGAATCGACCTGCAAATTATGGCGTCATTGACCTATAATTCAAACCCATTGTCGTCACAGCATTTGATGTCATCAATGCTATTGTAGCAACATCTATCTACAAATAGATATAGTTCGCACGAATCTTAGATAGATGGCGCTCCAATAATCTACATCGCGCTATCGAAGTTTTCCAAGCGATCTACATATATACAAGCTTCCAACATTTACAGTTGGACCGTGGTCACTAAGCAAGATTAGACTGGCGGAAGATCTTCCCTTTTCAGTGGAGGAGTCTAACACCTCGCTCTTCCATACTATCATTGAGACTCGCCTCTCCTGTTTCAATTGGGTAATAATCAATCAGAACCATAATATGGTTTTGATAATATTGTTGTGTGACCTTCGACCAGAGTATTCATTCTAGATACACGTTATCTCTTATATTGTTTCTAATGAAAGTATGTTGTCTTATATTTGACAGGATGTTTATAATAGATATAAAATTGGTTCGTGAATTGAGAGCACACTTCCGATTCGTATTCATGTGAAGGTCTTTGCCTCAATGTCGCTTTAATGAGAGTTTTATTGAAAAATAATCAATTTGTTTGCAAGTGAATTAATTTGCGACTTCGTTCACTGTGTAGGTACCAAGTTTTGCACAACTTCACGCATATTTCTTCGACATTCGTGTATTTTACTATGATTTTTTGTGTACTTAACGAAAGCTTAGCATGCATCCCAATAAAAGTAGGTATCAGTTATATTCATAGTTTTTTCTGCAATATCCATCAAGTTATGTATAAGAAACTTCAGGATAACATTATTTTTAGATGCCTTGAATGTATTGAAAAATATTATCGGAAGGAAGCTTCATGTTTGCTGAAAAATATGACGTAACATTACAATGGGAACTTGTGTGAACTGACTGAATTGATTTCGATATTTTCATACGAATGTTAAGTGTTTAAAAATAAAGTAATCAGCTGGGTTCGTATTCTTTTTTTTTTTAATTTTCGGCTTTATAAATGTTCCCTAAATTCCTGTCAGTGCCTAAGACGTTTCTGGAAACAAAATGCACTTATAAAATTCCTATAGGTAGGTGTAGTCACAAGACAACTAAATTGCCTAATATGGCAGAGAGTGTTCACGGCTTTATCGCAGTTTACGCTCTTGAGAGTTTCCATTTCATCAGGTCTGTACAATTAATCAAGGGATTTACATTTAATTTCATGCAGGATTTACTTTTAGCGTGTTTTATCAGCAGATAGCAGCAGAATGACGCACGTTTATGTGATTAAGCAAGGTGAAGCAGATGTTTTGCTGAAAATAGTTTTAACCTAGGCCTCATTTAATTACTTAAATAAATAATGTAAGTTAAACATGGGTGGCCAGTATTTGTGTGGTAGCTGACTGGATGTTGACAAACATATCAAATCAGCTCCTTTTTTTCGAGTAGTTTTATATATATAATATTGGTTTGTGACGTCATAAATATGCACCATCAAAAGATCTACTTTTTATCGTTAGAATTGTAAAATGAACCATAAAAAGGATACATTTTACAATGTATTAATGTTTCCGAGTATTTTAGGATGTTTTATACATTCACCTTTTTATACTTATAATATCATGTATACCTACATGAATTTTTTTTTCGAGTAACGTCCTTATTGATAAAGACTATGACGATTGGTCTAATTTCAAAATAAAACTTCTTCACATTCATAAAAATATTCAAAAATAATTAAAGACACGTTATTTTCGGTTTGTACACACAGACATACCGCAAATTGCAATGATGGTTACTATGAGGCCACAATACACAATACATTACATCGTTGAAGTGGGTTAACGGGTTAATTTACTTAAGTTACTACACAATTATTTAACCTTCAAATGTGGTAATTGTTTTGACGAATTTGCAAGGAAACAAATTTACCGTGTTATTTCAAAATTAAATGATGTATTTTTAACACGTAAAAACCCGGTAAATATTTTGACTTATCTGCCTGTCAATCATGAGTTAAACGCCAAAGAAACTAAAGCAAAAAATTTTATGCGTTAGATAGGTAGGTACCTAGAACCCAAAAGTTTATACATATAAATTATTTTTTGTTTACGTCAGCTGGAAGACCACTGCTGGACAATGGCCTCCACAAGGATCTCCACAATAGCTGGTCATGCTCTATTCGTATCCAGTAGATTCCCGCAATCCTCACAAGTTCGTCGGGCCACCGAGTTGGAGGCCTGCCCACGCTACATCTTCCGGTTCGTGGTCGCCACTCATAATGAAATAATAATAATCAAAATTCAGGTATAGGAATTTCTGTAGCATTATCGATATAAGAATTGAGACATAAAAAGTGGTTTAAAGTATGAGTGTTATTCTATGTCTACGGTCGTTGTAAGTATACTTAAGTAGGTGAATCTGACAGCAAAGTGAAATGCTAACGCCCCCAGTACTAAGTCATATCATTAAGAATTTCGCAAGCAATTTTTCACACCTCACATTTAAGGATTAAATATTGAATGCATGACATTTTGATATATTGGAATTGAATTGATTTCGAATCTACCTAGACGAATTTCTATTGACGTTGTTATGACAAAAGCCAATCTAACCAATAATTGAGTTACGCAGTTCTTTTACGCCTAATACGGATATTTTATTTGTTTATTTAATTGTATTATTTAGTACGCTATAGCACTGTGGCTTTAAGTACGTCACGAATAATCTAGGCACATAACATTTGGCGCCAGGTACAACGTCAACAAATTGGACAATACATAAGTGTCGTCAGGGAAATTCTTCATTTAAAATTTTGAATATTTTAACTATAATAGATGAATTGTACATAGTAATACGTAGATGTGTAAACGTACGTAATGATTTACAATACCTTATTTATATGGATAACAGATTACTGAGTACTACAAATCCTTAGAAAATAAATACGAATACATACCTGATTTTCAGATTTTGGTTTACTTATCACTTTTGGTTGTGGGTTCGAATCCTACAATGGGCTTGAGCTTTCGGTGAAGGAAAACATCGTGAGGAAACCGGTGCACGCAACCGAGCACGGTGGAAGGGTACTTTGTAGTACCCGACTGGCTGGCTACCACCCTCAAGTTGAAAATCTGTCGCCAAGCACCTATCGGTGTGTTCCGACAGCTGCACTTGGGAGCCAGTTCCCATCTAGGCTTTGTGTGCTTACCACCTTCGGCCACATCATCACTTACCATGGTGAGATTGTGGTCAAACACAAACTTATACAGAATAAAAAAAGAAAAAAAAAGAAAGATAAATCAGGTAATGTAGGAACGCATAGTGAAAGTAGAGATCTGGAAGCATTTAGAAAAAATTACAATAAAGAAAACATTACTTAACCTATTCCATACTCGTGTTATAACTCGATTGAGTTATAACACGAGGTCATTTCAGTTTACTTATGCTTTAGTTTTGAGTCATCATAGGTAACAAAAGTAAGTAAGTAGGTTGGTGCCGATACCACCGAGCCCTCTTCTAGGCATTGTAAAGTGTCGGTAACACATTGACATCTATCTACAAATAGGGGACAGTAATCACTTACCATCAGGTGACTGACTGCCAACTTGTCAAACGTGATATAAAAAACTAGACAAAGCGGAGATGCATCACATTATTATCACTGTGTGTATAGTCTGCAGTCCTTGCATATTTGTCCAGGTTATATTATTATAACCTTCAATATTTAAATGAAGTACTGTCCAAGGTAATAAATACAATGCAAACCGATCCTCTATTTTAACACGTTCTCAATGACAAACTTTAAATATAAACAAATAATTCGTAGCGCTTTATTTTTAAATTAACTTTTAGCAAATATGGTCATACAAATGTACCTAGTCCTTGCCAGAATGGATAAATGACACTGGCCATCCATCGTGTCCAATGCCCGCCACAATATTTGATAAACAAAACGTGATATCCATTCAATTTTTAACTCTAACTTAAACGAGTATAGTCTACAATTGAACTAACTTATTATAACGAGGTAAGTTAACATGTGACAGAGCGCACGTAAATCCATATGGGAATTTACAGTCTTTGTTTACTAATGGATTAATTGTTAGCACCATTCAATTAATAAATAGCTAACACAATGATTTCTTACCGTGCCTTTACTATGACATAAAAGGAAACTTCTTGTTTTATTGATCGCAATACGTACATTTAACGTATACCGATTTTGTATTATGTTTTCTGCGCTTCATAAGTACATCAAAACATTTTTATTTTGTAAAAAAAACACTTGTATAATATTACAGTGTTAATATTATAATCAAGCATAACATAGCGATGACCTGCGGTAAATCGTAACATTGTTTAAGGAAAATTAATTATTATTTCGATTTCCTTCCTTCACAATAGGATAGGCCTAAGGGAGTGGCTTGTCTACTTAGTGAATCACTTACATTGCGTACGCAATATTTAATGTGGGATGGTATCTCCCACTTTCTTTTATTATTTTTCATCACACTTCCATTACCAGTTAGGAATTACCCACACAATTTAAGTTATTTCCATGTTACAAACTCTGGACTTTTTCCCTTTATGTACTTGTATTTTGTTTTTTTACGTCAGCGGGGCTAGCATGGGCATGGGATGAAATTTTTATCCACCGGTTATGTCCACTGACAAGGGACAAAATTATTTTATCCACCTGTCATAGAATGGCAACAGGGGGAATGAGAATTATATCACTTTTTGACATTAGACGGGGATATTCACCCCCCGCCTATAGCATGGCGACTAGGCGAAGAGAATTTTTTTGACATAACAAAGGGACAAATTTATCCTCATCTTAGGAGGTGGGTTTAAATTTCTCTCCAAAGTAAACTTTGAACGGCTGACGCCGACGTGCTCCTACGGCACGACGACTGCAGTCGACGGCTGCCGCCGATGTGTGCCGATGGCAGTCGTTTATCCACCCATATCGCCATGCTCGGAGGGTGGATAAAACTGACAGAGGGAAATAGCATTTTGACCTCTCCCCGGGGATAGTTTATCCACCCATGTCGCCATGCTCGGGAGGGTAGATAAAACTGACAGGGGGAAATAGCATTTTGTCCTCTCCCCGTGGATAAAATATTTCCGGACATGCTAGCCCTGCAGAGGTCTAACAAGAAGTACACATGGTGATGATGGTAAGTACCGTCGCCTATAGACATTAGCTATATCAGGGGGATTACCAATGCGTTGTCGAACTTTTTCGAATGCCTTGATGGCAACTGGCTCTCTCCACACGGAGTCAAGCACTCCGAGTAACAGATTTTCAAGTTGACGGTGGCCAGCCACTGTTTGTAGAACTCAACATTCGTGCGTATCCTAGAGCTATGGTTCCTCAGAGTTTTCCTTCACCAAAAGCTCATGCTCATAAGTATATTCATACCAAAATGTTAAAGATTCTCAAGGAGACTTTTGTTTGATCTCCTTTTATTTTCAATAAAACCCAAAATATGATGTAAAGCTGGTGGTTTATTTCCTGCATGCCATCACGAAGGCTAAATACGTCGTCAAATGAATAACTATGAGCTAATACGTATTCACGATATAGTCACAACACAATAAACAATCACGGAGATGTACGCGATGGCAAATAGGCTCGCGTCCGTTCTGTCAACGAGATAATAGCATACTTGGGGCGACGCGCGACGCAGTCCCATTCTGATTTAGTCAAAGAGCTACATTATATTTCTGTCTGTATTTTCAAATTCAACAACCAAGGGCGTAATAGTGTAATTTTTTTTTCTGGGTAAGCGGCCTTTCATGAATGAGGTTTGTGGCCAAATATGAGCATATTTAATACTAGCTGTCACCCATGGTTGTACCCGCATTCCGAAGAGAACGCTTTAGGGGTTCAATTTCAAAAATCCTATATTTGCAGATACTCACATCCTATTAGGAATCTACTAGCCAAATTTCAAGTTTGTAGCATTTATAATTTATAAGATTTCGTGATTAATCAGTCAGTAGTATTTCGATTTTACATACATAGACAGATAAACAAGCAATAATTGTGTGTAAATTTACCCTCGAGGAAATTTTCTATATAGGTAGGTACATAGGATGTACAGCATATAAATAAAATAATATGTAATTGATGATCTCACAAGTTGACAGACTCGTATTTGAAGGTGCAGGTTAAATTAACTAGCTTCAACTATTATTTCTTTTGTGAACAAGCAAGAAAGAAACTCTTCTATTCTCCTCACCAAATAAATCAAAATTTTTATTGGAAACTCTTATTATATTCAAACTATACGTGAGCTTTGATGGTGTCATATCATCATTCATGTAGTTTTAGAGAATCGTGCGTGCCCCTAAAAGAAGTTGGAACTCATAACTTCCCCAACTCCTCACTGTAGCTCCTGGACTATATAGTGTTAAGTACTACGACGTAGGTACTACATTCCTTAGCGTAGTTGTGGACATGAATTAACCATGTATTTACGTAACTAGGCCTTGGTTGACCGCAGCTGGCTCTAGGACACGTCTAGGCTGGCCAGCTCTACAATCAGATCTGGCAAGGCAAATAATACTAACTTGAAAGGAATATGTATAGTGTACTACACAATAAATAAATCATTATATGGAAATTTTATATTGGTCTCAGTGTAATTTCAAACACAGAAGTGCGTATCGTACCCTAAGACCAATTACGTATGCGTATGATAAGAAATCTTGTTCATATCTTCGAAGTAAAATTAATAATAAATAAATAAATACGGTGAATTTGAATGAGCTGGTTGGCGTCGTTAGATAGCCACATGTCGTGGGTTCGATTCCCATGCAGGACAGACATTTGTGTTCATGAATATATCTGTTTGTCCTGAGTCTGGATATAATAGGGATGATGCCTATATTCAAGAAAAAATACCTACTAGTGTATATTCATCTAAAAATGCTCGAAAACAGTGAACACGTTGTAAAATTCCGCCTTTTTATGGTTTTTAATTACAAATATAACGACAAAGTCGGTCTTTTGATGTCAGTCACCATCCCTATTATGTAAAAACAAGTAGTATATGTAGTAGGTATATCAACAGGAATCTATAGTACAAGTTCTACATAGTTTGGGATCAGATAGCCAAGTCGCAATATATTTATTTTCATACAAGTTTTCCGCCCCGCAGTTTCAGCCACGTTCCCGAGGGATCTTATATTTTCCCGGGATAAAAAGTATTCTATATGTTATTCCAGTATATAATCTACCTGTGTGCCAAGTTTCATTAAAATCGATACCGTAGTTTTTGCGTGAAAGAGTAACAAACATCTACACATCTTCACACACATCCAAACATACTTTCGCATTTATAATATTAGTAGAATAGTAGGATTTATAATCTAGAATTTGGCGCTGTTTATTTGTATAGATAAGCTAAGCTAACAAGGTGAGAGAATTTCTAACATTAACTGAACGGTTACGCACGCTTTCCACCGTACTTATATTGTATATGAATACTTAACCTTGAACTTCGATGAGTCAAGACATGTTTCATTGACAGCACTAATGCATATTTAAGACATACAAAATAAGGTAAGCGATGGGTATTATGACTGACGATAATTTTCGTTTATTCATGTAGTTAGGAAGGTATTCTCCGACTGCATGACATGTTCTTACGTACATTTTCTCTTGGAGGCGGTAACTTGTTATTTTTTTCTTTTCGGGTTGTTTTTTAAAATGATTTTAATTAGGTATAACTTCTAAACCCCTATAGGGGGTTCTAAACCCCTATACTATTCTAGAATTCTATTTTCTATAAATTGTGTTTCAAAATATTTATGTAATTTTCTAATGGTTTGATATTTACATTAGTATCTACATACGTCCGTAAAACAAAAGCATTACCTTCACAGAAGAGACTTGTAAAAAGTAACCCTGCATCAGATACCAGCAGACAGAAATGAGCGAGCAGAACTCAAAAAAGCTTTTAAAAATGATAACTGAAACAATATAAGAAGCGTCCAACATACGATAAGAACTTGAAGGCAAGTCCCCTGACATATCACATCATCCCTTATCGACGAACAAAAGCATTCCTGTCGAAGAAGCACAACAATGCGGCTAGCTGATTCATTTGATTATCAATGAATGCAGCTGAGTGCAAGTAACTCGACTAATTATAGCAAACTGTTGACCTGCTGATAACCCTGCGCAGTGCCAACTGACATGTTGGCACACACAGTGTGTCTGCTAAGTGCAGTAACGGATTCAGGATTTTATTTTAAACTAGCTATCCCCCGCGGTTTCACCCGCGTTCCCGTGGGATTTTCGCAACAAAGCGTGATGTTATATAGCCAGCCTTCCTCGATAAATGGGCTATCGAGCACTTAAATATTTTTTTAATTCGAACCAGTAGTTCCTGAGATTAACGATGAAATATATGAAAATATATAATATATCTATTACCTCTAAATCTAGACATGCATTTGCGAGTCTCACTCAGGCGAGCGAGCTCACATCGAAAGCGAACTCACGGGACCTTGATGTGGCATCCTATAAACATTTGGTAGGTACCTACGTACAGGCGAAGTGAAGTGTCATTCGAAGTTGCGAAATTGATACCTCACCTGAGATTCAGCTTTCGAGATTCTTACAGAATAGCATTGCTTATCTTCTTAATTAACATGTAAATAATTACTTTACAAACTATACATAAAGATCAAAATTAAAGATTCTCAATAATTTATAATAATAGGTACATAATCTACCTAATTGGTGCGTATTTCAGCTTAGTTATACTGGTAGATAAACATAATTAATTGTGCTGTATTTACAGTTTATTCGTGCTATTTCTGGATTTAAATACATACTAATGATTTTCCTCGTACTGATTATGTTCATGATACATAATTTAAATGGGCATGATTTTATGTTAAAGTAGTTGTCCCCCGCGGTTTCACCCGCGTTCCCGAGGGGAACTCTTTAGGGGTAGAATCTTTCTAAGATTTCGTGATTAATCTCGGAGTTGTATTTCGCTTTATTTACATATTATATAGATACCTACCTACATTATAAAGTTTAATTAGTTAAATGCGTTGTTATTCAACTCATTTCAACATCTATTAAATTATTATTGCATTATATAAAACGTAATTTAAATCGATTTTATTACCTACTCGTCTGATAATATAATAATAATACCTACAGAAAAGAAAGATAATATGCTTTCTCTTCTGTAGGTATTATTATTATTTTTACAATGACAATTTCATCATATGAAAAAGGACAAGGAGATTATTTATGATATGATTATTTATGAGCTTCTGGATATTTATTTACTACTATATAAAATCAATAAAATATTTACCTTATTATAACTACAATTAAAACTAATCTAATCTAAAAACTACCTAAAATAAACTATAAAAGTGCGTCGAAGACGCATCGCCGTCGACTGGTAACGTTCCCAAAAGACTGGCTAAAACTAATAAATAATTTATTAGTTTACGCAATAGACTAACAAAAATTACGTAGAATGTATCGATTTTGTATGTATATTGTTTTCTCACTAATAATAATCTTGCATAAAACAATCTTCAATTGATAAATCCGCTTCGTGATTCATTGGGCATCGAACTTTGAACTACAATTTGTACAATTCTTGAAGATCCGTGAGGTAAATTTATTGAAAGTTAATTTTCACCAGAATATTGGTGTATTAGGACCATATTAGGACTAATACTGAATCAATTTATAATGGCTGAGTGGATTCATTTATAAATAAATATCATTCATAACACACTGTCATCTGATCTCAAACTGTAGCTTGTACTGTGAAAACTAGCGTAAACGGGGCGTGAGTAAAATCGCGAGCCAAAAGTTTGTTATCAATCTTTCTGTAGCATTATTATTCAAGTTCTCCACTACTGGCCTACGGGACCTCAGCTATGAATGCTGGAACGCACTTGGCATTATTTTAAGTAATGTTCAAGTCACGCTTGACCTCGCATGGAACCCATATGCACAGGTGATTATCTTAGCAAAACTAATACCTACTTGCAACTAAAATCAGATAAACTGAGTACATTGTTTTGGCTTTACCTACCTACATATATCAATTACTCTATTATCATAACGTCATTGTAACTAATGTCAAGTTTTCGTTATTATGTAGTACTCAAATCATCCTAATTATAAATGTGAATTACGCCAAAACGGCTGAATGGATCTGGACGAAATTTGGCATGGAGATAGATTGTATTCTGGAATAGCACATAGGCTACATTTTATCCCGGGAACAGCTAGTGTATTATAAATCTATAATTATTTTTATGCTAGCACTTTGACAATCCGGTTGGGTCATCCGATGGTAAGTTGGTATAAATAGATAAATAAAATAAAAAAGCCTTTCATTTCCATAACATCTTAACATATAAGTTTTATTTACAATTGTAACTATAGCTAAATAATATATGTACCTATTATGTAGATTGAATTGTTAGTTTTATAGATTAGTTCTAGATTAGTGTTAGTCGTACCGTCGCCTATAGACATTAGCAATTCCAGGGGGATTCCCAATATGTTGCCAGCCGTTATAAGCTTGTGTTTGACCGCCGCTGTATGTAGTTAATACACACCGCCTATACGAGTATGGCTCTCAACTGCAACTGTCTGAACACGGTAGGCAACAAGTCAAGTACTACAAATTACTCTAACTATGCTATGGTTTCCTCTCAACGTTTTCCTTCACCGAAAGCTCATGATCATTGTAAGATCTGATGCCATCACTTACAGGAGTAAGTCATGATTATGCCGCGAATGTACAGTCACAGAATAAAAAGGTTCGTCACCTTAGAGTCGCTTTTCGCTTGCACTAGTAGGTACTGCAAGAATCAATTATGATATTTTGCAATGATGACATTGACCGCTTGACAATCGTTTTAACTGAAATAATAATGGCAGGTTGAACCAACAAGAAGGTTTTAGTTTATCAAACATAATAATCTTGTTGACAAGTTAATAGTCAAACAACTTTGATCTGAATAATTTTGAGCTTTATCAACGAAGAGTTAAACGTTATTTTCTCTAACTCGAGTCTAATCTGTAACATAGTTTCAAAAGATAATATGTGCTCGCGATACGTTGAACGAATCAATTTGAAAATCGACGAACCTTTTCATTCCGTCACTGTACCTATGTAGGTGTGTATTTTCTTCCAAAAATAATTCTTTAATAAATATGGTTCATCATCAGCGATTATAATCAGTTAACTACATTAAGATATCAGGGCCAAGGGTAACGATACACAAAGTTACATAATCCATACTAATATCTGTCTGTTACCTCTTCACGCTTAAACCACTGAACTAATTAAGATGAAATTTGATATAGACATAGATGGAACCTTGTAGAAGGACATAGGATACTTTTTATCCCGGGAAAAGATAAGATCTCTCGGGAACGCGGGTGAAACAGCGGGGCGGAAAACTACTAAGCTATAAGAACTAAGTGATTGTGAAGACTAAACACATGAACGTGATATGCACATGCAAGCTCGCATGTAGTGGCCATGCTTTGATGCATTAAAGTGCATCATCATGTGTGTACATGCCATTAGCGAATGTGTGTCGAGACAACGATCCTAGAAGCAACGGTAGTATGCACTCGCCTTACATTTACATAATGCTTTGCAATTATAGGATGTAATGTCTTCATTGTATGATATCTTGATCTTACGGGTGAAACTATAGACTTTAAGCTGGATACTGTAGAGAACATTATGAAGAATAAATAATAACTTAATTGGACGTTCTTCTCACACGGCCATCCTGATCCCGAAGCAGAGCTTGTACTATGGAAACCAGATCGGACTCGGGACCATAGACGTATAAACTGAGACTCGGGACACCCTGTGTATACTTCATATAAAAGGAGAAACTGAGCGACTGATAGACTGACTTAAGCGCACTACTGGGACAACGAACATGTCTTTTTGGGAAGTTTCCTTTTTAATTTCGATTTCGAAGAGCGATAATAATGGAGTTCAACTTTTCAGGGAAGGATGAGAGGGACTTGGTTTGTATGAATCCCTGTAATTTTTGATGATAAATTCTTGATTTGTGTTTATCCACTTGGTTGGAAATAAAGTTGGAGAAAAAGTTTAAAAATTTAAAAGTTACAAAACTTTCGCGAGGTCTACAGCTCTCAGAATCACTAGTATTATTTTGGTAAAATTTGCGTGCAGATGAGACATATTTTCTTTTATTGAAAATAATACTTTCAACTTACCTTTCGTGACCGGTACAAATCTATTGTATGTATAGTGTATTATTAAATATTTTACACAATTTTGAAAGTCCTTATACATTCACTGTGGGGTATGTAGGTAACTGGGTATATACAGAAAATAATTATGATGTAAATGGTTGTAGTGAAACTGAAGCTGAAATTTTGAGAATGACAAAGTTACCTATAAGTAACTTATTTTACTGTCACTGAATAACCAAATGAAAGACTTACCAATAAACATAATAATGGCTTAAGAAAGGACATTCTCTAAACGATCTCATTACGACTTCGGTTAACCAAAAGTAAGCTCATACATCCGTTACTGTAGTAGGTACATGGATGTACAATGTCATAGATGTGCCCTAGTTAGACCATCGCGTTTTTTAAAAACTTATTACGTATCTTCTTTTCTATGTCAGTTGCTTGATTAGTTTGAATATGTTGTATATTTGACAGACACCGGCTTTAATTTAATAAATGACGTCTTTATTTCCATTATACCGCTTATCTATCTGATTGACTTCTGTCAATTTGACTGAAGGACATACTTTTTATATCGGGTAAATTAGAAACTACTGGCTGAGACCATGCTGAGACCTGATTTATATTGTTTTACCATCATCATCATGTCAATCGGAAGACGTCCTTTGCTGGACATAAGCCTTCCCCAAGGATCTCCACGATGGCCGGCCTTGGGCTACCCGCATCCATTGCAGTAGCTAATTGTTTATGGTGCACGAATATTGGAGCTGCTTACAAAATTATGGTAATTAGGTTTTCCATGTCACGTAACACTGCGGAATATTGTGCAGAGATCAAACTTAAACTCAAAACTCATTTATTCAGTTAAGGCCCTGGTAAGGCACTTATGAACGTTACAATTGACTCTACCACCGGTTCGGAATACACTTATGATATGATATGTATACGTTGAGAGGTTTTAATTTTAGGCATATCTAGTACATAGATACATCATTCTATGGTTACTACATAAACACGTCACACACTCATCTCAGCTGCTTCGTGAAAGTGTTACGTGATTTATGTGACCTTTTACGAGTACGTTGTCGTCGCCCACTCGCCTATTTTAAGAGGGCTTCATCCCAGTGCCACTTCAACTTAACACGTTAGACGTTATGGCTTAAGAAATAAGGATTAAAATTCTATTAAAGTTTACATAACTTAATCGAATCAACAGATTGCATCTTGATAATGTTTGCACTTTGGTTTATTTGCTTGTTCGCTAATAGTTTTGTCAATAAATGGATTATTGGCTTTTAATTTATTTACACTTCTTTCGATGGTATGTAAAAACGTTTATCTAATATCTTATGAAAGGGTTATATCATATTCCTTTTCAATTTATAGTTCAGAACCGCCACTATATGCTATACAGTATTCGCAGTTGTGTTGAATATTGGAATACCTACTTCCTGAACCAAATATGTTATAATACCTGTATTACGTAAATAAATTCATACAATCCTGTGATATTCTGCACACACACACCATCTGTTCCCAAACTAAGCAGAACTTGTGCTATGAAAATCAGATGATAAATTGTACAACTTTTTTTTTATAGATCATGCACCCAGACTCAAGACAAATAGACCTGTTATACAGAAATGTCTATCATGGGTGAGAATGGAATCCATGACCATGATTAGAGTTCACATTTACGATCAATATAAGCATTACGTACTAACCTAACGTAGGTATTTAATCTTATTGTAATAATCGTGTTACAATTAAAACTCATGTAGAGGAAGTAATAATTCTCACAAAAAAAATCTAAACAGAGGCATATCCAATTAATAAGTGTCGTGCTAAGACCTCCCGCGGGGTTATTATTTACCACGTCATGAGTACGTCATAGAGTGACGTGGGAACCATTGGTGCTCTCAAATGTGTGAACTGTGAACTATCAGGACAATAGGATTATGTATAGTTAATAGGTACCTACATGAGGAAGGGTTATAAGGACCGGAAACAAATGGCTTGCTTGTTTTGGTGGGCGCCCCGGTATGCGTTTAGGTTAGCTGGTTACTGCCACGTCCGTCACAGGTCGTATGTTGGATTCCCACCTAGCAAATATTTTATGCATTGGAAGTTTGGAAGGTGTCAGATTCTTCTAAATATAGCTACGCATATATTTGGAGTAGGTACAATATTAGAAGTATAATATTTTAATCAGGTATCAAAATTCCGCGGTATAAGCTCTACCTAGTTTGGGGCTTTGTGTGAAAAAAAAAACTACTTAGTTATTTGTTACCGGTTGCATGAAAAAATTTACTAAATTGTAGCGCAAAGTAAATAAGCTCAGAGTAGTTATTTAGTATGTATGGACAATGTAATAGATACATTTTTTATTGTTGATACCACACACAAAAATTACAGGATATAGGTACAAAAAAAAACAAATTACGGTGAAAACATTGAAGCGATTTCTTCCAGGCCACCTTTGGCTTATTGTGAAACAATCAAAATACTTCGCACTTGACTGAATGATGTATTGTTATTGATTTATGTAACTCAAACTTTATTAGTTTTTAATCATTTTTCTTATTTTTTTGTAAAAATGGCCTTACCTTATTCCAATTGAAATCACTCTCCTAAATGTTTATATTATTATGGAATAATTTTTTCAATTGTACTTGATGAAAATAGGAAATTAAATGATAAAAGGGCTCATCGGATATATTGTCATACCGAATACTTGCGCCATCATATAAATGAAAAATACTTCTTAACAAGCCAACAAAGGTAAAATAAGTTTTGCGAAACAAGTAAAAAGTTCAAGCGCCCGCTCGACCGTGCCGGTACCGTGTTTTAGAAGTTCAATAGTTTTGTAACGAATTCTTTGTGCGACGAACAAAGTAATATTGTGATGTAGTAAAAAAACCTTATCGTTTGTGCAATGTGTAAGTTAACTCATAGGTTGTTGTAACAATCACGTTAGTCCTTTGATTTTCAGTTGTTTTACAGCTAGTTTTAATATAGACATTAGCAATACCAGAGGGATTGCCAGTGTGTTGTACACCTTATTAGACAACCCAAGTGCACAGATTTTCGGGTGAGTACGTGAGGGTGGTAGCCAGCACGTCGAATATTACAAAGTACCCTACCACCATGCTGTGGTTTCCTCACTATGTTATCCTCCACCGAAATCCCAAGTTCATTGTAACCCACGACCCTCGCCGCGGTATCCGACGTCACTACCACTGAGCTATTATTATCATCGCCTTTTATGGTCTTATAAGCTGTTGCAATTGTCATTGATTTACAAGTATTCTTCTTCATCAAATTGCTAAATGCATATCAGTAGCAGTATTTTATAACTAAAAACTAAACAGTAATAGAAATATAGCATTATGAAATGTAATTTATGAACGTGACCAATATAAATTAAGCTCTTTTTATGATCTACTCATTTCGAAATGTAAGCCGGCGTAGGTAAGTTGGTTTGTACATAAACTTTGAGTAATTCTCATTCGATTAAGGGCCTCTTTCAAAACACGTTACTAAACATGTTGTCACTTTCATAATCTCCTATACCTTATGTTTATTAAAATTGAACAACCCAATACGAACTTTACGCAAGAAAGTTAAAAAAAACATGCCTTTCAAAAATTAGTAAGCATTTAGATATCTTAATGTCATTTTACCTAACTGATTCATTCCGTCTTTCAGGGCCATAACACCTTATCAGTTCAAAAACAGAAAATAAATGGGCAAAATAATCTCAAGTGCATTGTTGGTCGAGACCGTTACGTCACTTATTTCTATTGTCAAATTCGAAAAAAGGCCAGAAATATTCTTCTCCAGAATTCTAATTGAATTATTACAGTTAGCAGACGTATATTGCTATGCACTCATTGCAGATAATTCTAAGCACGAATGTCCTTATCTGGGAGATCTTTAGGCGAGTGAATGTAGATATTATCAACTGCGCCGGGGTTTGCACAATGCTCCACCACGGGTGCATTGTGGTACTATTCTTTTAAAATGTTGCCAAACATCCGTACCTGTGCATTGTAATAATGAAATAAAGTAAAGCTATCTTCAGGGATCAAGACAGGGTCAAATTTGAATATTGTTCCCACATTTTTACATCAACCATTGGAATCAACGATAACTCTTGAGAACATTTCAGCGCGCAGCCCAAACTATTAGCTGATGTTTTGTAAAAATTTGCCCTAAGCACTCGATTGAAAATTAAGAGTAACGTGATTCAGAGATTTTGGGTATCCCACTCCCTAAGGGGAGAAAGTGGTGGCATATTTTTCTCGTCTAATTCTCATAAAACATGTGGTAGAAAATATTTCTATGGGAAAACAATTTAAGCAAGGACCTTCACCTTTTTTACGGATTGGGGCTTGTTCGTAGCTGGTGACCGAAGAAAGGATGTTTTGAAATTCACACCTAAGAGAGTAAAATAAGGATTCTTAGATGGACATGGCGTCGTGGAAAGCTAGTACTGCTACTACATATACATTATATGGCACA
Source organism: Ochropacha duplaris (assembly GCA_951361185.1). Taxonomy (NCBI): domain Eukaryota; kingdom Metazoa; phylum Arthropoda; class Insecta; order Lepidoptera; family Drepanidae; genus Ochropacha; species Ochropacha duplaris. Next base: position 8,123,175 of record OX592704.1, on the reverse strand, counting down.
AGTAAGAGAGATAATTGTAGAGGTCATGCGCCTACGAGCTTAAACTGCATACATATTTTGCGGTCTCACTTTTGAATAATAATTTATACCATATAATGTCCAGTAAAGAAATTAATACCAGAACTTTTTTTTTTAATTCTCGATAGGCTTGTGTTTAACCACAATCTCATCATGGTAAGTGATGATGTGGCCGAAGATGGTAAGCACACAAAGCCTAGATTGAACTGTGCCAAACAACGCTACATGCATTTAATTTACTGCTAATCTACTTAGATAAAGATGATGGGTAGATAAATGAAGATGAAATAAACTAGAAATAACGGATGCACATTATATGAAACGCGCACGCGCATACTCATGCACTTTCACAAAAATTATATTATTAAGTACTCACTCACACATTTAATAAAGTTAGTTATGTCAAAGACTATATCATATTAAAATAGCTATAGCTAAAACGTAAAAAAAATTGAGAATTTGAAAAATAAAAAGTTGTTGCTTAACAATCGATTTTGGATTACGTGTTACTCAGTTTTTTCAATTGAATAAGCAATAAAACAAATTTTCGAATATATCTCCGTGATCAATCGATCCATCATTACAAAAAATACTCAATCAATCATCAATTGTAGCTGTCAAATATCTCCCTTGTAAACCCAGGACCACGTCCAAACCATGTGAATATCGGGCAACAGCGGACTGTACAGTTTCATTAAAAATATTGAAATCATCACTAAGCAGCATTTTAATAGCAATTGGCAACAATGTTGCATTGGTCCAAAACAGTTGCATGATGGTATCGCTTTGTACTGGGCACTATAGGTAATGTAAGTAGATGCTGAGTGACTTTCACATAACAGTTTGATTAAGATTGCTAAAATCAAATGTAACTTTAAAAACTTAATTTGAATAAAGCATCGATGGTATCTTATGGAGCTATATTTAAAACAGAGAATTAGAATCACTATATCGCAGTTGATGACTTTTGATAAAGTCTGAATCTCAAATTAAAGGATTGGAAGTTAAATACCCTGATATCCAAGAAAACGTTGTTTCCTCAATAATTAAATATGTGCTTGTAGAACTAATTCTACAGGAAATTCATTATGAAGAAGGAATGGACAGGCATAATTACGGTCAGCGTAATGATTGGTAATCAATATGAAGCTTTTAGTTACAGTCAAATTAAGTAACACGCGACGATTTCACACGCATGGGCAATAAATAAAACTTTATTAAATAATGATTTTAAATCTATAATTATTTTTTTATTTAATGAACGAACACTGTGTATCTTGTCTACTTTTCACAAGATACAATCACAAATAATTAGATATTTTTTTCTTATTATACAAAAAAATAACAAATTGAAAAAGAAAGCTACAGAATCCATGATTGTTAATGATTAACAAGTAAGTAGTTTGATTAAGCCACAGTACAATAGATGAGACTTGTTATAATTACACATATTGTTAAAAACATAGACAGCCATTTGATATAACAAAGCAACTTCGATGCATTTTTCCCGTAGGTAGTGAAAGTGGTAGAAAGTGTCCAAAATAATGGTAAAACACTTGAAGAAGCGAATGAAATTCGTGTTCTCGCACTTACGTTTGTTGTTTGACCCTAATTGATTGGTACACACCTATACTAAGAAGTTATACCATCTTATGTCACTGATTTAAGGAAACAAATGAAGACAGAAAAAGTAGGTTGTTGCGATTTTATAAGTTAACTGAAGAATCCGATAAAAAAAATTGCTATCACTCCGGTATACAAACATTGCAGACATTTGCAAATTAACTAATTGCGACAGTGCAGCATTTAAATAGTGATACAGCGCTCTATTTAACATTTTCTACACATTCTTTTAAAACAAACAATTTCAACGGTTCCATTTAAAACAAAACTGATTACAAGAAATATGCTGATAAACGAAAATATAAAAGCATCAGTATTTTGACCGATGAAGAATTGTTCATTATTGATCATATTCCATTAGACTTTAGATAAATCTTCGCGGTAGGTCGGAAGAGCGTCAACAGATTTCACGGTGTTTGGTCCAAGGATTGACAGGCGAGGTGCATGGTGGGGACACAATAGGACATCGGGACCATGATACCAATGGACCATTATCCCATAATGCGGGTCGGGTTACGCCGGGTTACCTCTTATAATGGGACGTCTTTAAGATGAATTGATTTGGATTAGAAATGCAGGCGGAGTGCGACTGTAGGTAACTGATGCCAGTTTTTAGATTAATGCTTCGAAAACTTGCTTTGCATATAAATGTACTGGTCTCTGTCCCCTTTAAGAAACATAAATTGTGAGTTTTAATACAAATTGAAGGATGTTTTCGATATATTTTGCATCAATGGTATGACTGGCAAATATAAGAATTAAGTCTCAATTTAAATAACAATCATCATCAGTTCGCAAAAGATGTAAAAGAAAATGAAACAGATAATACAAATACTCATTTAGAATTAAATGTAGTCATTAATTCATTCATCATTCAAGCCAATTTAAAACGATGGGATTATCTAGAGGGGAACCAATAGACTAAATACATCACATATCTACTTACCGACATACGAGTACAATCATGTTAGAATTAAATTAGATCTTGTTCTTGTACACATTTCTAGAGATTGAAATTGAAGCCAATTTGATAGAACAAGATTTGTTCACGCTATTTCATAGTACAGTAACATTGCATGCGATACACATGAGATGTATTATAAAAGATGTTCTACCTGTAATATAACGTGGAGTAAAATATCCACTGCAAATTTAAACAATATGGTCCACTCATTACGTCACATTATCATTTGTACTATTTCTTGATTTGACTACAGTAAAAATTCAGCTTCCGTATATTAATGTCCGCAAAACTCGAAAAATAGTTGATACATTTTAATAGGAGAGAGTTTTTTATATTCATTAACTAGCTTTTCGCCGTTTCTCCATACAAACTTTGGACCCCGTTTCATCCCATCAGGGAGAGAATTTTGGAAAATCTTTTCACAGTGGATAACTACGACATAATAACTATCTGCGTGCCTAATACACACACAGTATAGATAAGTATCAGACGAAGCCACAGCGAAGCCGCGGGTTTAGCAGTAGTACATATAATTTTACAACTTCTGTGTACGCTTATCTTTGATTTAAAAAAAACCCAGTTCTTAAAATACCCTTAGATGTTATAATATGCGTCAGATAATGAGTCGGTGGACAGTCATCAGATCACTGAGACATTTAATTAAATGATAGCTTATCGTGTTCGTCATGCCTATCACATGAGGGCAATAGTTGATCTCCATAACGAATGGCTACTTTGATTCTGCTGATATATTGGGGGTCAAATACGTAGATTTTATTGTTTTCGGTCAAACAGCAATGTAACAAGTAGATAGTTTATTAGTGAGACTAGATTTTGAATGTTGCATTTTAAAAAGAGTATTCGCCATGTTTATAGCTGAGTCGTTTCAAGAAAAAGCAACCTTCCGAACCGTACGTTAGAGTCTAGATTACTGATAAGTGCTTGCTAGGGCCTATTTGAATAAAAATATTTTCATTTTTACTTTTCAATTGCACAACAAAGTTTGTCTCCATAGTTTATTCTCCTCTCATTGAATTTTTTTACATCACATACAGTAATTTTACGCGAATCAATCACTATATAATTTATCAAAATCAGCCCCTTGGCACACTGGGAACAGATCACATGTAATAGTAAATTGTTATTGAGAATTATCCATTATATTATCACATCTGTTAACTGAATTATTTTATTCGTTTTCATTTCATTAAAATTATAAATAAATTATATACAAATATTAAAATTCCTATTCTAGAATATCTTGTAAGTCGCGTCTCGTGGGTAAAGTATCCATAACGCTGTTGTAATACTCTGTTAGATCGAAAGGCTTATCCTTTGTCCAAAAGCACCTCCCTTCAGTCACCAGACTACTCGATATTTCGTTCATTCGAATAGTAGCAATAAACGGACTAACAATAAAATTAAAAACGTTACAAAAATATGTGCACATGAAGTAGAACACCATGAAAAAAGCATGTTAAGCAAATTATTACAAACACATCTAATCCGAGGTCCACACGTCAATCATAAACAACAAATAACCGTTAAAGGAACATCCAAAAATCGATTACAAAAAACATATTTCATCCCATGTCCAAAGATACCACCCCTGAAAAACATACAATGACATAGATAAAAGTGCAAAGGTAAACACGATAGTAAAGGCACCATCATTAAAGCGACACTATGGCGGTAAAAAATCAAATCCTACAGGGGACGAATCCAACAAAGAAACCCTTATTATTTTTGTCGCGACCATCCGTGGGAATCCAAGCTCATGAACTGTATTTGCATCAACTATTACCGGTATAACCTAGTGGAAATTATATGCGCGTAAGTTTTTTGATGAATACGACAGCATTGTACCGCGGTTGCTGTTAGAAGGCGGTAATGAGTCGGAAATATTTCCTTTGTACTTATTGTTTGGTGTCATTTCAACGTGTTCGAGAGCAACTGGTTTTTAAGTGTCTGCTATTAATACGGGGTTCATATTTGTGTGAGTTTATTTTAAAGGGTGGTCATAATTACATCTATTTTCAATTGTCCTCTGATACCTATACAGCAATGCTATATTTAAAATAATTCAATACAGTTGTCATTGTTTCTCTCTTATATTTTAGTTCATCAAGTTCTTTTTATTAAAATTGTAAATCTGGTTGATATTTTTGTCATTTTTACATTTCAGGCACTGTCTAGTTTGCTTATTTCTTTAAATATTTTTGATATTTATTTTTATTTGTTATCTTATCTCTATTATTATCTAAACTGATTTGTTATTACTATCTGATACCACTACACCTGATTGAATATTGATTACTGATGTTGTAGAATCATTAGTAGTTTATAGTTAAATAATTATGCGAAATTGTTTCTAAACACTCCTTATCGAATAGCCAATCACGCGTATCTAAGTAGTACGTACCAATGTTATAGCAAATTGTTATTTTGTACGACACTCGAGAAAAATCTCGGAATGCTGATTGTCTTATATCGGTAGGTATATTTGTATAGAATTTTGCATGGGCATCATCCAAAGATAATATTCTTCAGTTCAAGTCAAATAACCTTGTAGTTCAATTTGCTTTGTTTTTTTTTCTATATTGTTATTATATTTAAAATTGAAATACTTGTTCGGCTTTATACATTTTTTTTCCCGATAGCACGAATAATTTTTCATTACTAATAAAATATTAATCTCTTTCCGATCTCCAGGTGAAAGAATGAAATCTTTACAATAAATCTTTTTAGTTTTCAAACCATTACAATTATCTCCTTTTATATTCTTCGCAGGCACTATTAGTTTTGCTATTTCGCAATGTTGAACCTCAGCGAATGCACCCAAACCCCCTGCCTGTGATATCATCTATCTGAGCTCAAAATCTTTATTATTATGGGATTGTCATACGTAACAACATTGACGCATACGTCGTTAAATCCATACAAGTGAAAGTTACAGCTGCCATGGAGTCATTCATCACGACATTTACTAGAATGTAGGAGGCATATTGTTTACAACAAACGTCCATTAACATGTCCATCTGTTCGTCCGTTACAGTGAAATTAGATAGGTATTTACTGCTACTTGGTTGTACAACTGCATCTTCACTTTGGTAATGGATTTTTTTACTCTGCTTCGGAGTTTGCAATGAAAACTATAGGTTACACGGTGGTAGGGTACTTTGTAGTACTCGACTGGCTGGCTACCACCTCAAGTTGAAAATCTGTCGCCAAGCACCTGTTGGTGTGTTCCGGCAATTGCACTTGAGAGCCAGTTCGCCTTTAAGGCATTGTAATAAGGTGTACAACACATTAGCAATCCCCTGGTATTGCCAATGTCTATAGGCGACGGTTGTCACTTACCATCAGGTGACCCGCCTGCCTCGTTGTCACTTGTGACATAAAAAAAAAAGTTGAAAGAATTTTTACCTTATGAGATGATGTTGTTTTATCACGACTACTATTTTGCGAATGAGTTCTATCTAACCTTTGAGAAATTAGTAAGCCAAGACCATAAACATCTCAGACTCAGTTGTAGTATTTTTGATTAATGGAGGCTAAAATTAAGCAACCTTCACAAAAGCAATATTTACATAATTCAGTTACTTACTCCGGTTTTTGACCAAAGATTACAAAATGAATTACATGTAATTATACAAGTCATGTTTGAGTTTTGACATCGGTTTCATAATTCCTATCTAACGAAGCTTACGAATAATACGGGCATTACAATATAATGAAAATGTTACTCTATTGTTCTTTTGATGTGCAATCGTTAAGATGCTAATGAGGTTCTCCTCGGGTATTTATGTTACTCAGATGGGTCATAATTCTCATGCAATGTTGGATATTAAACGCCATTGCTCTCGTGTTATTTGTTATTATATGAAGAAACGTTAGGCAGCAACATATTACATTGTTTTCTGTACTTCGTAATTACTTTACGTCTATTTCATTTTTTATTGTTTTGCGTGTAAATCAGATTCCCTTTACGTGCTCTTGTCTTCATTCTTCCAGTACATCGAAGATAGGCTATTAACTTCTTCTAAAGCTTTCTTTACCAGCTATATAGATTGAATTTCTATTTCAACTATTCAATTCAAAGTCAATGCAATACGAAAGTAAAAGTCGAACCATTCAAGCTGACCCATGTTAACCGTTTGTTAATTATTAGCGCCATTCATGACACAAAACACGATGCGCGCGCGCCTCCCATTACTCTCACTTTCCGCACTCACGTTGGTACACGTCAAATGAAGAGTTACTGATGAAATTGTATCCCATAATATTTTCGGAGTTTGGAAATTGATAGTCACATTTTACCTTCTTACTGCTACGAAATAAAAGAGTTTTGAACTACCTAGAAATCTAGAGTTTTGGACGCGTTCAAAGTATCGCGTGAGGGACCTACGCTGGCGGAAGATCTTCCCTTTTCAATGGAGTATTACACCTCGCCTATCCATAACTCAATAGTTTGTGTACACGAAGGAACTTTGAAAGTATCGTCAACGACTGAAAAGTTGAAAAGAATTAGAAAGAAGGTTTCATCACTTTATTCTTACCTAAGCCTAAGCTTCTAAATATTCTTAGCTCTACAACAGCTCTTGCACGATTGTTTGCGGTGCGCTTTGTTCGTCGTCGTGCTTGAAGCTTGTTCTTGAAAAAGCTGCACTTTCACGACTCCATGACTAATTACTACGATAGCTTTAGCTAGTATTGTTCTTGATATCATTGTACGTTTTTACGTAATTTTCACTGTTTGTCAATCTTTTGATTCACTTGAAGTTAAGTTGCAAGTAAGTTTTTTTCTCAGTGTAATCATTTGACCTATACTTACCTACCTACTATTAATTTTTTATTAATTCTACATCGACATTCCGTAACAATTAAGCTCTCCTAATGAATACCTATGTCATTTCTAAATTGTGTTTGTGCTTAGTTTTCGTACTAGCTATTCCCCGCGGATTCACCCGCGTTCCCGAAGGATCATATCTATTCTCGGAATAACAAGTATCCTATGTTTTATACCAGGATATGATCTACCCGTATGGAAAGTTTCATCAAAATGCGTTCGGCCGTTTTTGCGTGATTGAGCAAGAAACATCCAAACATAAAAAAATCTATACAGTTGAACATACTAACTTTCACATTTTAACATTAGTAGGATGCTGACTAAAAATGTTAAGTGTTTGAAGGTCATGTATATGGTGAAATAGTTTATAATATATTTTAAGACAAATAAACAAGTAACTTCACTCCGCAACCAGAACGTAAGTTCGTCGCATTGTTCTCGTATAATTGCACTTTTTCGCAATTGTACTTAGATCACAATCGCGAATGTTAACACGACAGTTGCACAATGAAATCAGCTGCTTTTTTGGCGCGTGTGAGCGACTTTTCATCGATTGTACCATTATTACGTATTTTAAACAATAGCTTATTCGTTATTATGTGTGTGTACATAATTATGGCAATTGCTATATAATACTTGTGTTTTATAACTCTGACTATTGTGGATTGTGCTAGATGAAATATTATTTGTAGTAAAACTTTTATGATAGGTACTTACTCAAGAAATTATTCCATAGTACATACCTACGTAATTACAATCATATAGGTACATAGTTTTATGAGAATTTTACTTGCGCAATTCGAACAATATTTTTATTAAATGTTTTTTAACCATTTAAGTCTGTCATTTGAATCCAGCCTTAACATAAAATGACTCAACAATTACTATCGGGCGTCCAATGTCAACAGACCCTTGGGTACGATAACCAAGGAACCCGCATTTATAAGGTTATCGTATTAATCGTTAATCTGAATGCGGCATGAGAGATCTTCATACAATGGTCGGTCTAATGTCATTGTGAGGCACCGGAATTATTAGCTCAGACGCAACCGGGTGCGCAAGTGGCATTTCATTTCCTTAAATATTTGCAATCATTGAGTAATGCCTTTGGACAATGTTTGCAATGAATTTGTACTAAACTAAGTTCTATATACGCACAGAACAAATAAAAAAGGTAGATGGAGCGTACGTAAACAACCGTTTCGAGTAATACGTTTGACAATACATAATGCAAGCGGTTTGTTGATTATATGTTATTGCAAAGCAGTGGTCGTCAGTGATGCAGGAATGTTATCAATGTCAGAACAAATGTATCATATTCCATAACAAGGTGTAAGTAATCTAAACATATAAACCGGTCTATATATCATAGTGTTCCGTAGGTAGTTATTTTACACAGAAGCTCATTTACTCGCTACGTCAGTTCTTAATCCAGCTTTTTTCTAATTTTCAAAGCGGGAAACGTTACTCATGCAAATGCGTCGACTTGGATCACTAAATATCGTAAATGGTGCAAACCTAAACGCTAAGAAAACATAAATTTAAATGTTAATGTTGGGGTTTCATTTTGGATCGTATTTATAAATCATGAATCAAAACTTTAAACAATAATAACAATTGTTATTAGAATAGACAACTTTTCATATAGACCCATAATTAAAATATAATTGTTAATCGGCGTTCAATATGGACTAAAAGTGAATAAAACTGCGGGTTCACTGACCGTTAAATCTTACACAATAGCTAAATAAAAGTTAGATCATGTAAGTGCATGTTATAAATACGTCTCGTTAGGAGGTAAGTATCTCTTTATTTATAAACAAACGACATCATAATAAATGACCTAATTAATACACAGACTGAAACGACTTTCCTTCACATTTGTATCGCTTCACTAACGTCTAATGATACTCATGATTTATCATCTACAATATTTTTATGGTACGGTGTAATCATTGAGCCTCTATTATCTAAGTGGTTTTTTTTGTCTTAAAGAGGACTTGAGACCTTTTTGACGGCAACTTACGAAAATAAAGTTGTAAAAATCTGACTTTAATGTAAATGATACAACGTGAGTATCACTATAACTTACATTTGTTACAAAATACTAACTTGACATTTATAGAATAGAAGTAGAAATATCCTAAGTAGGTGCGATTACCGGTAACGAAAGATTATCAAATTGCGAAAACAAAAAATCAATTTAAAGTATTATTATAAATGAGACAATTTCTGGAGATATTGGTAACAACAGTATTATGACTAGACGGATTAAGATGAAAAAAATAGGTACTCTATTACTAACACAACGTTTGATCTCTGCGGAAGCAGCGGAAAAAGCGGAAGTAAAATTGCGAGGAACTTACCAGCATCATGGCCACATTATTCGAAGCTAAGCATTCTAATATCTACATAATTTAGAAAATTTTGACCTCATCGTGTATTTACAAAACGATACAGTACTATACACTAAAATAGAAATACCTTGTCACACGAACACTCCAAATGGAATAATAAATAACCAAACAAACGGAGAAAGTTGTGATTTCTGTACATGGGATGCAACTGGAGAGATGGTCTAAATTAGTAACGATTGGTTGATTCTGGACCTCATTGATAAATTCTTTTGCCTTTTACACTATTAAAGATATTATGTTATATTAAGGAACATGGAACGAATAGATAAATATTAATTTGATCTTATAGATTTTCGTCTTTTAGCTATATTAATATTAATCTTTGATTGGTTCGTAGGATAGACAGAATAGACATGTGAGTGCATGAACATGTATTTTTGTCGAAAGTATGCATTTAAAAGTACTATATCAATTATGGTTACCATACCAACTTTGCTTAGTTTGGGATCAGACAGATTACACAATTATTTAAAATAGACTGTCAGAAAAGAAAGAAAATATATTTACCTATATGTAGCTTTAGAACATGCTGTTATGATGCACCTATCTTTATCGTAGCTTGTACCGCGCAAGCAGATTAGTTCCACATAAAGTAATTTATCCGAGGCTACAATCATCCATAACTTGAGCAGTTAAATTCGATTTGGGAGTTGGGTCCAATTTATTTTTATTATCCACGATTGAACGTGTTGTAATGAGTAATCAAGAGGCGCCTACTGCGTGGCCCATCCATCGTCTGTCACACGAAATTAATTTAGGTCCACCCAACCTGACTCATTGTCTTGTATTCTTTACAAACTAACTTAAATTGGTATTGTTGTCGCTGACTCAAAATGTATTCTATTTTAGAATGTTAGGATAAGAATTAAGGATGGAATGCAAAGAGGAACGCTGATGAATTTAGTATGCCGTTGGTTTACTTAAAATTCTTCCAATGACTTCCTCTAAAATGTGTCACATACCGTTTTAGATACTGTAGAATTGTATAGATGTAGGTATAATTTCCTTATAAAATCTTGTTTTCTAAATAAACTGACTATTCTGAGAAATTGTCATATAATTTATTGCTTTCTACGATTTCCTGGCGTTAACCACTGATCGACAATTCTCAAACCACATTTAAAAACCTTTCACAAGTATGAGGAGACTTTAACGTGTTTTCTGTTTAAGGGATAATCGACCTTATATTACAATAAATATCGTTAAAGTTAGCGTTTAAAGTTCTAATGGCAACCCCTTACACACTTAGGGACCTAAACGAGGGTCAATTGATAACATTAAAGTAAACAATATTATAAATCTCCAAACATCCGTTTCCGAATTACGTAGATACACATACAAAAACTAACAATTTAAAGAGTAACTACATGAGTTTAAAATATTGTCTTGATTGAAGAAAAGAGTATGAGCCAAACATTGGCTTATGAAGAACTTACATTTGGCTAAAATTTTCCTGAATTTCGATTAAGACACCAGACAAGTCAAGAGATAATGCGATTCGAGAAATGCGACGGGTCCGTTACCCGCGCAACAAAATTTGAGAAATAGGGAGCTAAATATGTTGTATCCGATCGTCCTTTAAAAAAAACAAATCCATAATGTAGTCCATGAATATTTAAATTATAGACAAAACACTTCTCTCCTGACTTTTATTATCCAGCCGTTCATAAAAGAACATTGAAAGATTAATGTTACAAAGCTCTTGTGAATACATTAAGCGATGCCTATTAATTGCTTCCTTTATTGGTCCATACTTTGAATTTTATGGACACGCATAAAGAAATATGTAGATTCCTACTTCCCTTCAAATATAATAATAAAATAAAGACATCTTTGTCTAGCAATTAAATGTTCCTTTTACGAATTTTAAATAACGTTTCGCGTATAACGTGATAAAAAAATCACCGTCTTATTTTTTAATTTTGATACGATAAGCAAGACCGGCCATCGTGGAGATCTTTGGGGGAGGCCTTTGTCCAGCAGCGAACGTATTCTGGCTGACATGATTGATTGAAACAAGGTGTTTTATGTGCTCCGAAGAAAGTGACGGAAGATATGATTTTTGTTTTAAAAGAAAATGACGTAACAAAAATCACAGCGGATAAACAACGGTAACAAGCAAGCAATAGGTTTTAAATAATATAGAAAAAATACACGACACACAGAGATTATAATACAATATAGATTACAAAAGGACTGTATCATTGCAGTGAGTCACAACAATTTGCATCATTAAAAGCAGATTAGATAGCAACTACTATAGAAATCAATCTGCTACAAGGCACGTGGTTTTTGTCTCTGCGTCTGAACGTTGCGGTGCTGTTCTAATAAATCTTAATAAACATACCAAATACGGCGCGGGATGCTGAAATCGTTCTGGCGAACTACTAACTTTGAAATACCACAAAATAAGGTTGCTACATTTAGGAAAGAAAGATCAACGAAAATTGGCTGGTAAAGGACGTTAAAACTGATACAGTAAATTGGATGTACTAGGACAATATAAGTGGTACGAAGATATTATTATGAGAATATGCAATAAAAAAACTATACATGTCCGATTAGAATCTATTGTCCGTCAACCCTACCACAAACTATTTATACCTTGTCAAAATTCTAGTCCACATTGTTTAGAGTAGTTTTTTTGCTGATTGATAACGGTTCTATCCGCCTACGTACTAGTAGCTACAGCAAATATGCTGAGGAAGATATTTGGTGTTCGCATTGTATTATCTTTATAAACCGTTAAGTATTAACTACATAGCAACTATGAACCAATGTAGAACTGCTGCCAAAAATGCTCATTCAGCATTTTTGGCATCAATTTTTTTATCTTGGACATTTCTACCAATTTTTATCGATCATCCATGTTTTCACACTTACAGTATTATGAAGTTCAGGATTTCACAGAGTGGCTGTTTGATATTTTTTATTGCAAGACATTCAGCAATTTTTTGGTAAGTTTTGGCTTGACAAGCACTATTTATGCTCTCCAAAATATGGATGCAGTTGGATAATAGGTCTGTGGATGCAACCTATACTTATTCATTTTCTATCTATATTCAGCAATAGACCTCAAAGTGACTTTTGATTCACCAACTAGATTCTCAAAAACATACAGATAGTAGTGGACAATTCGATTATTCCTTTACGTATTGCCTTAACCCTATTTACTCACCCTTTCTTCAATTGTTACAGACTTCTCTCAAGCCAAAGTATTAAGGTTGAAAATTGCGTAAATCTTTATCAAAACGTGCTTTAATCCTTTCTTTAAGACGGACTTCTTACAATTTCTCATAGAGATAGTTACAAAGGCCAGCTGTGTTCTCTATTTTACCGGTTTTAAAGGATGAATTTAAATAATACCTATATAATTCTATAACCGGTTTTACGTCACGCCGATGATTTTTAAATGTTTTGGGTATATATATATGTAGTCAATATGGGAATACCTAGAACTATTTTGCTTTTAATACCTTCCATCAATGATGCTGATAGTATTCCATATTTCCATGAAGATTTCCAAAATAGGAATAATAAAACCGTCAACAATGAATTATATCTAGTAATTCCTAATAACTTTCTAGTTGATAATCTCAGTAACATACGCCGAGCAGTACTATGTACACAGACCTATTAGATTAGATAATAGGTCTGTGACTATGTACTTCTAAAACATTGAGGTCTTTGAAATTACCTTTGCTCGTGTGTACTTATCGAAAGGCACAACGCCCTTCTAAACAGTTCATGGTCTCGTATCTTTCTAAATAATTCACAGCTACTTTACAACTGGGTACTGCTGACATTCAATTTTGCCGTTTGCCATCCGATTTTGAGTTCTCTGTTAATGAAATATCATTAAATTTGTGCCATTTTCGTAGCACATTCACTTGTTAATCGGTTTTCTATCACAGCATACCTCACCTTATTCGTATATTAATAATATCGGCCTTGCACCTGCCTTTAGAAGTCTTTTTATCGTGTCCTAAAAATTGAGATAGATGTTTAATCGAATCGCGTATCTATTCGAATAGTTGAATTGATTTTCAAGTAACAAGACTTACAGCGAGTCACGTTCAAGGTCGTCGCATTCACTGACCGAGTTAGCCGATAGCTAAATTGTTGTTTAGATAGATATTACAAGAGCGTGACGGTTACACCAATCATAAAATATACACGTACCTACCTAGGTATTAGGTAAGAGTCTACAATAATTCGAGTGTTAAAGAGAGCAAGTGTAATTAAACTACTTATACTCAATCTTTGTTGATTTGTCTATAGCTGTACTTTGATGGAATTAACAGTGTAAGACAGCTTAGGTCTTCCTGGAATCTGCGAGATATTTTGTTTTTAATTTATTTGAGCTCTCTATAAATTAGATTAGGTAATTAACTTGTAGTATACCTAATAGACCTGAAGCTTAAAAAGTTTCCATACGACCAAACTAGTCGGTAGATTTTTTAAATAAATTGAATTCACCTTTATATTCAAATACTTGTCCGCTTATACTTATTTACTACGTGACATCATTACTTGCAAGGTAAAATTGTAATTTTTACTTGGTTGCATCAAAACTAGCGGTTCGTCACATGACCTTTATGACTGTTAGAAATTTTATAGCCGCCCTTACCTACACTGTCCAAATCCATTCCTTTGTAATCCCCGCTACCTGTCTCATTTCATCCCTCGGTATCCTTTATAAGTTTTTTGTACTCAACTATCTCTTTTGTCCGAACATTTTTTTCTGAAGATTGAATTACGAGTTGTGAGGTTGCAGCCACCATTCGTCGCGGCCGCATTCCAGCTGCTAATTTGGTAGTATTAAATGAAACACCCATGTTCTGGTGATAGAGAGAGATAGAAGTATAGTCTCTTCTGTAGAATTGGGTCGATTGTAATGACCTATTCACAAAAAGTTGTGATGGAAAGGGCAACATGTGTACCTCTAGTAAAAAAATGGTGTAAATAATTAGCTCTTAGTATTAAAATACTTGTGTTGATGACCCACGTGTTGAATTAAGAAATAAATGTATTGTTATATTGAAGATAAATAAATAACTTACTAGGTACCTACTTACTGAATAAATTATCTTCGTCATAAAAAATGCCTCCCATTTTTTTTTTCCATTCAATAGACGCAAAGTTGCAATAAAGAATTATCCAAGTAGAGTATTTTCAAAAACATGAATAGATTTATATTTTAAAGCAGTGTAATAACAAAGTAACCGAACACGACATAATCACATTCAAGATGGATTAATTGAGAAACAAATTAATATCTCTGAAATAGTGTCAATTGTTTGTACAATTGTCCACTAAGCCCCAATTGCCAAATGTAATCCATTAATTGAAGTCATGATCATGATCCATACACTCGATTAAGTACTATGTCTACCAGCCAGACCGCTCACGAAAGGATATTTTGAAATTCTGCGATTCAAAGCCCAAAATTGATCGAAATTCAAAAATATTTTGACGGCCCGACATAATGATTATTCAGGCCAATTCAACCCAAGCAAATATTTCCATGTAATAATAGTTTAATAATAACCGACTTTATCCTATTCATATAGAGTAGACCCGAGGAGTACTTACGCTGCTCTGTTGTTTCTATGTTAGGTAGTACCTACATACATAGTTATTCTCTTTTGTATAATACATATTTGCAACTCTATTTTGTATGTAATAAAGTCCTCAATGTTTCACTGAAAAAATACACCGCGCTTCGCCGCCCTCAACCTGCCCGCTGTGTAGTGTGTGTGTATACCTACTCCTTTATGTAGGGTAACCATATAAAATTAGATATTGATTTAGTTTTTTATTTTTGCGGATAGGTCATATCTGTCAATTGTAATAATTTTATGAGTAAATCACACGATTCATTATGAAGATAAATGGGTTTATTATCCTGAATGCTTTGTTATCGTCATGTTGACACATATTTATTTTCGGAAGCAGATAACTACGGAAGCAGTCAAACTAAGGCATGTTTTTAAGTGACAATTAATTAATAGTGAAATTTGTACTAGATAACTGACAAGTTACTGACGTCAGTATTCAAGCAAAGGTAAAAATAGGAATAAACTGTACTTAACTAATCTAATTAGTATGTTATAATTAAATGAATCTCTCTTATACTGGTTCTCACACTCCTAGACTGGAGTTTTCAAATTTCGCTTCCCTATCTATGGTAATTAATAATATTTGTTTGTATTGATTTGCTTAATTAGCTAATTTATTTGACAATACGTCTTTAGGACCTATTCAGATGATGATTGCAAGTGATGAAGGTTAATGTTATTTCTGCTTTAACAATAAAAACAAACAAACAGTTGTTAGAAAATTAGGTGGTGCTGATCGATTTATTTGTTCTGCATTACTTTGTTTAATTTGCTTTGTGGCCCAGAGATTTAAGACTTCTCATCGTGTCCATTGTTTCCAAGAAAATATAAAAAAACATCATAACAAATAGCTTTAATGCCGTGCTTAAATGTTTTGTAACAGCTTCGCTTGCTTACACAAAGTACGATCATTTGAAGGACACGAGCGGAGTGGAGCCCCGTGACTTACGACCTTTAGTTCGAAGCGACGTACCAAGTGACATTTTACAAAGTATTATTGACAAAATCTTATTAAAATGCCGATACTATAGATCAAACTGACTCATACTAGATTGAAGTTAGAAACAAAGCATTGCAGCATACTTAGCTGCATCAAGGTTACATACAAATATGATTAGTATTTGACTTACGCAATGCAAATCGCATGTCCGACGAACGTTATGAGCAGAAAGTGGGTTGGGAAGCTAGACAATAAAACTGCTGAACATAATAGATAATACATCTCATTTTATTTATATTAGGTACTTCTATAACAATACTTTTAACAGTCTTAAAACGAACGACTTAGTGAAATAGCGGTCAACGCCGTGTTTATATCTACAGTATGTACAATTTATGTCAAGCACATGTCAGCGAGGCAAAGGCGCGCGGCGCGGGATTGGGCGGCGCGCTGTGTCGCTGTACGCCCGAGCACGGCCCCGCGCCGCGCGCCACCGCCTCGAAGAACTGCCTCAAGTCTCTCACCGACCTCACCGGCGGCGCCTGCAAGTCATGCAGCGACGCCGCCCGCCGCGGAGTCGTTTCCGGCACCACCGTCGGCCTAGCCAGGTGCTCGCTACTCCGAGCCAAACTACCGCCGCTCTGGGACAGTGACTCGAACAAAGCTCTACGCTCCCGCACGGGAACGTATTGAGCGATTGCCTCGTGAGCGTTCGGCGAGCAAGACCTCGCTCGGTGCTCCATTGACGAAGTTTTGCGTCTAGCCGCCTCCATGGCGTAGCGGCCTCGCTCCGCGCCACCCGCCGTTCCTTCCCATCGTTTTAGGTAACGCCGACCTTGCTCTGCTTCCGATCGAGCGGCACGCGGCAGCGTGTGATGTTGCGTGGTCGCATTCAGTTTATTGCAACTGTCGCATTTGATGACCGCCGCTTTCCGTATTGGCGCGTCAACCACATCGACAGTCTTCAATGTGTCGAGGGACAGGGAGAGGTCGAGACTGCGATCGGATGATGAGTCGTAGTCGTCGTCTTCCACGACGATACCCTCGTCCGTTGCGGCGGGAGAGTGATCCCTTCTAGGTAGCTGCGTCTCTGTTGTCGTCATTAACCTCCGACGAGCTCGTGGGGGAGGTCTGGGGGGACATGACGGTGTCTCCTGTTGAGGAGCTTCCTTCTTTGGTTCCTTAATAGCGGTATCCGCGGCGGGCAACACGTCCAAAAACCGTACTTGTGGTAAAGGCGTTTGACCGAGAATTTCGACGCATAACGCGCGCACCCATCTTGCGTATTCCGCCGCATTGCAAGTCTGGAACAATAAGTTTACATTAGGTTCGGTCGTAACCACAGAGCATATGAATACGTCGTAACATAATAGAGACATAGTAAGACTCAATCCAAAAATGAAACTGACACCATATTAATTTGAATATTGTATAAAATGTGGTAATACAAAATAAATTTATAGAAGCGTAAAAATATGTATAGAAAAAGTCTGTAGGGTGATGATAATGAAACATTTGATCTCATGGACAGAACTAGTCATGGTTGAATCACATGAATAGGCAAGTTTTTTATGCAATGAGAATATGGATGTCTTTCGTCAAACGTGTTTCCTGTAATCGTGTCAACACCTTCGCGGTTCTAGCCCTTCTTATGATAAATAGGCCCGTCAAAAGGTCACGATGTACAAAGCCCTTTGATTTACGGGTGTTTCGCTTTATAAAGGTCTATTAAATTGAGCGAATCGTGAGAAAGGTAGATCTTAAAGGGACCGATGAAATGTCTCGTAAGACGTTACGTTCTCTAGCACGAAATTGTATAGATTCAGATTCATAAGTTCCATTATCAAATATTAATTCTGCTTGCCTTGTTTGATTATGAAGGAGTATTGTTACGTGAAAATAATCCACAGAAAATATCGATAATTTATTTATTAAAACATTGTCATCGCTAGACAATGACCAGTGGTCGTGTACGTGACCAGTGAGTGACCACACCACACGTAACTAACCACATGTATTGCTTTAATCTGTCTTAATACAAGATGAAGATCGAATTATCGATTTTTTGCTATCGGAAACTAATGATTGAAACTAATTATGATCTCTCTGTTAATCGTGGAAAAGAAACACTGTTTACATGAAAAGTAAGCCAATTTAAATACTTGGAATTCGTAAATGGCATTTTATAGCCTAAATCGATTATTGATTACCGATTTATTGATTGACCAGCTTCCATTCAAGTTATTATTTCCGCCACTAACAAACCAATGCAAGTTGCGGGACATGCAAGCGGAAAGACGTTTTCTTTTTTCGATGATAGCTCGCATAGCTCATCGCACATATTTCCCGGGTAACAAAATCACTTATTACGACGCGGAAATGAAAGTGTTCCGTTAAGATATTACAAAGGAAGTAATGGCAAAGTAAACATAGTCTATAATTACTGTGGTACAACTATGTACCATTGTCGTACGATGGCTGTCAGTCGTTTGTATTAAAATACACCTCACATAACAATACACATTGGATCACGTATCTTCAAGGTTTTTGTTAAGATGACAAAAAATCTGCGTAACTAGTTAACATTTTATATTTCATGAACATTTGGTACCTACATGGTGGTTCGATTATTACCTGAAACGTGGCGACGGCAGTGTCATCGCGGAGCCGCGATAGCTGGAACGCATTAGGTAAGACCGGGGCTGTCCGCAAGTGTAGATCGCGCAGCGGCAACCTAGCAGCTGGACTTCTTGGCAAGGTGCCATCCCGCCAGGCCAGAAGGCATCCACTTCGGACTGCGACACGAACCCAAGCCCAATTTTCGTTGTCGTCATTGTAATACTGGCGGAGGACGCCTGAGGAAAAAAAAAACTATTAGAAAAACGTGTTTACGCTTGTCCAAAAACGAGGCTTTTTTCGGGATATAAGCATTTTGCGAATTTTTTCTAAGTAAGGAGATTATGATACCAAATTTTACCATATTATGTCGGGTGTCTCTTACATGCAGAGTTTGCGAAGAATGTCCCAGGATATGATAAAAAAAAGAGATGTAACGAAAGAGGATTGTCAGTTATGACAAAGCAAAGAAGACTACCGGCTTTTAAAAAAACTGTCATTCAAATCTGTTTCAACTATAATAGGTATAAACAAGGTATAAACTAAACAATAAATTGATACAAACGTAAAACAAATCTACAAGCTGTTACAATGTAATGGTATACGATTATGAAGTTTAACTACCTACATTTATTGTCCATTGTATATTTTGTCGATTTACTATCTAATTCGTTGTAAACAGTCTGTAACTGGCATTGAACGAGCAAAATCTCCAGTCAACATTCACATTCGGGTAATTATTACAGTCATTAAGTCCATTCAACGGTACTCATGATGAGTAAAACTATTATTTATTACTTAATAATAGCATCACATCACATATGGCATTCTCTTTACCGTCATATTATTGTCTACAGCTACGTGAACTAACGGACACTATTTTGAGGTTTTATGACGAGAAAAATGTTACGGTGCTATTTGAAGTTGTGATAACTTTTCACATTTCACTATTCACATATTTTTTTGGAGAATCTCAGTCGATGATACACTAGCATTTATGAACCTATCTACGTAAAAGTATGCATACTGCTTTCAGCACCGCGGTTTCACCCGCGATCCCCTATTTAACCCCCTAAGGGATTGAATTATAAAAATGCGCCTAGGTTATAAAAAGGAACCTGCGTGCCAAATTTCAAGCTTTTAACCGCAGCGGTGAAGGCTTAACATCAATAAAAGCTTGCGTAACCAATTACTCAGAAGAGAAGTTAAGTCACAACGGTTTTCTACGCATGCGTGAATGAAGCTCAGTGTAACTCAGATCACGCGCACAGTTTGTTACATTGTCAAGTTTATCCGGTCAGTGTTGCGTAGGTCGCGTCGTGCGGATACTTTATCAATGCAAATGTGCATTTTCCGCAGATATATTATTTACGGACTTTTGTCAATAACGGGCCATCATATGTTAATAATAAGATTGTTCGTAAATGTTTAACTATTGTGTTTCGAAAATGTAAAATGTGACCCTATGAGTAACAGTCATGACCCTGGGATTGTTTTTGTTTTCGTTTATTGGTAAAATAACTTAAAAAATCGTTTTTTATTATGAGGTTTTACAGTAATGTCTGGACAGAATCTATCCTACTGTGCAAGCTCATCGTGTAGATAGGTACATAAGTTAGGTAGGTACAAAGACTTTTAACTTATACTAATAGAAAGGTCATTGGGAACAAAATCGTAATCCGATATTTATGTCCAAGTGGACAAAAGTCTCTCAGTCTAGTCTAGTTTATTCAAAGATAGATGGCATTACTGGGGCATGGAATGGGATCACTGTTTTTCTATGACTTTTCTTCTGATAGCCGCTCTATTGTATCTATCTTTAAATCTCTTTGTGTAGGTATAACAAATAACCTGTGCTTTCGAATTTGATCAGTAAAAATCTCCAATTAAATAGGTTGTCATTAAATGACATGAAAAAAAAAACATACAGTCGAATTGTAAACCTCCTCCTTTTTTGAAGTCGGTTAAAAAGTGATAACGGTAATCACTTGACTTTTATGGTCCCAAACTCTCACATAAATACTTTTCTCAAAAGCTCAATAAGTGAATAAAGCCTATTTAAGAAAGTAGGTATACCTACTATAGTTTCTGATTAATAGAATACATCAAAGCATTTTTCCACTAAGGTGACAAACAAACGTACCTATGGCTTTTCATACGGCCCGCCTGATGGTAACCTAATGTGTTTACTCGCGCGTTTTCAAAAACCCTGAAAAAATATTCTTTCATTCAGAACCCCATGCTGTACTCCTAGGGAAAACCGAAAGACGAAGAGCTCATTCCACATCCTGAGTCACAGTGGTAGAAAGCTTCTTTGAAATGACAAAATGCGAGGCTAATTTGGTGCCAACGTGCGTGGATCAGCTCCAAAAAGTCAAAACCATTTAATTCAGTTTAGGCCCTAGAAGAGCACTTATGAAGGTCGAAAGAGACTTGTCCTAGAAAATGTACATCTATAGCCACTCTAATTGGGAAGTTTTGTAAAATGTACATACAAAAGGAACATAGGCAGGTTAGGTAAAACATGAGATTTAATTCTTCTAAACACTATTCAGTTTAGGCCCTGAAAAGGCACTTTATATGAACGTTATACCAATCACAGGTTCGGTCGATATCATCGACTTCTATTCTAGCGACGATATACACTCAAACTGAGAATACTCTGAAGAAACTCGGCAAAGATATAAAAACAGTTCATAAGTCAGAGCAAAGAGAATCGAAGTCGGTACAATAACACTTTTTTTTTACATCCCCATAACTTCCAGTTGTGCCAGATGTTTGTTATCTGCTGAATGTAAGTGAGAGTCTTTTGACTTCAAAAGTTCAACAACCTTATTTACAATGAGTTATGTGCTTATATTGTGTAGTGCACGCAGATATATGGTAAAAATATCTTGCTTGATGAAGAACTAATAGGAAGGTTTTTACCTGATATCCTAAAATTTGGATCAGCAGGCGTCGGAACAGGTCCTGGCGTCAATTCAGGGCGGAGTTTCCTCAGGCCGGCCACCACCCGAGGTGCCGGCGATTGCTCTCCCACTAGCATTTCCTCACAACAACATTGTACCAACGAACACTGTACACCATAACATTATCAAAATATCACTCAAATTCACAGTAAATAATCCTGATATAATTTTTCCGTTTGACAAATTAATCTGTCAGGTTCGTATTTTAAATTTCGAATTAGTTCGTTATATTTCGCGCGCAACTCATTTTATTTTTTCGTAAATAAGACTGATATTTTAGTCATACACAGAACAAAAAAATAGTGACTGGCCGGCCGGCCGGCGCGTCAATGAATGAATGAAGTTGATATTTTGCTCGTATGCATCCCTACCCTACTCCGCTACTACTATTCGAGACGAAATGGTGAGTAAACAAAATGTGACGCATGGTGAATTTATAACTACTGCCATCTATTGTCAAGTAGATAGTTGAATTCAAATTAAAAGTTTTTACATAACATTATATCAGAGCTTTATCAATATTATGATTTCACCCGCTTTCCCGACTTTTCATATATTTTCTAGGGATTAAAAGTATCCTTTGTTTTATTAAGGTGTGTGTAGGTATATCTCTACCTGTAAGTATGCCAAATTTTATCAGAATCGGTACAGTTGTTTTTGCGTGAAAAGTAATAAACATCTTTGCATCCAAACAAACTTCCATTTATAGTCGTAGTAAGATTATATTTTATAAAATTGATGAATGACAAACATAAAATTTCAAAATATATATAGTAACTACCTCTATCTAGCGGTGGGTAGCTATTTCAGCAGTTCATGATTGAGAGCTTCAAACGATATTAATATATTTTCAAAGATGGCGCTAATATTTTTATGTGAACACTGCTACCTATGGGTGTGTACATGAAACGGGTTTTTGGATGCACTCTAACAAAAGTAGATGGCAGCACTATCTAAACTGTAATGTTTGGCAGGATGAAAGGTACATGTATGTTCGATGTTATATTGCCCAAATATTTGATAGAGGGCGTTAACAGTATCGAAAATAAAAATAATTTTATTAAAATAACCCTTACAAGTGCTTTAATTAAGAATTTCTGTCACTCGTTAACGCACTTTGTATTTGTTGATGTTACTGTTCTTATTTTATATACAAACAAGATTGATATTATATTATTATCGATTCCCAAAACCTTATGGTATAGTATAGGAAGAAAATAAGGTATAAAGTGGTAGAAATTGAATAAGATAAGAGATACAAATAAGATTTTTAGCGCCGAGTTATATTTGTAATATTGGGGTAGTATTTCTTTGTTGATATGTCGAAACAACACATTACTTACAAAATTATACATTCATTTAATAGTTATAATGTACCTATAATTAAATTATACTTAATAACTGCTAGGCTTCAGCAAAAGTGGCGAGTGGAGAGTTTGAGTATAACTAGGTACCTAACTACCAGATTCCGCCCCAACTGTAATCATGTACCCAATACAACTGCATAGTATCTCTTTTATTTTGTCTATGATTTGTATGTATTTTTAATTGAGTGTATTTAATTAACGACAGGTAAATTGTTTTTGTTTGACTACTCGTACCTATCAACGTCGCAAAGAATACAAAGACGCTAAGCTACATATTTTCGAAAAGTTCCGGAGCCTCATTGGGGTTCGGTTATTAGAAAAGGTTTAGGTAAATAGGTAGGTAATCAAAGAATGTATTTGATTGTATATTTTTACAAGCATTTTTATTATAAGTCCGACAAATGTATTGTATTTGGAAGACACAAATTCATTTCAAAGGAAGACATCGAGATCAATCAATGGCACATAAATAATTTCAATAAACATTTTAAATTACAGAGAAAGTATATCAAACTTATTTTTAAGGCACGTCTGTGGGAATCTACAACTAAATCTAACACTTAATAAATTAAAACAAATTAAAGCTTTGTCGTGGAAGAGACTATTAATATCACAATGAGCTAGTCACGCGCGAACAAACAAACCAGATTTCACCAGGGGCGCCACTTGTTGGCGTCGTCATCTGCCGGTGGTCCTTCGGCCAGGCGTTCCAATTTTTTCTCGGCATAAAACGCCTCGAGCTGACGCTTAGCCGCTTCTTGTTTTTTATACTCTTGGTACTCGATTAATTTTCTTTTCTTTTTAGGCGGCAAGTTGCTGTAATCCATCGGCAATTCGCATCGTTCCGGAAGATTGGCTGTCACTTCAACTTTGCTCTCGGTTGAAGGAGTCGCGTCTAATTGATTGGTGCCGTGGTATGCGACAGATTTTTTTGGTGCGATGGTTTCAATAGCCATCTTCGTTGGTGATCTAACTTTTCTCAAGTCCAAAGTGTCACTGTTGCTTGTTACATCGGGCGGTGAGTATTGATACGCGAGCTCATTTTTATACATTATGTTGTCTCTGTGTAAATATTTTGGTTCGGGAGCCATCTCTGCGCTCATATTCATATCGATGTTACAGTTCTCGTTGCCGCGTTTATCCATTATGTGTTGTCTGATTTTTTGCAGGATAACATCCTTCGCCTCGGCTGGGACTCTGTTGAAATATGCGTTCCTTTGTCCGTTGACAGGGCCGTTTATTTGTTCTGGCGCAGCGTGGTGCGGCGAGACTTTGTCAACTGTTGTGAGAAGGCCCGCCTGGACAGATTTTTGTGTAACCCGCAGGTTTGGCCTGTTGTACACCCATTGTTTAGCAGCCCCATCACCGGAGTATATGGAATCTTCGGCATCAGAGGAAGACCTTTCGTGGTCACTGTAGTAGTGTTGTCTGTCTGAGACTACAGAAGAGGGAGAAGTTGGTGGTGAAAAAGGTGGTCTTTCTGGTACTTGTATTGTAAGAGGCTGCGCTGTGATCAGCCTCGATAAGTGGCTGATTAAGTTTTGGCTGACTTTCGAGTCTAAATCTGGCACAGACATGATAAATTGGCACGCTTCTGCGGCACATTGTCCGAATCCCGCTTGGAATTTCTTCGCTTCCAAAACCGGGTCTTTAGGACTGTGCAACTTTGTAAGATGGTTAACGGTTAACTCAAGGATATCTGCCTTCTCCAACTTGCTTAAGTTGTCGTCATCGATCTGTAGACAAAACGTAAAAACAAATAAGTTAAACGAAGCGAAGGCAGGTGCACGACGGCACGGAACGTTTCTCACGCTACCCGGGCACCGAGCCGAGGGCCATAACGTCACATTAATATAACTGTAGGCTTAACAAGTAGATACTCCTGTTTCTTAATGAAACTTGTACTTTTATATCCCAGGTTGGCCGCCTCATGGTAAATGCTCGTGTAATAAACAGAAGGACAACCGGTTCATGATATAAATAAATGGCGTGTGAATGGATGATGGATTGCGTTTTGATGACCATTTAAAAAGAACATTTTTTCATGTTGAGATAATAATGAGATTTTATAATTAACTGAGTACTTATATGATATTAACATTAAATAAAAAGGGTACTAGATAAATATAGAATAGTTACACTTACCTCTAAAGCTCCGACCATAAGGTCTTTAAGTTCATCCAGGCATCGATTTATGCGTGCGCGCCGCTTTCGCTCTAGAAGTGGTTTTGTTATCTTCTTATATTTGGCTGTTTTTGACAGTGGAGCCGGGTCGGGTGACATTTTTCTGTTGTATAAATAATTCATGAGTTAGAAATAATTAAAATAAATAAAACGTAGGTATATTTCTATCTAGGACTCAATATTTTTTAGTAAGATTTGTAAAACATACGTCGGAGACATATTTAGATTATTTACACATACAATTGAATTAAACATAACATTTATCTACACAGTTTATGTGTGTGTACTATAAATAAATCAATATTTTATAAAATTACAGAGCCCAACGTTATTCAAATATAAAATGTAGTTGATATAAAAACACCATTCTCAAGTGAGATTAAAACAAATAACAAACCTTATTTAATTCACTGAACAGTCACTCGACAACGGAACTTCAGAAAAAAATGGTTCACAGACACGAAAGCTTAGAAGCACAGGACGCGCGTCGTGGCTCGCGCCTCGCCAAGTACTGCCTGAAAAAAGCCTTCGCCCTGCCGCTCCCCCGCGTTCCATGCCTCCCCCGCCCTGCGCCCTTCCTCGCCCTGGGCCCATTCATACGATGCGCAGGAGCACGTGTGGCCAAGCGATCGGGTTTCGAGGCATGCGTAACATACTTTCCCAGGGTATTCTCAAGGAATATACTTCGAGTTTTTGTTATAAACATTTTAAGATGCGTTCACTTTTTTTTGTAAATATTTTGGTTGAATCCAACTGTTTTGTTTTAAGATAACATTTAAGTTAGAGCGTTATTTACATGGTTTGTTCGCAAAGTAAGTAATTGTAGTTTTACCTGTTTTGCATGATCGATTATAATCATGTGCTGAAACGTTTTTGTACTTAAAAATTATTCAATATACCTATTTACAATTTATTACACTCAATATTTACAAAATATACCATTTATATTTAAAAAAAAAACCTCGAGGCTGCCGCTGCTGCTGATCGGCAAGGCAGTCTGGCAGCGTTTCCTCTTTTGATGGCCGGGCTGATGCGTTGTCGGAAAAAGCTCCCCGCCCGCCGGTATCCCGAGGCTCGAGATTTTTTTAAATAATACACTTATAAAACGACGAGCTGCAATCAAACCCCCACGGACCCATGGTCTCAACCAAAAAAGCTTTAAATTGATAATTTTGATCAATACAGGCGTATTTTTTTGTACTTATTAAAGCCTAGCATTGAGATTGCAATTTTGTGTTTTTCTAGGACTGGTTAAAATTAAATCAAAGATTTTCTGATAAGATGGATATTACGTACCTAATATAATAAATAACTAAGTATTAGAACTTTGCAATTAATTCTTATATTATAATACTAGCTGTCGCCCGCGGTTTCACTCGAGATCTACATGGAATTCTACAAAAAGTAATCTACAAGGACATAGTTAGGCTACTCCAAGGTCCCATCTATCTCTACCAAAATTCATTAAATTGTTTTAGCGGTTTTCACGCCTAGTATAGATATAGACAGATTACATAATTTAAAATAAATAATTGGTGTAAATAAAACTAGTTATGATTACTTTTTAATTAGGCCCAGAAATGCCATTTTCTTTATACCTAAATGAGTCCAAAAACGTTCCACACAATGCACGAAAAAGGAAAGCATTACAAAAAGTTCAGACATACCTACGTACCTACATAACCTATTGTTAATTAATCAACCACGTGCCCAAAAAGAAGCATATCTTCCCATTTTCTGTTTACCACTTAAAGAAAAAAACATTCTCATTCAAATATTTTTCATACTTTGATCCTTTATAAACAGTGTTAAAGTAAATACTAAATAAGTCATTTAAAGTAATAAAATCCATTACAAGCCGTAATGGATTTTATTACTTTAAATGACTTAAAAAAATAACTGTTCTTGCATCACCAATGTTGTGTTACTGTTACTAAAGCTATCAAAGTTTACTTCTTTAAGATCATGCCGCTTTGGCGGTACTATTCTCAAACGATAAGGAATGACGTAGACAAAAGAGGAATACAAAAACCCTGAACGTAATAAATGAGGTACCCCAAAAAGGGACACTGAGTTAAATCGTTCCTTGCGGTATTTTTTTTTTGAGTCAGGTAGAAATTGGCGCGCGTCCACCACTCAAAGATTCCTCGATTAGTTTGCCTCGATTCCTTTGTCGTTCTTTTTAGTTGGTAATTAAATAATAAAATCTTAACTTAAGCCTTATAATTATAGGGTGTTTGGGTAAGAAAGATTTAACCTAGAAAATGTATTTTTTCAGGATGAACTGTACATTTGAATGAAATCTATAGGTATTTGTCTTGTTGTTGACTTTTCTCTTTAAAAAGGCTTGTCCTAACTGTCTGACTGGGCCTTCCCTTTTGTAACGTACCTAGGCATCCACTAAGAAATTATTGTTTACTGGGCACTGGGCAGAGCAGCAAGTTTGTAACATAGAACAATCAGTTGGTTTGTTTTTTTTTTGCCGTCGAATACATATATTTTTTTTTATGTCACAAGTGACAACGAGGCAGGCGGGTCACCTGATGGTAAGTGACAACCGTCGCCTATTGACATTGACAATACCAGGGGATTGCTAATGTGTTGAAAACCCTATTCAATGCCTTAAAGGCGAACTGGCTCTCAAGTGCAAATGCCGGAACACACCAACAGGTGCTTGGCGACAGATTTTCAACTTGAGGGTGGTAGCCAGCCAGTCGAGTACTACAAAGTACCCTTCCACCGTGCTGTGGTTTCCTCACGATGTTTTCCTTCACCGAAAGCTCAAGCTCATTGTAGGATTCGAACCCACGACCTTCGCCGCGGTATTCGAAGTCACTTACCACTGAGCTATCATCGCCATATTATTATCATAGATAAGGATTTAAATAAGGAAAATTATTACGAGTATAGAGTAACATTCAAGTATTCAAACATTACCAACCTTTTGTAAATCAAACCTGGGAATTAAAGAATATGGATGCCATTACAATAGTCCACGGCTACGACCATTTCTTTTATGAGAATGAATGAAACTATCTACTTAATTTATTTAAAAAAATGATAAGGAATTCCATGCATTCTCAAATAGGAACGTCATTAGGTATCTGTCAAATATTATCGGTGCCACATCCGTCGCGTCGAGACGAACTCAGTTATAAGTTTAGTTGGTCTACAGTAAAACTCTCACCACACATCTAGGTATATTATATTATCAGTGGTGACGTAATACCCTGAGAAAGGAGACTAAACAATGACACATGGCTATATGAGTCACATGTGCACTACGAACTATGAGATGCGAGAATATCTCAATGCATTTTTTGATGACGTCACCTCTTCGGTTTTTTTTTTTATTCAATTTTGAAGGGCTTTATCGCTTTGCGATTATGTCACCCGGGTAGTAACAAAGCTTTCTCTTCGGTATTACTTAGAATACTTTTATGTAAGTGATTTTAATATTACTTATTTGTAGTACTAGTAGCGTAATAGGTATAATATATGCTACACAACCTAAAGTTTTAATTTTATGTGTGGTACATAACATTAAAAGTTTAGGTTGTGGTCGTACCCTAATTATTCCAGCACGTAGGTAACTTTTTATTTTTTTAATTCAATTTCATACCGACCATGCATGGCAGTAAACAGCCGTATAATTTTTTTTTATTTCTGGATAAGCTTGTGTTTGACCGCTATCTCACCAAGGTAAGTGATGATGTGGCCGAAGGTGCTAGTTAGGTAGATAGTACCACAAAGCACCCTACCTCCGTGCTAAGGTTTCCTTACGATTTTTTCCTTCACCGAAAGCTCAAACTGATTGTAGGATTCGAACCCACGACCTTCGTCGTGGTATCGACGTCATTACCACTGAGCTATCATCCCATCAATTAATCTAATAATCTTAAAATCTCGCGACTTTAGGCCAAATCCCGTAACAATGTCAACTAGCTATTTATAGAAGAGGACAACCGAAACTCTTAGTGGGCGTTTTTGTTTATCTGAAGCGTAGCACGCGTGGGAAATGGACGCGGCTGCCAGTTCTCACATGTTTTATACCTATTCGGATTGGATACGTCAGTGGTCGATAGTGATGCTACACTATTGATAAACGGTTTAAATAAGTAGATAATGTAAGTATTTAAGATTTTTTATTGTGTTTTATTACTTTTCAACAGATTTTCGAAGTTTCATAAAATTACCACTTCTCCTGGAATAAGTATATACCTACTATAGTTTTTAGGGTACCTAGATATAAGTAAGGGTATTTTAAAACTGTTTAGGTGTAATGGTATATGGATGTAAGATTTAAGTATTTAATATACCTATCTATTAATGTCACCTTATTTTCATAATTATAATATTTAGTTTAATTTGGCTATTTGAAAATATTGAATTGCTTGCCCTTAAGTCATTGTAATAAGGTGTACAACACGTTGGCAGTCCACCTGGTATTGTTCATGTCTATAGGCGACGGTAGTCACTTACCATCAGGTGACCCGCCAGCCTCGTTGTTACATAAAAATAAGTGACATAAAAAAAGTTAATAATAAAACCTTTTTGAACTTTCGCATTGTAGTAATGCTTCCGGGACGCAGCGAGCTACAGTAGCAATTGAAGTACTATTGCAGTATTGCGACAGTCGATTTAATTAAAATCAATCGATTCAGTCGATAAAGTATAAGCAGAAGTCCATCACTAGTAAACTCGTCACGATGTCTTTCGACTCGTGGCATGTGCGGAGTCAGTAATTGTTTCATTGCGATAAGAAAACTAATTAAGTTGCCGCTACTCCGGCTACGGTCAGTTTGTAAAAGAAGTTAATGATTTTAAAGTTCTCTCATAAGTTGCGCAGAAATAATTTAAAAATAGGTTGCATAACATCACCATATACCTAATTAATTTATAAAATTTGTTTGTTGTACAACTTTTTCTTTGGACCACAATCTTACCATGGTAATTGATTGACCGAAGGTGGTAATGGTGGCATTTGACGTCGGTAACACAAAGCTGTCATCGCCTAAAAATTTTATAGAAACAAAATTACAAAGTACGAAATTAGGTAGGTAGGTATGGAATTTAATCCATTGATTAAAATAGAGCAGGAGCCATGACGTTTTACACTAAATATTATGCATCGAGTTAATTATTTACTAATAGGTAAGTAAATATGGATCTAACCAAAACCAGGTTATTGTTTTTTTTAAACATTTCCATTTTTACCCACAACGGGACGGAATATGCGTTTTTATAACCTCACGACTATTCAATAGGTCTTGCAAAATATGCAATAAATTGGCAAGTTTGTGTAAAAAAAGAAGTTAGGCAATAAAAAAATGTAATAACAATAGTGTACAGTTAGGTTACGTTAAAATCGTTTAAAAACAAAAATGTCTGCCGATGGTGGCCAATAAAACGAGAGCCCGTCGGATAGTTTACAGATCTAGTCCGCGGCGCCCGCGCAACTAATTGACGGTCATTCTTCCCTGACGGAAGAGATAGCAAAATAATTTAATACATTATTATATAATTGAAATATTACGTATGGTATATCATCATAACCCTTAGATAGCTTACGATCGTCGTAGCTTTTATAAATGTTGGAATGATGAATGGATGATTAGGAAAAATATTTACAAAGTATATTTTTTACAATTGAAATTATAATATATTTTTATGTATTTAAAAAAAAATGTCCATTAACTACAACAGTCAAAAATATTTTAACCCCATCCAAGATTTACTCTAACTTGATGAATAAAAATAGCTCATTTATCATTTACGAATCAATTCCTTTTTATCTATCATAATTTATTATGTGATTTTACGCTCGGAGATGGATATTCTATCTATCCTTAGAGATAGTAATTTTTATGCTAATTTATGGACCTATTTAAAATGTGAAAACGTAGAAAACAGACGGATAGGTAGACTTATACAAAAATTTATAAGAATCAATAAAAATATAATGTCTGAGAATTTAGGAATTAAAAAAAAATGTTTAATTGTCAAAAATGATAGGGCATTTTTTACTTAAACAGCTTTATTAGAGAATTTGAATACCACGAAACAATTTTGCTATAACTATAGTCATCTCGCAAAAACATCGATTAGTGCATTGGTGCAATAAAACTCTTACAAGATTCTGCGATGATGGATTACAAACCGGTTCCTTATAAAAGTTTAATAAAATAAATGATGGGGGACTAATGTTTTTACTATCCGTACGAATATAGTTAGTGATTCTGAAGATATCTGTCAAAATTCGCCTCGGCCGGAAGTCTAGCCGTGGGAACCGAAGACGATTGGATTTCTCAATAAAATCACTAAGCTAACTAGTATCTACACTTAATAAAACACGATGTTTGTTCGTTGTAAGCGGAAGAAAGGCAGCAGATACTTGGAATAATCTTCTAATAAAATTTGTCATAGAACAATTGCATCGTCAATAATACGCAAGTGAAGAAAACGAAATCCTACAATGAGCTTGAGCTTTCGGTGAAGGAAAACATCGTGAGGAAACCATAGCACAGTGGTAGGGTACTTTGTAGTACCGACTGGCTGGCTACCACCCTCAAGTTGAAAATCTGTCGCCAAGCACCTATCGGTGTTTTCCGGCAGTTGCACTTGAGAGCCAGTTCCCATCTAGGCTTTGTGTGCTTACCACCTTACTTTTATTACGCTCTTGACCGATTTTATTTTTTTTTGCTTTTGGGTGAATTAACTGTTTTTGTCACCCAACCGACAATATCGTTTTTTATTAAGTAATTGAAGTAAAATCCTAATTGGTCATGGTGCTTCTTAAGAGTCATAGACAAAAGGATGGAAATTCGGTAACTTAACTTTGCAAATCACAAGGCGTGGAATAGGAATCAGAAATTTTTTATACGTTTTATTATCCAGGCGTTAGCTTACGACATTATCGTCGTACTATAAACTTAAATTATGATCAGTCACGTATTTTGTTTTACTTATTTTGTATGCGGAGTTTGATAAATATCTGTTTCTTTTTCTTACTCTGAATAAAATCTTAAATTTTTATTTTGAATTCTTGTTGAGTAACTTGTTTCATGAATTGATATTTAAAAGAACAACTGAATAATAATTGGGTGCAAATATAACATACATCTTGTATTACCGGCCTCCTATTATTAATATAGGCCGGTTACCGCGGTTGGGAAGACACTACGGTTCGATTCCCACCCACCACCCAGGCAGGACAGACTTAAATATTTAAATAAAAGAGTGTATGTATGTATGTATGTATATATATGTAGTACATCAGTTATCTGCTTGAGAAGAATGACCCAGGGAATTTATTAATAAATCTGGAATGTTGAGAATAATATAATATAATGATCGTCATTAAAGTTAAATAAATCAATATTGCAACTAAAAAGTCAATTTAAACATCTTAAAGCAACTATGTAACACCAATAATAAGCTCAATATAAGTTTTCAATCTTGTAATTTTTAGAAGTCGTTAAAGCATTGATGAACTTTAAACTACCCACTAATTTAATTTTATATGGCCTTATGATGGTGCAAGGATTGGATGGGCGGCACGGGTCACTAATTACAGTACTGGGTCGACTGGCCGCTTCTTTACAAGACAGATTATACCCTTTGAAAATACAGTATCCAACGTCACAGATTATATAAAAATCAGATAGGTCAAAAGTTTATTTTCAAGAAAAACTTTCTCTGTATACAGACGAATACGTAAAAGTTCTTTGGGATAAACTTGTGTTTGACCCTATGGTAAGTGATGATGTGGCCGAAGGTGATAAGCACACAAAGCTCAGATGGGAGCTGACTCTCAAGTGCAGCTATCGGAACACACGTAACTGTAGAGAGTATATTAGGATTCTAACACCGACAAATGATTCTTTTTATGTTGGAACGCGGGCGATAAATACGACAAAGATTTCATGAAAAAATTTCCTCACCAATTGTCTGACTAATTTGATTGACCGTAGAATTTTGAATTTGACACACTAGTTAAATACACAATAAAGGTATTTTTTAAATTCATACTAATAAGCGATCATCGATGAAATTGCGGTTGATAAAGAGAGTTCAAAATATGACCATAACGTGTATTTCGTATATTGGATGTAATCGTTAAGTGTGTCCAGGCGATTATTCCGTAACTATTACAGATATAAAAAAAAACTGATATCGAAAGTACGTTACCTAATCAGTAAAATGACATCAATAAGTTTTTTTTTAAATCAAACGAGAAGTATCAAACATTTTGATATTAAACGCTCCCATACATTTAGTATGGGATTAGTAGAAAGGTTTCAGTTTCCTTGTTTTAAGTGGTTTAGTACTCAATTTACCTTAATCTCATTTTATGATTACGTATGATATGATAATAATGATTTTAAAGTAGAAATACGTGTATATTAATTATCTTACCACTTCAAATTAGTAATAAACCTTGTATAACCCTCAAAAATAGTAACCCTCTTTCAGGATATTTATTCTTTGACATGAAATCTAAGGTAGCTAAAAGTATAGTTCGTATACTGTAAAAATGATTTTGAAATCCAATTACTATTTTTAATATAGATGCGTATATTGGATTCATTTGATTATACATCTTATTTTATTTTGAAGCATAATTAGAACCTCAAGATTTTAATATGAGAAAATGGTAGGTAAATATGTTTGAGGAAACCATAGTTGATTATGTAAATTGGTTTATATGTTTAACAAAAATGTGACTACATAATTTAAATGCGAAAAAGGCATTCCATAAAGCTGCGAAACAGTTATTTTCACAGCTTTATGGAATGCCACAACATGAATTATTTTACTACCTATAGCTAATTAAAAGTACGTTAGTATTATTCATAATTGTATGAAATTGATGCATACGAATAAACACGTTTAAAATTTTGCGTTTTGCTTACTAATGCATTTGCAATAACTCTCCCCTTACTCCCTTGGCATTTTAGAATTATTTAAATCTAGCTTTGTACGAGAGAGAGGATAATATAGGCGATGTTAGTGACGTCGGATACCGCGGCGAAGGTCGTGGGTTCGAATCCTACAATGAGCTTGAGCTTTCAGTGATGGAAAACATCGTGAGGAAACCATAGCACGGTGGTAGGTTACTTTGTAGTACCCAATTAGCTGGCTACCACCCTCAAGTTGAAAATCTGTCGCTAAGCACCTTTCGGTGACTTCCGACAGCTGCACTTGAGAGCCAGTTCCCTTCTAAGCTTTGTGTGCCACATTCGGCCACATCATCACTTACCATGGTAAGATTGCGGTCAAACACAAGCTTATCCAGAAGTTAATATAAAGTTCCGATATACCAGTCCAATTAGAAAAAAAAATGAGTAGGTACGAGGCACAGATAATTATAATACACATAAATAACAAGAAACGATACAAATAAGAAAGACATTGGCGGAGGTTTACGTCCTGTTGAACGATGACAATGTTGTCATAATAACGTACAAAAGAGCACCTCTATATCTAGTTAAACCAGTAACATTAGTTACATGTCTTGGTCTATTAAGAAATGAATTGGCCAGTGTCGAGAATACGGCCGATTCTGGGAGTCGGTGAACAGTATACGTGCTGTTTTATTGATGGGCACTTGGTATGTTGGTAGTGTAATACGGTAGGCAGGGGGGGCGGGCATGCAAATGGCAGAGCTATACTTGGCCACGAACGAGCCGGCCGCGACCGTGGGAAAACTATCGCCTGTGGCGAGTCGATTGCAGGGATGGACTCTGTATCTATGTAACACTTACTGGTTAAAGTGGACAATACTATAGTCGAATAACTATATCGTAAAACTATAAAGGTACATATTTCGGTAGTATGATAATCAAGCGATAGCAGTTTTGCGACAAGTTTGTATGGCGAGCGACAGGTTTACTCAATATGGACAGTCAATGACCTGGGTTTCACCCGCGTTCCCGTGGGATCTTATCTTTTCCCGGGATAAAAATATTGCATATGTTACTCCGGAATAATGTAGCTTCCTAATGGTGAAAGAATTTTTAAAATCGGTTCATTAGTTTTAAGTTACATACAAAAATACAAATCTTTCCTCTTTATAATATTAGTGTAGATTTTACTCTAGTGAATGTTTATGTATTGAAGCCAGTGAAGTGTCCGTGAGTCCGTCTCTGCACGCTCGTGCAGCGACCACGGGCGCGTGACGGCGGCTGCGGCGCGCGCCGCAATCACGACTCTGACGTGCGACTTCTTGACGCAACTCCGGCTCAGCTCAGCTCCGCTCTGGCTCCACTCCGCTCGTAACATTACACTTGCTTTGTTTCTTCTTTCAACAACTTTATTTTATCGTAGACAATTATGTGGAAAGATATTGCACGTCAACGAATGAATTAAGGATCATCAACTACTAGATGTATGGTACCAAAAAAACAGGAATCGCATTTTGAGATATTAATATGATTAATAAGCTAATAGACAAGAGGCACGATGAACATGATATTAACTCTTGGAGTTCAAGCACGTGAAAAAAAAAATTAATAACGCGCTGCGCAATGTTCTAAAAAAAAAATTGTACCGAACTTTGTAACCACGATCAATTGTCCCTTTATTTATTGTAAGCGTAATAACACCATAGGTATATGTTTCATTTGGTATTTTAATAAACATCATCATCAAATTTTTAGTCTTTTGATACATTTGGTTTCAAATCAGCAGTTTCGGTCAGTTGGTTGTAGCTTCATAGGTTATAAAATAGGTTTAATAAAGACACCCCATAAAAAAACAATAAAATAGTGATGTGCAAATATGAATAATAATGACAATTCTTAATTTTATAGTTATAACCATGCAGTTTTATAGCTTTTCATTTTTACCACAATTTCATGGTTACAAACAATCGACTCTATTAGGTACTGATTATAATGTTGTATAAAAACATCTCGATATCTGAAATCCTAGAACAACATTTCATCACAATTTTTTGCGTCGTATGCCTGACTTGGCTTTTTTTACAAGCTTATGTTTGACCACAATATCACCGTGATAAGTGGCCGAGAAGATTAAAAGGTAACAAAGCTCTAAAGCCTTCTTTTCATTAAAAGTTTTTTTTTACTATAAGATAAGCTTGTGTTTGACCGCAATCTAAGTGATGATGTGGCCGACGGTAAGCACACAAGGCTTAGAAGAAGAAGTATTTTCTGAACTTTCGTTTAACATCATCTACGTAATAGAATCGTGTTTATGTAAATGTTTTATCTAGCGTCGAAGTAGAATGCTCGTCCATTTCCTAATGTTCGAGTTACGATATTTGTTTCATACTAAAAGGCTCAGTTCAAGTGGAACATCTAAAAACATCGGGTGTCCATCCAACTGTGTTCTGCTGGTTTTTATAACAATCAATTAACTTTATTGCCTAAATGCGACAGGTCGTCACGAATCTATTTACTTTTTACTGTGTTTGTAGGCTGTTATACGATACACGGATCCTAACACTAGATAGGTGTTGATGTGACTAAATGCTTTTGAAATCATTATAATAATACGTGAAGAAAAAACTTTGTACCCCTTTTTTTCCTCTTTTTGTCAATGGTTTGTTTTTTCGTTTTGAAGCTATTGACGCTTTAGTGCTATCAATGAAAAAGACTGGAACCAGTATTTTTTCCTAAAAAATGTATTCGTAATTATTAAAAATATTATATATGCGCTGTTTTATACTTAACAGAATAAAAGATAGAATATAGTTTTAGGCTTTCAACAGATTCCCTGAATGTTCGCTTATGTTGAAGAGAACTCATTTATTATCTGCAATAATAGTCCAGTGTAGACAATCGGTACATTACATAATCGGTACTTTTTATCAGCAGTAGTGCATTGAATGCACATTGCATTTTTTCGTGACGCCTCGATATCACGTAGAATAAGAATTGTTAAAAAATTGCAATCAATAGCTGCATTGGATGTGACGGAGCGACGTCTGCTATATCACGTAACGTTGTCTTTACTATCGTTTACTGAAACTTATTATGCAAAATCAGATTTGGTAAGCGACGACAGGAATCTGGTGTCACAGTTTTTGTTGACAATTTACTCGTGTTGCAAGAAATTGTTTCTATTTTTAAAAACTCGAGTAGGTATTATTAGTAGTCCAGATTTTATTGACTAACTAAACATTATTGAAAAAAGACTAGATTTTTTTTTTTTTTTTGCCAATGTGATGACAACTAAGTTCCCTTAAGGTGTACAACACGTTGGTAGTCCCCCTGGTATTGTTAATGTCTATAGGCGACGGTAGTTACTTACCATCAGATGACCCGCCAGACTCGTTGTCACTAGTGACATAAAAAAAAATCTAGATGAAAATAACCAATCGGGCTAATTTGGCAGAACCTATGTCTTGCGCTATTTGCATCCAGTGGCTTCCTTCCTACCATGGTGAGATTGCGGTCAAACAAGTTTTTAACTCTTGGAGTTCAAAAAAAAGTTATTTTAATAAAAAAAAAGACAACCTCGTTAACAATAAAGTTCGTTTGTTTTCCACTTTAAAAAGTGAGTAAAATATTTTATATAGCCACCGAAGTAAATTAAAAACTGTTCAACTTAGTAACGGCTGCAATTAATAGTTAAATGATTTATTAGGAGCCATACGAGTATGTATTAACCCTCCGAAGTCCGACAATACAATCACCTATGGCCCACTTGCTTATTTTTAACATCACAACATCCGCCGCTTTCGACTTGTAACAATAAAAATATATTTAATTGATTATTGTTATTTTTTTATCATATTTCGACATCGTGATATCTCCGACGCTTCCGCACGGTCAATTGTTATGATTATTACAATAGATACGCGTCCAATAGAAGGAAAGTAGGTGGAAATGTTACTATTGGCGGACAGATGAAAGGCGACAATGTTAGGGTTACCAACTAATTAGTTTACATTTTATTAATGTTGTAAATATTATTTTAATCAAAGTAAATGAATACTGGATTATTTAGTATCTTATTTATAACATAATATAATGCCAGTCTTCTTGGCACGCTTCCATCGGGCAGCGATTTGGGGCAAATTTTTTATTTGTAATTAGTTTAGTTTAGCTTTTTAGTTTTATTTTGTCTTTAATAATTAGTTTAATTTGTAAATTTAAGTATTTAATGTGTTTTTTTAAATAAATTATTATAGTGATTTATTTCCAATTTTAATTAATTTGTGTATAGAAGACCAAAACATCTAGAACTTTTAATTGAAATACGATGATAATAATTTAGCTAATTTTTTTTTATCGACAAGCTTAATATATAAATACATGTAAAATTATATTACCTTTCACAGTAACTACTAGTTGTTGCATCGCAATCCATATAGCATTGTTTATATATTCAGGTATATAATTATTTATATTACTATGTATTTTGGTATGTATGTATTTAGGTATATATTTATATTAGTGTGTATGTTTATTGAGTATGTATTTATTTTATATAGGTATTGGAAACCACCGTCCATATTACTTTTCGTTACTCCTCTCCGTGCATGGTTGTCTGGAAGAGATCGCTCTGAGCGATAAGACCGCCCTTTGTAACACATATTTGTTAAGTTTGTTCTGTACTTGTTTTTTATGTCTCTGTGGTGTTTTGCAATAAAGAGTTTTATTATTATTATATTATTATTATTACATGCATTCTAAATTAAAAATTATAAAGAATACCGCCTAAGGCTACGCAAGCACGACTCAATAAAAAAAAACTAATCTGGTAAATAAATGTGCATAATATGGTAACACCATCGACTTCAATTGAAAGGGACTTACGTAAAACTGGAAGCAGATTCGACTCAGCACGAGATAAGTCATCGACTTTTACTTTTTGTTGGGTTACGCTTTCGGTCAACTTGATTCGGTACTTGCACTGTTTTGATAAATTGATAAACTTCATTTTATGGTATCAGAAATAAACAGGTTGTGAGAACAAAATTGAGACACTTAAAATTGATCCAATACTTAAAATTCAGGCGTATTTTCACTCGTATTTTCAATTATTAATCATTTGCTTAAAATAGATTCAAATAATAATCTAATTGAAAATAGCTTAATACTTTCATGCGGGCCTTTTAAGGTAAACCATGTAACAACACATAAAATAAAATTTAAACAAATTCTTTATAATACATAATTAAATTATTTTGTTGTCGTAGACTCAAAGTTTTACTAAGTAAGTATTTAGATTAATTTATCTGTAAACATTTATTCAGTGATTAAGAAGTATAAAAAAACAAATATTTACCATAATAATAGGTACATGATATTTTAATACCTAATTAATTTTATAAGGTTATTTTTTAATAAATGGATACAATGATTTTTTTTAAGTATTCACGTGCCGGTATTTTTGCTAGCACCAGAATAAATGTCAAATAATGTGGTGTAAATCCAAGGTTCATCATCATCATGTCAGCAAGAAGACTTGCACTGCTGGAAAAAATCCTCCCCCAAGAATCTCCACGATGGCTGGCCTCCGGTACTCGCATCCAGTGACTTCAAATCCGAGCTTAAGGATGTGTATTTCAATTATTTAAATATCCTAATAATTAATAATATACAATTAAATTTATTATTTTCTAGACAAGATACTAGTAAGTATATGTCATTATTATGTTATATATTGTTGAAAATTATTAGAAACGCATTATTTAATAATTTAATAATCCTTGAAATGTAAAATTTTATTATGTAAGTCAAGATCCGGCCGCTGCAGTATTTGTAATTTTAATACAAAAATAATAACATTATATTTAATTAAAGGTAATTACGGCTAAATTTGGACAGTCAACTCTGCTGTAATCTGTTCTACTATCATGTAGGTAAGTATTATTCATAAAAAGAAAGGTGACGGATCTGATAGGTGTAAATAGTATATGAGTGTTTTATTTGAACTAGCTTTCCGCTCTGCATTTTCACCCATAATCACATATTTTACTCCCTCAGTGGTTAAAGTTCCCCCTTTGTGGATGCCTACGGTATGCATAATAGGTACGGTATGATAGTAAGGCTGGTGCAGTATGGACGAAAACCTGCTTCGAAAAGAAATATTTCAATATAGGGTTTTTCTTTATCTCCTAATGGAAACAAAAGGTAATTAGCTTTTTCATATAGAGTATCCATTACAAATTATGTTATTTATGAGGGATCATTAAAACAATCATGATTACGCGACTCGATTGATCGTTACAATTGTGCGATTGTAATCTGCACGTTGTGATTACAAATTATACTACACAATTATTGTTTTATAGAAGTAATTTGAGGATTGGCAATGATAAGATATGATGTAGTTGTAAGATACGTCATATCTTATTTGAGATACTTTAACAGCAGGAACTTAGAAAGTATAATCTTAAAATTTGGACAATTCCTCAGCTGGTAATTTAAATTGGACTTTAATGAGTGTGGTCATATGGTCTAAATTAATGTCAATTTAATAAATTACTAGGTACTTTAACTTTGCAACCTTATAATTTCTGTAATACTCATACAAATTTACCATTAATTAATAATTTATAATCTAAATTACGTGTATAATTGATTGTCTTGTTTCATCATTTCATTGATGAAACATTTTAATTTATCGGTTTATATCCCTCAAAACAGGAAGCGAGATAACATCACGATCACGCTATCAAAAGACAATCGTATTCCTCAGTAGGTTCGTGATCGATAATGGAATATTTAGCAGCAAAATTAAAACAAATGAAAATTAAATCACCTGAGTATAGGCACTTAGAATTTAAACCTGGATTCCAAAAACGTACGATTCAAACGGCCACGGTCAATTCTAAAGTCAAATTGCGGCTATCCGTGGCATTTTCATAGTTCCCACGGTTGCTCGCACGCAATACAAGACCCAATTAGACTGAATCGAACTAATTTCTACGTGCGCGTGCGCCACCGCACCGCCTCTCTGGGTATATCACGGCTTTCCACTTAAAAAGGTCTTTGGTAGCGGTTCACCTTCTGACAAACCGCGTCGATGAATTTTTATTTGTTTCATAACTTTACGTAGATACAATGGCAAATCATTCAAATAAAATAAAATTAACATGTTTTTAAAATGACATTAGATTATTGCAATTTATATTGTTGTTTCACCTTTTGTTAATGGCCATTGACCAGGCAAGTTGACTCGATGTTTAAAAATTAACAATCGTAATTTTGATGCTTAATTTGCTTTAAATCTTTTATTGATTGTCGAGTGAGTTAATTCGTTGGATCCGTATTTTTTCTTTGACAAAATCAATCATGTTCAAGTTCGCAAAAGAAAGCAGAACGGCTAAATGTAGCTTTATAGCCGTTGATTTAATGAGTGAGTGCGGCTAGCAGACACCGGCACCGTGGGAACAGACATTTAGTTAGAGCACAAAGAAATTCTCTTGAATATTTCATGAAATAGCTACTCAATTCTTTATTATCATCTGAAGTTGTACAGCGATAATTGGGTTTGTTAACAAATCAATTTGGACTCTCATAGCCCGTTGATAAGAAATAAATTTCATCAAATTTAAACAAATTTCCATGAAACAGTTAATTGTGAGTGAATGTGACCTTTTAGGTTAGTGCACGATCTA
This sequence comes from Ochropacha duplaris, assembly GCA_951361185.1. Lineage (NCBI taxonomy): Eukaryota > Metazoa > Arthropoda > Insecta > Lepidoptera > Drepanidae > Ochropacha > Ochropacha duplaris. The sequence continues at coordinate 8,081,010 of OX592704.1, read as the reverse complement.
GTTAATTGAGTGGTCTATCTTGATATAAAATTATTTTATCGAGTGAGTGTTAACTTACGATTTCCTGCAATCCAGTCCTTTTAGGGTTGCCAACAAAACAAAACAAAGTTCATTACAAATTAATATTTTATTTTCTAAGGATTTTTAAGACTTTTTAACCTAAATAAATTCCTACATCAAAGACAACTAACATATCACAGAAGTAACTTAGGTACTATTCTACACTACGGTACTAGCGAACAAGTAAATGCTACCGACGCGGAAGACGTTGAAGTTAGGTATATCAAAATAACAAATTACTAAGAACAAAAACCTTACTTTATTAAATAATTAATAAAAAAAAACAAAACTTCAACAAGCAAAGCGAGCAGGAGAACCCATACATCGTTTTCAACACACATCGGTTCTAGGAACGTTATTGGAAAAACAAACAACAAAACGTGGTTATCACACATTGCGGTCACACAGTCCTGGATGAGTATGCGAGATCATGAGGAGTAGCCTCGGCGGTGGTCACCACGGCCGCCACATCGACTGGGCGGAGTCACTCTCGGAGGCGGGGCTGTGCGGCGGAGAAGGCGGCGCGTACGCACGCTTCGCGAGGACCGCTTCCGCGTCCATTGGCGCTTCTCCTGGCCTCTTCACTCCTCGATCAAGTAAAACTGTCCTTTGATGTGGACCTGGCTGCTGAGGTTGTGCAGGTGCAATTGGCTGCAAAGGGGTAGGTCTCGCCACACCATTCGGTGCAATTGGCTGAGGCTGAACAACCTGAGGAGTTTCCAATCTTCTTATACAGCTGCTCAAATGCTGCAGTAGCCTAGCTCCTGCTTGAGGGTCAACAGGTCCTTGTCGTTGCATAGCATTCGCAGCTAATGTTGCATTTGCAATGAACTGTGAGACTTCTGTAGCACACTGCGTGAATCCGGCTCGGAACCTTTCTGCATACGACATTTCAGGCTTCAACACAAGTTGTCCTCTCCGCTTCAGGCTGTGAAGATGTCGGACGGTCAATTCCAAGATGTCTGCCTTCTCCAGTTTTGAAACGTTTTCTCCTTCTGCTTGTAATGCGGTAACCATGAGGTCCTTAAGCTCGTCGAGACAACGATTTATGCGAGCTCTTCTTTTCCGTTCTAGCATGGGCTTCATAACTTTTCTGTACTGATATGTTCTGGAGACGGGCTCCTCGTCAGGCTGTGCGTGTACCGGCGGATGGAAAGCGCCGTGCGGCGGCGACATAGTTCGGGCGGGTAAGATCATTGGTTGTGAGCGCGCGACGGTCTGTAAGCGAATGGCGCGCGCGCCGCCTGCCGCACCGCTTTTATGCGCCCTACACCGATTGTGGCAAAACGCCCGTGATAAACGCAGGGGTGACTCTTTTGAGAAATATTTTATTTTTATTTTACGGTATTTAAGACTTTTATATTATTTCTACATCTTTTGCCCTTCTTTAATAATACTTTTCCTAGTATGTTATTATTTTTCTTATTGCATAGTATTATGTTTTTAATTTTAAGAGAAAACTATATAACTGTATTATGTACGTGGTTGCCTGAAATGTGTAAGATTACATATCATTATGGTTATTGAAACAACTGTATAAAAACATATTTTTAATTATGTCAGTAAATCATACAAATCAAGAATTGTCTCTTTGTTGGCGTGTAAACAATTCAATTGCGTATATATATTTACGCAGTTACTAACGGTTTTTTTTAAATATTTCGTTACAAATATTTCTTATTATTTCAGTAAAAGATAAACAACTATCTAACAGCTGTTCATCTGAATCTTTTAGGGGAGTCAGCTGATAGCACCTGGCCAGCACGCGTTCCCATGCGGGCCCTCCTTACTGCCCCTGCGCTTGCGCACGGCAAGAAATACCCCAAGGTGAGCGCGATATACGACTGATGGCATCACAATGTCTATTATTTTCTTTACATAGACTTGTGGCGATTCATTAATTCATTGCCTGTCACTAGCAATCTTAAAAAAAATTTAAAATATCTTCTAATCAATAAAGTAAAATACTTTCAGAAAATATAGTTCTACAACTGGTTTTATGAGGCATTTTGAATTGCAAATGTTAATATTTACGTTTTTTTAAATATTGTACTGTAACATGAAATAAATAAAACTAAATTTTATGTAAAATGTTAGTGACAACCCTAAGCGATGAGCGGCGTGGACGCAGGTTTGCGGCGACACGAGGTGTGTTATCGCCTCCGTCGGTCATATAGACAGACAGACTGACGAATAGAAATTACTGTAACTGTGACTTTTTACTACCCAGTTTCTTTATTAATATTATTAGTGACCTACTTTGAAAATTGCAGTCGATTGTGCATGTGCAGCGTTTTATGGAGAATATATTTGTAAAATACTGCTGTGAATGTGAGTTAAATATTGATTACTTTGTACTACTTCTATAAATCAACTGAATAATATATACTTACAATACATTTAAAATAAATCAAATGTTTTGCTTCTAAATCTGATTTTTGCAATAAATTGCGTAGCGTGTTTAATCATCTATATGACGTTACAACCTTGCTATCTGTTTTAAAGTTTAAAGACCGTAATTAATTGATATTTGACAGACATAATCCTTAACACAAAAACACATTCTAATTAGCGAGTCAAAACAATAACATTGACTATCACCTTGCAAAGGTGTGAGTTTGTTCCCAGCACCGCTAGTCGACTCGACACCGACCCATTGTGCGGTCGAAGCCGCCGTGACGCTACTTACTCCAATTCTGTCTTACACGGCTACACTGCAAAACGTCTTATGTGTTAACAACTCCTTTGGAATAGGCCAAGAGTACCGCTCGGAGCGAGCTACTCGGCACTTACGATCTATTAGTACTAAACGGCGTTTAGCACTTGGTAGAATAACGGTGTAAGTGACAGCCCTGAGACGTAGCCAATGAGACGTTCTTCGCCGCGGTTCGGCGTCGTGGGAAAGCCCGTGCCGCGCGCGTTCCCACACACTCGGCCGGCACAAGCCAACCGATAAATTATCATAATTCCATTGTGAGTGAGACGGTACTAAGAAATTTTATACTTCATCAATCGCTGTGTTGAATACATTAGCGCGTGGGCACGGTGCTTTGTTGACACGGTACACGGTGACGGTGACGCAAGGAGCGAGGACATTCTGAACCACCCGCGGCTTTTCTCCTTATTTTTTCTATCACGTATCTATTTTATGACAACTATAAATTCCTCGGGGACGACGTAATATGTTCATGATATATATATCTACACCCTAATGTGGGGCTTTTTTGTGTGAAAAGTAAACCGAGACGGATTCCGCTCACGTTGCTAAGCTAAATACATAAATACATAGTCAACTCCCGCTTAAAGTAACGTTAAGTAAGTAAATATGTGCACCCAGTTTATGTATCTACATTTTTTGTTTGCTTTAGTCTGCAGCCATTTTTTTTGGGTATTCGCATATCATTTTTTAAATTTATAAGGGAATAGTCTCACTTGCAAATGCAATTGAGTAAAGTAAAGTAATTTTACTTACTATATTTAGGAAAAATTGTGTTAGACTGCTCTCTCTAATTGAGGAAGTCAGCACGTTTGTGTTAGAAATAGTTATTTTCGTACAAAGTTCAAATAAATTTTACAGAAACATCAAATATATCCTTGCGTCAAATAAAATTTGAATTATTTACTCAGTTATAGACGTTATGTCATATAATATCATACCATAAATATTCTAGAACATAAGGACTACCTAACTATAAACCAATTACGTAATTTATTTTTTAATCCTGATTTTGACTTAGATTCGTTACTAATAAATATAGCATTTTCTATTTAATCATCAATCTGAATATAAGGCATATTGAACATATAATATTGGACATACCTGGTAATCTATACTTAATATAAAAATCTGGTGTCACGTTGTTTGTCCGCGATGAACTCCTAAACAAATGAAACGATTTTAATGAAATTTGCAGACTGTACAGTTTGGTCCAACTTGAGAGATAAAATACTCTTTGTCCTGGGAAATGAAAAGATAACTCAGGAACGGGGGTGAGTACCGCTAGCATAATATTCCGCCTTCTTTTCCACTTTATAAAATAAATGAGTCGCTACATTTTCATGTAATTGATCTTCAATATTTGTATAAAGTTTCGGGTGTATCGACCTGGCTGGCAAGGCATGTCTAGCGGCGGACTTTATTGACTCAACTTACAATATCGCGTTTTAATCTAATAAAAAATCAACATTAAAAGTTGTTAATATTTACACTGAACACTTGATATGGAAAATATTTTATCGCATTGGTAATAGTGAGGTTACTACAGGTGTGATATTTTCAGGGCATTTAATGTCACATTAGCAGTTGATTTTGTGATATGATACGCCAAGGAATGATGTGTTTAATTCCAACTCCATCTTATCTATAGCACTATATCTACACTAACATAAACAGGCTAGAATAGATATAGTATATAAATGGCCTGTCTGACTATCACCCTCATGATGAGAATCGGCTGGCTCGTGAGCCAATTCTGTTGCATCTAGGTTTTATATAAGTCAGCATATGTATTGCTACTAATTTCTCTGGTATTCTTCATATTCTCCGTGTCATAGGTAGCCACTTATTATCAGTCTACCTACTTGTCAGTGTCCTGACATAAATAAAGACTGGATAAGCCTCAAGTAATTATTATACTTGTTTAACTGGATTTTGTGTTTACGTCTCGTCCGACATCAGGAATAGGTATGCAGTAGGTAATTGTTCTATTGACGTCATATACTCGCCGAGGATAGCCTAGGAATTGAATTTATAATGATTTTAATTAGGTACATGGGATTTAAAGCCTCATAACGCCAACTATTTACTCGAGAATAAGAATAATTTTATTTATCATTATTTTAGCCAAGTTTAGGCTTATTTTTCCTCTTGGAAAAAGTATTCCGTGAGGAAACGGTAGAAAATTGTCCATTGACATTAATTTTATTGGAAGTAGGTAATAGTCGTGAGCATGATTGATAGGCAACACACTTATGATCAAATATGGTGAGTTTGGGTTTAATAAATATTGATTTTCAATCACCACTTTGCACCGTACTTTTGTAAAAAAAATATTTGATATTCATTCAAGTCAAAATGGAAATCTAACATGGCATATTAATTTACATTAAAATTTAAAGAATAATATGAATTAAAAAAGGTTTCTCAGGTAATTTTAGACTCTTGGTGACAAATCCGCGTTGCAGAGTGATGCTAATATAAACTTTTACCAGCGACAGACTATGTCCGCGGTGAGTTCGTTTATTGCGTAAACGTGTGTTTTCACCCATTCAGGGGTTGTTTAAAATTTCAGAGCTCGAGGTATCCCCAGATCACTTTTATCAAAATCAACCGTGAAATCTTAGCAGATAGATCAAGGCGATGATAGCTCAGTGGTAGTGACGTTGGATACCGCGGCGAAGGTCGTGGGTTTGAATCCTACAATGAGCTTGAGCTTTCGGTGAAGGAAAACATCTTGAGGAAACCATAGCACGGTGAGAGGGTACATTGTCGTACCCGACTGGCTGGCAACCGCCCTCAAGTTGAAAATCTGTCGCCAAGCACCTTTCGGTGTGTTCCGACAGCTGCACTTGTGAGCCAATTCCCATCTAGGCTTTGTGTGCTTACCACCTTCGGCCACATCATCACTTACCATGGTAAGATTGTGGTCAAACACAAGCTTATCCAGAAAAAAAAAATAGAAAAAAAAAGATAGAGTTACTTTTACATTAATCCCTTGACTCGCAGGTATCTCACCTCAAAACTACCTACAAAATACTGAATCATTTTCATTCAGTAAACTCAAGGATTTCACATAAGAGCACTTCATAATTAACAGCAATACAAGTAGGTACGAGTAAGTACTAGTGAGCAAGTTTCGCTCACGCCTACCGCCACGCCTGTGCTGTTCAAACACGGCTGAAGTTGTACAAACATCGCCGCCGCCGCCGGCGACACTGACACTCCAACTGTTTACAGATAGCTGACGATTGTTGAACCTACCTACACTCGCTCCGTATGATTTCAGCGAAGTATTATTGCATGTTTTAAGCTCTATAAAATTGTGTAGAATGTACTCATAGATAAGGATCTAATGCAGGCGTTACTGCTAAAGTAATAGCCCCACACAAAATTATTACCTAGTAGATTTTGAAGTAAAGTTATGAACCTAGTTTTGCTGCTTCTCTTTAGTTGTGTTGTCTGACTGTCTGTTAGGCTGAAGCTCTCACAAAGCGTTCGACAAGTTTCCTTCCACCTTCTTTATTCGTCAGCCTACATATAAAAACAAAATTGTGACTTATTAACGCTCAGCCCAAACGCTTTTACCTAGTAAGAAAAAAAATTGTACCGAGGGACAAGGAACAACACCAGATTAGAAATCAGCCACCTAAGATTAGGTATACTTAATCTTTTTTTATCCTTATTTTAAGCAAAGACAAAAGGTTCTTCGTCTATATAGAACTTCCAAGAGATTTGTCGAACGACTATTTTAAGTGGGTTTTTGGTAAAGCATTATAAATGTATCGGGATGCAAGAATTAGTGAAGGGAAAATAATCATCGTAGCTAGTTTGGGCGGCACATAGGGTATTTGTCTAAAAAGATTTACAATTATTTTGTAAACCAGTATTTAGCTGATGCAACACACCAGGTAGGTACTGACGCATGTTGTTATACTAGTTGGTATTTACGAAGGTAAATTAAATGCACTTTATGTTGAATATTTTTGTGTAACAATTTTATCGACCACTCACGTTTAAACATCATTTTAATTAAAGGATTTCCTTCAAGTATATATAGTTTTGCTTGCATCATGGAAAGAATATGGATCAAATAATTTTCATTCACAAAAAGCCCAAAATATCTTTTGTGAATGAAAACTTCATAAACATAACACCTGGCTGAGAGAGCCACATAATTACTTGCCATGATGAGATTTTGGCCAAAGAAATGCCTGTCTAAGTTCAAAGACATTGTAAATATTAGTGTGCGAGGTCATGCAACATGTCTGTTGGCAGAATATTATTATGATCCATCTTGTTGATTTATTTCATCTTCATTTAAACCTTGGGAGTTGCGAGCAACTTCAATAACTGAGAGATATAGCCTCAAAAAATCAGATATAGAATGTAGAAGACGGACATAACATGCTAATTGCACAATAATATTAATTTATGAACATAATAAATTATTAGTGGACTAGTGGAAAGAATAATTAACTTTTTCTATTTTCTTTAACGTGGCCTTCTTGTAGTTTTTTTTTATATCATAGTGGGCAAGATGAAAACTTCTCGTAACATAAGCTAACTTCCTTTTAAATCTTTCATCTATAAATTATTCATCAAAAAGTCTTGACACTGTTTCACATGGTGTCAGGTTTTCGCGTACGTTTTATGACGTGTAAATAATACCTAACGGAGGAGAGTTCCCACTTGCAACATGAAACTAATTGTGCACTCAATCTGACGGACAAATTCGCCGTGAACTCTGTGAACTGAGCGTCAGAAATTACTAACATTATTCGATTAATATTGTAAGAGATTTTTACAATGATAAAAAGGTTCATTAGGTGAGAAGAATTACAAATTTACCTTTTCATATACAACTCGGGTAACTCGCGTAAGTACTCTAATTGAAAATTTCAACACAAATTATTTTGCACCTAATTTTAAAATAGTTTACAGATCGTAAAATAAAGATGTGTAAAATATGACAGTTGAGCAATAAATGTTGTGTTACTTAATGAATTTAGAGAGATTACTTTGATAAATCTACCTTTTTTATTTATTTATTGACAATTAAAGAAAATATACAAAAAATATTTCTTCACTTCCTTAAACCAGTGCTGGTTTGTCTGGGAGTTGCAATACCTCAAATAAACTTATGTAAAGATAATTATTAGAACATCGAAGGTATTGTATTATACCTAAGCATATAAAAGAATAAATAAATAATGTAAGAAGGTAGTTTAATTTTTTTTTTCTTTAACCAATACCCACAATACATCGCTTCTCTGCAATTAATTGCACAGACAAATACTCGACGTTATACAGGCGTCACATAAATTGTTATCATCTTCATATTAAATATTATATGTTATCGAAGAATTTTCATTGAAGAATTTTTTTATTTATGTTATTACAAGTTATAGATTCTTTTAAAGCTTTTGGAAGACTATTTATTAATCTCGGACTATGAATTGCGTAGTGCGCTCACCATACCTCACTTCACTATTATGTAGGGTTGCCATACGTCCCGTATATACGGAAATGTCACCCTATTTGTATGACGTGTCCCGTACTGCTCCTTGTCCCGTTTTCTTGAAATTACGCGTGAATCGCCGCCGCGGCGCTTTTGGGGCGGTGCGGAAGCAAGAAATAATGTGCACAGAAGACGCGGGTGTGCGCGTTAGCTTAAAAACACAGATTCAGCATACTTCTAGCTTCAAAAAATGACGGACTTCCATACAAACTTTCAAACCCCGTTTCACCGCTTCAGGCGTGGAATTAAATAAACCCATCATTTTCATTATTATCACCCACGTAATTCAGATTTTTACTAAATTTAAAAATATGTCCCGTATCAGTGCCGAACAATTATGGTAACCCTACTATGTGTGACACCAAACCAAAGACCCCCTGTCTTTGTTTTGATTTTTTCCTTACCAAATGCTTGCGTTACTGCTATTATTATTGCGATGTTTGAAGCAAAACTGTATAATGATTTACTCTGGTATCGTTAACTATCTCTAAATATTATTTATGTATGAGGAAATTTTAATAAACATTATCTTTAGTCTTTTACAGTCAAACATACTTATGCCTTTTCTTCAAAGTGCCTTTCTTTTTTACAATTAGCTTGTCGTGCTTGTCTTTTTTTATTCTAAACCTGATTTTGTCTTTCTTGCGGCTTCTTCTATATTATCTAGTTTATTTATCGTAGTCTTTGATTTGTTAGAGCTTTGTTAGAGCAAAGATTTAAAGTAGGTACCTAAAGTTTTTATCGATATTAATTGGCATTATTTCTCATAAGCTGTTCTTCTTTACGTAACCATGGTAGTACCTAATTTACAACAATTTAAACAAAATCTTCCTTATTATTTATTATTATTTACAAAATCTAGTTTCAGTGGTAATTATTTAGCAGGATATTGCTCCTCGCACCTTATTGGCGCCCGTTCACTTAGCGCGGGCGTGTGAAACTGGAGATGTTAGAATAAATATCTCGCCAACCGGTTATGGGTATGCGCAGGCGGCGAATTTCGCTACTAGACACCAAATAACGTGATATATTTTTACAATTTTGGAGGTTCATTGTCAATATTATTTTTAGTTACAGGGTCATCAACCTGCGACCGCGTGTGATAGCTTTTCAAGCGTCTCTACGGTAACCGCTTACCATCAGGCGGGCCGAACGCTTATTTGTCAAACGGAAAAATCCCTCCATATGAAAGGGGTCATAAAATTGTGGGATCACATAAATAAAACAAATAGGACCTCGCACATTGTGAATTGTTGATCGGTTTAATATAAGTCCGTAGTATCAGAATGTTGGAGATAGTTCTTTCCCAAATGTGTTACATATTTTTGTTCTACTGAAACAGTCTATCTCGAGTTTTTATTTCGGATTGAAAGCCAAGGTCCACCCCGAAAACAAAGTATATACCAATATTTAAAACATTAATTTCATACATAGATTTGTTGCCGTGGGAGCGTCCGGGGAGCGACCGTTATCGCTTGGTTGGTAGATTTTAGAGATGGCAACCCTACACACAAGACCTAACTAACTTGTAGGACTCAACGACTTGTCTTTGATTAAACACGTGTTAATTATTACGCTTAATTGTTTATATTTAAATAATGAACTTTGCACACGTGCCAGTAGCCTACATAATACGCTTAGTCATAACATTTTGTTGATACAGTGTCATCGCTCTGTGGATAAATTGCTATCATTCCTAGAACCATTACAATTGAATCAATGTTGTTTGGAAAGAGCCTTGTCATTGTAAGTACTTAGATGTATTTATTCTGTTACATGTAAGATTTTTATGGTGTCGGTTAGGTTTTACAGAAAACTAAAAGGTTTGACGGAACAAAATTTCGTCATGTTGAATTTTTTTTATTCTGTCAAATTAAGTTTTTTTTTTTTTTTTTTTTATATTCGATAGGCTTGTGTTTGACCACAATCTCACCATGGTAAGTGATGATGTGGCCGAAGATGGTAAGCACACAAAGCCTAGATGGGAACTGGCTCTCAAGTGCAGCTGTCGGAACACACCGATAGGTGTTTGGCGACAGATTTTCAACTTGAGGGTGGTAGCCAGCCAGTCGGGTACTACAATATACCCTACCACCGTGCTATGGTTTCCTCACGATGTTTTCCTTCACCGAAAGCTCAAGCTCATTGTAGGATTCGAACCCACGACCTTCGCCGCGGCATTCGACGTCACTTACCACTGAGCTATCATCGCCTTAAATCGTTTATAGGAACTTCATCTTTGTCTCCTTACATCCAAATCAAACAAGGATATTTTGATTCCAAACTAAGCAGACTTTGTACTATGGAAACTAGATTACTGATATACTTTACTACGTACCCCTACATTAAAAATACATATATAATTACACGCCGACTCAAGAGATATTCATGCGCACAAATGTATGTGTCGGAATCGATCCCACGACCTGTGGCGTGCCAGGTAGTGTTCTTACCAACCACGCAAATCGACATTTATGATGATATAATGAAATGAAAAATAATGGTGAACTTTCAAGATATTGATTTTTTTTATAACTTGAATCACTTATATACTAAGTTCAATTGTTATCTTATTTTTTGTGTAGGACAGCAGTCCAATCTGATACCCAACAGGTTAAATTGATATTTACGCAGTAACTACTCATTGCAATGTCTTTTGATGATTTAAAGATATCTTACTTACTATACTATAATAAATAATATCTTTTTGTAAAGCTACTCCTCACCCAAACGTAGCATTAATAAAAACTGCCTCGAGGCATCAAGTGAAATACGTGACATGTTGAATTTAAAAACAAAAGCGAACATTAATTGGACCCTAGAGCGGTGCAACATATCGCTCGTAAAATACCAAAGAGATGGGAACAAAAAATAAAATTGCTAACGATCCATATCGGCGCAGCACTATTTACGTATTAAAATGTAGTGGCGCATTATTTGTTGCCGTGCTAATGTCGAACCCTTTATTGGACAAATTGCCCTTGAGGGCAGGGCACCAGCGCTAACATTTAAATCAGGCTTAATGGATCCTATTTCCATAAGTAATGCGACGACGTTCTATGCCCATAGAACTAAGAATTTCTTGATACGAATGCCAGTTTGCTATAATAAAGTTTCTGGTTTTGTAGATGACTATTTATTGTATAAAAGCGAAGGTAGTTTTGTTAAGGTTTGGCTGGTAGATTCCTAATAGAGAGCAGATACCTATCCGCTAAGAAAGGATTTTTGAAAATTGAACTTCCCTCTTCTTCTCAGTTGAAGGCTTACTTCCGAACCGGTGATAACTTCTGTAATTCGACCTTCATAAGTGCCCTTCTAGGACCTAAACTAAATAAATGGCGTGTGACTAAAAAAGTGACGATTTAAAAAAAATATACATAATGTTGTTTTGAATTCATGTTAGCAAATATTTTATTACTGAGCAAATGTTTTTGATTGATTAAATGTCCAAAAACTTAGTATAAGTAGGTACGTGATTTCAATTGGGTAATGGATTTTTGTATCGCTTTGGCATATAAATTTTTGGGTATTAACGTTAACTTGTTTCCATTAAGTTAGATCAGTGATGTCATGTTTATTTATAATTTACTAGCGGACCCGGCAGACGTCGTCCTGCTCTGAAACATAACTTAGAACCCGATTCCAGCGCCACCTACCGAGTCCAATTTTGTTTTCAAATCATCGAGGAACCCATTGAAATACACACACAAAATTTCATCCAAATCGGTCCGGTGTTAGTTTGTTACCATACTATTCCGAAACGGCTTGACCGATTTTGATGAAATTTTATATGTATATTTAATAGGTCTGAGAGTAGGTTGTTATCTATTTTTTTATACCGCTAGATCTCAAGGAAACGCGGATCCCACGGGAATGCGGGTGAAACCGCGGGGGACAGCTAGTAAAAAATAGATAACAACCTATTCTCAGATCTACTGAATATAAATGTAAAGTTCCATCAAAATCGGTCAAGCCGTTACGGAGGAGTACGATAACTAAAACTATGACACGAGAATTTTTTATAGATTTATGTAATTTTTTACTTATTGCTTTATGACAGAAACTTTGCATTGTGATTTAACATTGGTAAAACTGCAAAGGAATTTTTGAATAGTGTGAAAGTTTGGATGCATGGATGTTTGTTACTCTTTCACGCAAAAACGGCTGAACGGATTTTTATGAAACTTGGCACACAAGTAGTCCATTTCCTGGAATAAAACATAGGATACTTTTATCCCGGGAAAAGATAATATCCCTCGGGAACGCGGGTGAAACCGCGGGGACAGCTTATTCCATAAGTTGAGTCTGTAAAATTTTACCCAGTTTGATAAATTTTTCCATAATAATTTTTCAGCCAGATGAAAATATGTACACATAATATGAGTACCTTTTGCGTTGCATACGTATGCAATTAGGATTTTGATTAAATTCTATAAAAATCCCTATTATCAAGTAGGCATATTGATGAAACAGAAGGTCTTGTATCGAGTGATAATGTAAAATCACTCCAAGTAGGTTCCATTTCTTAACACCTTACTAACTCTCTAAAGCTTATTGCAACTGCAATTGAGTTATCATCGTAATGCGATTTAAATTGGCCCTCGAGCTGCTTGACACCTGTGGCCGACCTATGGGAATGACCATATTCAACACAAGAAACATCATCTACATGTGACTTATTGTGATCAATCGGGCAAAACCTAGCGAAGCCGTGGATAATGGTCACTCTGTAAGCAGATTGAGTTTTTACTCGACGCCATGTTTAATTTGAAAGTAGGTGTTTTTTAAAGAATTAGTGTCATTATGGAATTCTTTAGTATTTTGTGCGATTGCTTTGAATGATAACGATTTACATCTGCTGGAAGAAACATTTTCAAATAATGAAATTTCAATTTTCTTTTTTTTTTCAAAAATATTAAATTACATTGAACTACCCTGCGAGACCCGACGCCGATTTTGTATCGGAACTCGCGCGCCGCTGTCACAATACCTTTAATATTGTCCACATCACAAAAACCAAACTATCAAATTTATAAGAACTCCTCAATTCAGTTTAAACTGCATTAAAAAATAATCAATGGAACTGCTTTAAAAAAAAATGTTCCGTATTAAGATTCAGTGGCACCAACAGTTATTTACAGCGATTTCCCCGAGTCAAAAGCAAAAGTGCCGGTTTCCCTAGATAGGACGTGCCTGGCGCGAACGGTTGCCAAATATTCTATACAGATATTTATGTTATTTTTTTATTGTCAGCTTATTCGTGACTTCGTTATTTCAACAATACATACATATTCTATACAAATGCCCTTATCAAATTGGCATAATTTCGCTAGCTATTGGATGTCTTTACGATGACTCTGTTTACTAATTGAAAAAAAAATGCGTGTAGCTTAACACTGCGGATTTCCATCACTATACCTGCAGTTAAACTTATTTTAAAGGAACCATATTTGTATATATATATATAAATTTAATATGCAGACGACGAGAACGTGTTGAGCAATTTTTCTGCGTCGTTTGGGCAGTTTTTATGCAAACGAAGAGCGCTCTTTCCGTTTAGTTTCTTAGTAGGTAACGCTGAGTAACACTTCAGTTTTGCTTTTGTTTAAATTATTAATATAATATATCTACCATTAATTAAACTAGATCCTGACAGTTAAATATTATTTGAGACCCACATAATAACAAAGAGAGCGTTTTCTCTTTCATAATATCGTGCGTCTGTGTGCTAAGACCGTAATTTATAAGGTTGACAGATAGTATTGCGAATCATATTGTATGTATTCTATATTTGGTTTTCTTTATGCAATTAAATAATTTTATTTCGAAATTTATTTACTTTTATCAGGTACTGAACCGTGGTATCATGTAAAATATTATATTTTATAATATTAGTTCGAAAGGTAACTTAATTGAAATAAATTATAATAAAAATTACCTCTATTTATCACGATAATTTAAGTTATTGATCACGTAAAGCCTACTTTCACTTGTAATATTTTTTCAGCTACTTTTTCAGAATAAAATAAAGATAAAACTCTTGTGTAAGAATTATGTACTTATGTATTAATTAAAGAAATTTGTCTTTAAGCTTAAAGAAAGAATGGTTTTATTAACTTAAAGCGTAGGGTACGTTTTACAACCATAGGTAGGTAATAGGTACCAGGATTGTTTAAGAAGCTTTATTTTGCATTAAACTTGTCAGTCAATCTTCTTCCCCACTAGAAGGGCATTATTACATCTTAAACGGCGGATTATAGTAGATTTAACGATCATATAACAACGTGTTTTACGATGTTTCATTTATTTCAATGCACAATCCATCCATTGACTGTTGACAATTGTCCAGATTGCAGGATGGTGACTAACGCGGTATAATTCAATCATATTTGTGGTCATTGCAATTGTAACTAAATTGTGATTGCAATTAAATTGCTTCGACGTACAATGTCGACGACCCGCTACTCGAATACTTTATCGATCATTTTGCGGTAAAACGAATACAATCGGATTGCATATGATATTTGTAGCAATTATCATTTTATATTTCGTCAAACTTATAAACGTTCCGTTATTCCCGTGCTGTTAAAGTGCTAACTATAAGCAATCTCGTTTTTAAAACATGAGAAGCGTATTCGACTTACAGTAGATGTAATTGGGACAAAACGAGTGTGAGATGATATGTTAAAATGCATCTGCATAAAATGTATTCCATAAAGTTTGTTAATTAATACAAAATCCTGCTGATATTATAAATATGAAAGTTTGGATGGATGATGGATGTATGTTTGTTACTCATTTACGCTAGAACGGCTGAACGGATCTGAATGAAATTTGGCACAGAGATAGATTATAGTCTGGAATAGCACATAGGCTTTTTAACCCGGGAAAAGATCGATCCCTTGGGAACGCGGGTGAAACCGCGGGGGACAGCTAGTAAGTCATATATGTTTTAAAGTAAAATCATTTTACTTATTATTCGGTATCCACTACCTATCTATTTTAATATGAAATGTACATACAGATATAAGTAGATAGTGCAATCCACGAAGAGGCGTCCCACTTTGTTTCCTAATCCCTTACAGTGCAAGTGTACATCCTTTCGTCAGTGTTTAATAGATGTCGATATGCAGCACTACAACACTAGCAAAAGGTACAATGGGAGTTTTTGGCGGGAACTTGCAAAGTGGCGTTGTGTTTCGTGTATTATGAGTTTTATTGAATAATTTCGGTGGTGTTTTGTCCAATATAGATCAATCTAAGTGCACAAGTGAAGTGAAATGAAATGAAAGCGTGTATCGTGACTTTCCAGGTTGTCCCAAAAAGTCCATGAAATGTTTTAGTGGAATATCCGCCAATTTCACTAAAATTAGACCGGGCTTGTACGAACGAGGACTAGACTTTACAGTAAAAGTGACAATAAAACGTCACTAAACATAAAAGATGAATATTTAAAATAAAGAAATGGCTTAAAGGTCTCGATACCAAGCCAAAAATATTCTTAAAAAAAACCTTACAATGTAAGATGATTTAATTCTTATTTATTATCCCTACTCTTTTTCCTAATCCCTTACATTGTAGGAGATTAAAAAGAGGGGGCGCGTCTTCGTGGATTGCACTGTCCTTATGTCTGTCTTGTATCAGAAATCTTGGTAGAGAGTTATGCAATTCCAAGCATTGTAGGTAACGTTGATACTAAATACCTGTATCAAACAGATTATGAAGTTAAATAGTAATTATATAGAATCGTGTCAGCCTCTAGATTTTTACTAAGAAAGTATAATAAGTATGTTAATGTTTACGACGCATATCATCAGATTTTTGTTTTCCAATTTACAACAACTTAGATAAATTTTAATCATCTCGTATAAAACATTGTAGGCGCTCTTAGATGCTGGTAAATTAGACAGGGTCACAAGGAAGCTTGAAATGTTCGTGGACCTAACAAAATTAGCTTTGCTCATTCTGATTATGGAGTCAATGAAAATGTATACTTAACGCTATTGGAATAAGAATTGCAGTTTAGTTTAGTGAATAGCAAATGATAATGTTGGTGGCAATATCAATTTATAAGCCAATGACGTTGTAAACGTTAAAGATGTCGCTATTTCAACTTCGGTTTACAACATGTAAGTGTATAGTCAGTGATTAAAAAGCCAGTTTTAACGGATGCCCGATCACCCAGACGTCTTTACTACTTCATAATAATATGGAGTAACCAACACCATCTGTGCATTATAATCATTTTAAATACAGAAATAAAAAAACTTGAGAAGTGTCAAGGGACACCCGGATGGAACGAAGTTATATAAGTCGAGAGAGTATATATATATATAAATAGAAATGAAAATATCTGGCTTGCTTTCTATAAGAGAGAGAGAGAGAGAGAGACAGACAGACAGAGAAACATGCGCACGCCGCACAGCTTAATAAACATACATAGTGACATAAAAAGTGTCGTAAGATTTTTTTCCGTCTAGCCCCCTTTCACAACGCGCGATAAGGAACTTCGTTCCAATATTTTGGTGTGTGAAATATGTCATGTAATGCTACGAGGGCAGTAATGCTTTATTAAAGAGGTTTATTCAGATATTGCACGGTACTTTACTTTGTAGAACTCGACTGGCTGGCTACCACCCCCGTGTTGAAAATCTGTCGCTAAGCGTCTGTTGGTGTGTTCCGGCAGTTGCACTTGAGAGCCTTTAAGGCGGTAATAAGGTGTACAAAACATTTGCAACCCTGTTAGTATTGCTAATGTCTATAGGCGACGATTTGCTTTGCAGGACTGTAGCTTACATAGAATATTGGTAGATATATAATTTTAACAATTTATATGAATAACTTAACACCGCGTCTTCTCATAAAATAAAGAAGTGTACAAATGCCCTGCAGTATTAATTAATATGATACTATATTAACAGGCCTCTGTTTTTAACAGGCCTGTTGATGATTTATGGTGACCATGTCTTCGCTGGGTGGTCTCGTGGTCTTATTTCACAACAGTAGAAACTATCAACAATTAATTACAATTCAACAAAACACCTGTTGTTTATCTATTAATGATATAAATGGTCTTGTTTTAATTGACTATTAAATACAACTTGAGTTTTGTAGGTCTATTTTTTTTAATTATTATCGTGGGGTTTGAAAAGGAACTATAAATGTACTGCCATCTGATTCCAAACTTAAACTTAGAGCCTACTATGGAAACCAGATGACTGATATACTATACTACTATTAAATACATACCTATTACCTACACCGAGACTCAGGAAAATCACATATGTTTATGAACACGAATATCTTCGGTAGGAATCGAACCCAAGACTCGACAGACCAATACTTACCAATCACACCAATCGGACCATCCTTTAAATCATTCAGCATTTTAGAGATTCCACTCATTTTACATTATCATCATCATCATGTCAATTGGAAATATTTTTTAGAGATAATATAATAATGAATTGATCATGTTGTCAAAATCGCCATTAAAAATAAAGTTTCATATTTACTAGCCTTATCACAGAATACGTACTAGTACAACGGACCAAAGAGCATAGATTTATCGGTCCATAATATACCCATCAATTAATTGAAACAGTAATCCAATTTATTTAACTGAGAAATTGTATTTCATAATGTAAAATAGTATCTTAGGTGTTTCCCCGCAGTACATGTTTTCAGATAGCTCGACAGTCGACATCCGTTCTCCTGTGGGAAAAGTGGACAGGTGTTGTCACTTATCTCTCTTGTAATACCATCCACCACTTAATTACACACCTTAATCAATTTATAATCAACTTTACAACTTAAGTTTAAAGTTGAAAATCAAATGCTTCATTTTGAAAGATAAGATCGTACGATTCTCTTGAAAAACGTGGCGAAGTCAAATGAAAGGCTAAGTGCAATGAGGTATCAATACAGTCGTAAAGTAGTTGTAGACAGAACATCAGTTTCATGTCAGTTCTTACCTATTTAATAAGAAAATGACAGCTTCAATATAAAATGTTGCTAAATTGATGCACTATATTATTATGATGTAATTTTTTAAGATGATTGGCTTCTGTTTGGCCTCAATCTGATGTGCCCGAAGGTTGTAAACATACTTAAGAAGTGAACCCACCTTTACTACGGCTTTTTTATACCATAAGTGACAAGGCAGTCGGGTCACTTGATGGTAAGTGAATACCGTCACATATAGATATTAGCAATATCAGGGGGATTGCCAATGTGTTGTTTCACCATTTACAAACTGGCTCGCCGAAACACATCAACAGGTGCTTGGCGACTGTCGAGTGAGAACTAAAAGTACCCTACCACCGTGCTGTGGTTTCCCTACGATGTTTTCCTTCACCTAAAGCTCAAGCTTCTTGTAGGATTCGAACCCACGACCTTCGCCGCGGTATCCGACCTCACTACCACTGAGATATCATCGCTTTAAAATTGTCAACTTCACTGAGTTAACACTGAGGTAGGATTTTATTGCATTTATAATTTTATGATGTGTAAAAGATGGTAAAAATGGAATGATATTTACAAACATTGCCAGACTGTGAATGCGGCAGGCAAACCACTGTATGTAGGCAGCCCTGAAATGGTCTACGTTACCTACCTAGTGCATTATAAAAACATTTATGACTTTAGAAGTTTTTTCAAAGAGGATCCCAGTATAAGCGTTACAGGAAAAAGGTGATCTTGAGCTCATTACATATCATAATCATAAAAAAAAGATCTGAATCGTTACGAAACCATATAATTCAAGAGATAATATCCACCACTTCCACACTCTAAGCAAACAAAAAAGTTCATAAAGTATTAAGTAACGTAAAGCCAAATAAATGCAAAAATCAAGGATGGGAGGGAACACTTTTTTATGAAAAGGGATTATTTAATTATAATGATGATGCTCAATAAATATGGCGAATAATATTACTGTTTCTCATAGGGAATACAAAAAGCTAACCGATTATTTAATTATTTTTTTTGAGGACTAAAAGGTCTTGGGGACCATAGACACCCTTACGCGAACTGTTCGGCGAGCGCTTAGGGCTCTCAGCGGGAAAAATTCAACTTATTCGCCCCAATTCTAGTTAAGGCCAGGGGCATTTACTGGGGTAGGTATAGATAGTGGCATCCATGAAGTGGCGCCCCAGTAGGTACAGTGTAGGTGTTGTAATGCAGCATATTTACATATACACTTCGATTTATACATATATTGACAGCACTACTACAACAGCGAAAGGATGCACATTTGCAGTGTAAGGGATTAGGAAAAAGAGTGGAGCGTTTTCGTAGATGGCACTATTCTATAGGTAGTTGTTGTTATGCTTAAAAATATTGTAGGGTCTACTTAAAAACACAAAAAAAAACTCTTTATTTACAATCTAACCACGAAAAGTAATTATTTTGATGGTCCATTCCATGCATACGGATGACGTCACAAGTCGGTATTTAATACAGTCCGTTAAACTATAGTTTGACATTTTAATAAAAAGAAGCTGATTTGGAATGTTTTGTTGCTAATATTAGGTACAATAATCTTTAAATTTTAAATTACGTACCGTGAGACTATAACGTTTCATGTCATATTTTAAAAAATAAGACGCAACATATATATAGATAGTTAAGATAAAGTGCTATAGGTATATTATTTGGCGGCCACGTGTTGTAAATAACCGAGGGGAGACCGTGGGAACCCGTCTCCCGAGGGAGATCTTACCAGCTCACAAGTAGGGATATTGTTTCTTGAGCACATGCCAGTTGCACGGTACCCATAATGTGGATACGATGATCTACTACAAAACAACATACAGATTAATGTTTACAAAAAATTACTTCTAAAAGACGTTAATAAATAATAAACATTCAATTTATTTTTTTTACGCTGCCAGCCTGCTGGGAACCTTCCCGATCGGCAGCAGCGTGGACTCGAAGAAGTTTTTTATATATTATAGTTGTACATTTGTTTGTATATTTTGTACATATGTTGTAAATATACAATATGTTGAATTTTAAATGCATTTTTTGGTATCTTTTCGACTGTTGTAACATCACTCTAACGTGGTACAAATCTTGCTATGGTTCCTTAGATAGTAAGTACATACACAAAATAAAAAAAATGCTGTAGATATATCGCAATGAAACAGAAATATTTAGATGGAATATGTGGTGAAGCTACATCCCTAGAGATTAAAATTGCTATGTAGTTACTGTTTTACTAGTTTATCTAGGACTAGATATCCCCTGCGGTTTCACCCGCGTTCCCGTGGGATCTTATCTTTTCCCGGGATAAAAATATAAGCCTATGACACTCACAAATAACGTGGCTTTCTACTAGTAAAAGAATGTTGAAAATACCCTACAACCTCACAAACTTTACCTCTTTATAATAAATTAGTATTAAATATCAATACATAAATATAATTTATATCTAGATAAACTAGTAAAATAGTAAATTTTAATAAACCACAATATTCTATATAAAATCAATCTAATCCTGTTGCAATATTTACCGTCAAAATAAATTTAAAATACTATTTCTATGCCACATCTACATTATTCCCATCCAACTCCAGTTCAGCTCCCGTTTGATTGAATACGTCCCGCATAAAAGGAAGATTCGCCATCTGCCGCGCGTCGCCGACACACACCACTGAATCATAGCCATAACGAGTTATATCGGATAAACAAACTCTTTCAGGAATAACTAGAACGTTCTTGTCTGGCCTGGAAAATTAAATATTTAGGTTAAGTACTCAAGTATAGACTCTAGACTAAACAAGCTATCGGTGACGCCACATTTAATCTATGAAAATAAAAAATAACGCGCCAAGAAAAGACTATGAGCCGGCTGGCCCTGTGAGTCGTCAAAAAATCCTGTTTAAATTTAAACGCAAATTCTCCAAACTGCATTACAGTTTGTTGGCGAATGTAGTGCACTCTAAGTTAACTTAACTTAAACTAACACACAAAGTAGGTATAATACAATAATACCTAGGTACTATGTAGATGTCCTGCATGGGCCAATAATGATCCGCAAGGAAAGTACCTACCTACTACTTATTCTTATCTAATACTTACCTAGCATCAGTACGCGGTTTCTCCCAAATTCCCGTGATGAAATATTCATATTAATCATGAATAGGTATGTATGAATAGAAATAGGTTAGGTAGCTTGCTATTAATGAAAGAATTTTCAGAAACTGTTCTATAGTTCCAGAGATTACCCCTTCTTTACAACAAACGTTTATTTTTATAATATTAGTGTTCCGGAACTGTTCCGTAAATGACGAAATTCCTGGGACCTTTGAGTTTCCAAAATGGAGTTGTTTAAAACATAAAATATACCCATAAGAAAACTACTTAGTCCTTCCTGAGGATCTTAAATTTCCCGGGATCAAAAGTATCCTATGTTTTATTCTAGGATATAAACTACCTGTATGCCAAGTTTCATCAAAATCAGTTCAGCCGTTTCTGCGTGAAAGAGTAACAAACATTATCATCACACACATCGCGGGGGACAGCTAGTTGTCGCAAACCTACTCTAGTTGGTTTCAAATTAACAATCGTTTATAAGTTCTACGAAACGCTACGAAAACTCGTGCTACGACAACTCGTACTAGTTACATAGAACTGTAGATTCATTTTTAAATATAATATGAATGATAAAGTTATTTTTACACACGTTTCAAATTTAATTTAGTATACCGTTTCTTTAACCCGAAAATGAGCCTCCGTAACACAATAAACGACAAGTCCGGTGGACTGTCGACAGCGACAGACCATGAGACCACGTGTCCCTTATAAAGAACTATTATTACCTTCAAGTCGAGTAGGTAGCAGCGTGCGCGATCATAATTGTATTAATCATTCAGCGCGACCGGCAGACGTCGATTTTCTTCAACAAAGTGCTCTTGTTTGTTTTTTTCGTAAGGAAGTCGGCCGAAGGTGAACCGTGGGAACGCCGGGCGGGTGCACTTCCCAAAACATCGACGCACGGCAGCGAGTCCGACATGCGCCGACTAAAAAGAGAAGCAGCATCCAGTTATCACTTACCTGAAAAGGACAGAACATATGACGTGTGCGCGCCAAGCGACAGCTCACAATCGCGTGATCATCTACAAGAAATAATAAAACGGCAATAAAAGAAACACGAGACAACGGTAACTGTAGCTCGCGCGTGTGAGCGGGACGGAGCTCGGTGGCCGAAGGTCTGCGCGCGCGCCGCTCGAGTTACCGCATTCGAATTTCAAAGATCAATGATCGATGCGATAGGAGCTTGTCGCACGTCAGGGGCGCTTCAATACTGTAGGGTGAAAGAGACAGAGTCATAAGAGTGTTGAAGGCAGACAAAAACGGCGATAGTGAGTTGGCTCGTGGCGGTTTCAGCGCACGGGCTGATTCTGCTTTGAATAAACGACGGTAGAGGGCGCTGTTTTGATTTCAGTTACCTTGTCGATGATCATCATTGATTATACAATGCCGTTATTTGTTTTAATAACAAAGTTAATTCAATGGCGCTCATACGAAACCTTTGAAAACAGTTGACAGTATGGGCAGGATGCTGGATTACTAACTATTATTATAATTTTCCATCAATTATTATTGACGATAATTTATATTAAGTAGGTGTTTATCTCACCAACAATTTTTACCATTAATCAGGCTCTCCATAAATAGCTAGTATTATTAATAATAATTATTCATGCATGATTTGAGTTTATTAGACACCTAATTGTGTTTATATTAACACTAGTTGTCCACCGCAGTTTCACCCGCATTCCCGAAGGATCTCTTTAGCAGTTGAATTTTCAAAAATATTTTCTTTGGAATCTAGGTACCTGCCAAATTCCAAGTTTATAGCATTTATACTTTCTGAAATTTCGTGTATAATCAGTGAGCCTATATCGCTTTTAGATAAATAAATAAAAATACGAGCGGTTTTTTTTTATTCTGGATAGGCTTGTGTTTGACTACAATCTCACTATGGTAAGTGATGATGTGGCCGAAGGTGGTAAAAGCCTAGATGGGAACTGGCTCTCAAGTGCAACTGTCGGAACACACCGATAAGTGCTTGGCGACAGATTTTCAATTTGAGGGTGGTAGCCAGCCAGTCGGCTACTACCACCGTGCTATGGTTTCCTCACGATGTTTTCCTTCACCGAAAGCTCAAGCTCATTGTAGGATTCGAACCCACGACCTTCGCCGCGGTATCCGACGTCACTTACCACTGAGCTATCATCGCCTTGATATTCTTTCAAAACTACAGAAAATTGTTGAAATCAGCGCCCGTGGACAGATTTGGAAACTCGTTTAGTTTGTGTTATTCAAACTAGATGGCGTTGGTTGTCACTAAATTACTCTTACAATTTGTCTGCAATACTGACAAGGATTGTCTGAACTCGTATAATTAGGCTAGACTGATATATATTTTAAATTATGTCGAGATGTAACTAACTTTCGAATGCACAAAGACCACAAATCCGGCGGGATTCTGTTTTTAATTCCTAATCGTGTTTTTGTTGTGAAGAAGTTGATCGTGTTGATAAATGAAGATGTCATTTCTTGAAGGTAAAATCTTTTTAATTTATTTATATTTATTTACTCACAAAATACCTAGTTAGAAGCTCAACGAAAACCTCATTCCTAAAAGTTTATCTGTGTAGGTAGGTATGTCGCCGACACAGAACAAATAAAAAAGGTAGAAGAAGCGTAACGTAAACAATAGTCTCCAATGAAGTGAAGCAACGTGCATGGCCTGCACGTACGTTATCCCGCGTGACTCGCGTCGTACAGCAACGAGATCGGCTTCCTTTTTCAAATTAGACTTCATTTACTTTAGCACAAAGCTTCACATTAAGTGCGCAGGGCTCTGTGTACTTTTTTTAGTTAGTCTGAGGTCGCCGAGAGCAATATCTATTTATATTAATGTACCTAATAACCTACTTACTTAGGTAACCCTTTGAAGTTTTAGTCGAATTTTCACTATATCAAATCTGACGGCCGATGGTGTAGGTAGAGGACAGAGACTAACTACATTTACGTAGTTTGATTCCCATCCCACGCAGGAGAAACATTAGTGTCCATTAACATAATCTTTTTGTTCTTAGTCTGGGTGCATCTCAGCTCATCTTTGTACCTAGAAGAGAGGATTAGAAAAAAAAACAAAAGGCACCTACCTAATAGAAGCTAATTAGGAGTGTAAAATATAGGTAATAGGTACTTAGATATTTAAGAATCGCGCGATTCCTGGAATTCTATATTTTATGTAAGTAGTTTTCGGACGGCCGTCCGATCGGCGATTCAAGAGGTAATTTTTTTTTGTTTAAATTAATAGCAGTTTACAACTTTAATTATTAAGCTGCAGGATTTAAACACAAGAACCATCAGCACTGAATATAATGAATATTTTAAACAATCTCTTGAAAGAAACAAGTCATGCAAAGAATCAGTCACAATAGCTCATGATTTGAAACTAGAACGCAATATTCGAATTCAAAAATAGAAGTTAGGAAGGCGTGCACGCTCGGTGCCCGTGGGCCGAAACTCTTGACGCTATTGGTCACCGCGGCGCCAATCACGGCGGGAGGCTGGCCTAGGCGTGATGCGCTTTTCCGTGACAAATCGTTATAAAATCTGAGGAAAATTTCAATAATTAATATTCTGTTTACGTCAACCATGTACCTAAGTGATTTAGTTATTTTATTAAAAGCATTTGCAAAAACTTTCTAAATTCAGCTATATCTTCTACCAATAACAAATTTTCTTTTTATATGTACTAATTTAGCGTAGTAACTAACTTGGTATATAACTTAACTATTTAAGTTATATACCAAGCTATATTAGTAGGTTATAATGTGTTAATCATATCAAAATTGGTAAAATCTAAATGAAAACGGTAACCCTAGATTGTTAATAAATCTTAAACTACGGATTCACAAATAGGTAATTTCATACAGGCTAAAGTGGTAAAACCTCAATTTCACCTAGCTCACCCTCCGCGTTTTGAAAGATGCTAGGAACTAGATACTATGCATTACTGCGCTGCACAAATAAACGACTACAGACTATCTTAATTTATATTATCCCAAAGCTAAGTTACGGATCTTCTTCAAAACTTACTGGCAACAAAATGAGTGGGTAGTCATTTCATTTAATATTATTTTAATAACAAAAAAGTGCAGTCAAAGACCCATATCAAATCGCAAATACATGTTTCATATATAAAAAACTTACGTTTGAATTTTGAAAAAAAAAAAATAACACGGTCAAATCTCGACTAAATTTTACCCCAATTCTGTGCAACACAATGGGGTACAAAAATACGAAACCCATGCATATTTGAACAATAACAATAGCACACCTGTTACTGCTATATTTTTTGTGCCACACCACACTTTTTTACACTTAAATAAATTTAGAATTGACAATTCCATTTTTGTACTTCTTATGAGCTCACATTTCTGATAGGTATTTGTCTACAAATATACGTATAGAATCTATTCTCTTTACGTATGTTATCATACAATACAATATCACATAAAACGCCATCGAATACTTATTTATTGGGTACAAATATAGCTTTTTGTTTTTAATGATAGGACAACCACCCCATTTGCGAGCTAAAGTGTTAATTAGATACCTATTCTTAAAATTAGATTAATTAAACGATCCCATTTTTATAAAATACTAGTTAAGGTAATTAAACAAATAACATACACTTAAAATATCCGAGCCGTTAAAGTAAATCAACAAAAACAGCATCAACTCAAAACAAAACCTTAACTCGCTGTCATAAAAGAGGTACGCTATAAAATGAAAAACGAGGTGTGTAGCGTTCGAAAATTACAAAATTGGAAGGAAAGTGGTTGGTTAAAATGCAAAAAAGTTGGGTAGAAAAAGGTAAAAAACACGCAAAAGCGGAGTCATACCGTGGGAGAAGTAGGCAGGTGGCACTCACTGGAGGGAAACTGCACGCCGCGCCGCACCGCACCGCACATGATATGATGCCATTATTTTTTGCACTCCTCCGATATTGATTTTTAATTAGCGCATTTTGTTGTGTTTTCATTGAAAGTCGTTTGATAAATATAAATTTTGGCCTCTTTTGTAGATGAGATTTAGAGTGTAGTGTTTAAAAAAATATTTTTTGTTTGCGCTTAGATGTACGAGTTTGTTTATGTACCTATTAATTTGCTTTTTATACGTCAGTCATAATTTTTTCTAAAGTACTAGAAGATGTTGCCCTGAGAGGCCATTACACCCTTACACGGATTGTTAGAGTAGATTGGCGATAAAGTATAAAAACAATGTTTATACGTTAAAATAAATGAAGTATATGTCTACATAATAAGTATACTATTTCTAATAATATGTAGGTTGTATTGCCAAAAAAATATCAATAAAATCAATCGGATATTTTCAGTTGTGTCAATAATTTTTCGGGATCCATTAGTAAGGTTTTTACAAATAAAATAAATGTGTAACAAGATACCAGCACGCAATTAACACGAAGTACGTTTTGCATACATTTATGGTAAACCTAGACCGGTACAGCGGTACATTTAACGGTGCATACAGTTCCAATTATTTGTTTTGTTTATTTTCCACAATATTGCACTTTACTATAAACGTATCTACGAACTCGCCAGACTGGTCTTGCGACAAAAACTCTTTTGTTTATTTTTATTATGCATTGACACTTTTACTATTTTTGCACTTAGCTGTATGTGGACATTTTGTTTTTTTTTTTTTATATTTGTCATAACGGAGAGGACATATAAATATATCCCATTATAATCTTTATTTTTTGTTGATATATCCTTTTCAAGAGGTCGACGTGGCAGACAATTATTTTCATATAGGTAGCAATTGTGTTTAACGTTTTTATACCAATGTATATTAAAGTGGTTGCATGTTGTAGAGTATCTGATAAGTAATATTTATTTTTAAATATTTATTTACAGGTAGGTATTACCTAAGATAGTTTTCCGACAGTTGCCTCAGAGTGAATTTTTAAAAAAACTTCTTAGCTCAAGCTTAAATGTGATAGATAAGAAAAAGCCGCAACCAGTGAAAAACCCTGCTAGTAGGTTATTCTTAAACTGTTTCGTAGTACCTACCTACTGAAAAACTGTAACTGAACTAACCTAAATTCAAATATTTATTATAAACCTAATTGCTCATACAAATTGGACATTAACTATCGAAGCTATTAGGTATATTATTATTAGTTTAAAATACCTTGATTACCAATACATAGGTATCTACGTCAATATTATATTCATGAACGTGCCAGTCACGTACTCAAGTGGGTTAGGTAGGGCTGTACCACACGGATTTGACGCATGACTCGGCTTGACAGTTGAGATAAGGGCGCTCACTTATATTACTTAACTTAGTACGTAAACGATGACTCCTGCACACCCGACCGCGTCCGACTTTAGCCGAAGAACCCCGAACGCCGTTCGTGGGAAAACGCGGCAGGTGTTACCGATCCGAAGCACTTCTTACTGAGTAAACACTCAGCGTATACAAAATTATAACCGCCTCGAAGCGTCTGTGTAAATGGAAAACATATTTTGTGTGCTTAATGATACTGCTTACTTTTTTGGTGCGGCTCAGTTATCAGACGACAACGTTTTTTTGCGACGTTTTTGAGCGACTTGAACGTGTCGTGTTTTATTTTAGTTGAATTTATTGAGTCACCCTTAATTGGTGCGCATAAATGAAGTGTGGTCGTTAATAGTGATGCGTGACCTTTTCAATTCTGTTTACTTCGTTGTTAAATTAAGTAGTTGCATACATTATATAAGCAGAAACTGAATCGATTATATCGTAGATATTTTACATCAATACGAGTAGGCACGTGATGCGCAGGAATTATTTTGAATGTTTCTGAAAAAATTAATGTCGCAGCTTAAAAAATGTTGCTACCCTATAGACGTGACCAAGAATTATGTATAGGTACTACCTGGATAGGTAACTCTTGTTACGTAATACCTAAGCTATACCTAAATCATACAGAATACTTCAGCCATAATATACAGGATGTCCCATAAATAACACGCCAGAGTGACACTGGAGCTAGATTGGCTTCAGGTGAATCAGATAACATTAACATGACCTCAGTAAAAGTTTTCTGGTTTTCGAGATATTGCCACTTTTATGCTTTAAAAAAAACTCTGTGAGTAATTTGGCAACAAAAGACGCCTGCACCATTTATTAAGTATTATTTTTTAATTGTAGTATTTCCCAAGTAGCACGAGTTAAATGACAAAAATTGGAATTTATAACTTTTGGCAAAAAAAACTACGAATGTTATGCCATTTTTGAAATAACATTAAATAGGCTAGTTTTTAAGATAATTTTGCTGATTCAGTCCAGTACATATTTTTTTACAGTAATTAGTCAATCTTTAGTTACTATTTTCGCATTGACTTATAATAAAACAACTTAGTTTTGAGCATAGCGTAGTAGTTTCAAATGAAATGATTAGTTGATGGTCTCAACCAACTAGGAAAAAAACCTATAAGTTATTTATAGCCAAAACAGGCGAGAAAAAGACCAAAAAATAGTGTATTTTTTTAAAGTGGCAATATCTCGAAAACCATAAAACTTTTACTAAGGTCATGTTGATATTATCTGATAGAGCTGAAGCCAATCTAGCTCCAGTGACACTCTGGCGTGTTATTTTTGGGACACTGTGTATACTCCGTAATACCTAAGCTATATACATATAACCATAACTCTTTACATAATTTATATAATTGTACTCAGCTTATAAGTCTCATTGTCAGAATCTCTTTATTTACTATTCTCATGAAACTTAGATAAATGTTATGTTAATTTCCTTCATTAACCCTTAACAATGTTTACCCAATTAATAAATGATACACTAACATTAGGATAAGTATGTACCTTCTAATGTTATTTGCTTTCGATTCAATATATAAACTAGTTCTAAGACTAATGTAAATTAATCAATAAGTTGTAGTCAAGCTTTCATCAACTCTTACTAGTTATTTACTAAAATAAAATAATTGTTAATTGGAATAAATATATTTTTCACTCCTCTTGCTCAAAAAGACCGTCATTGTAGCGTACCAGAGCGGTGAAAAAATAGCAATTCACCTCTAGGGGAAAAAGTATTTATTTTTTATTTTTGTGTGTCAAATGACAATGAGCCTACAAAAACGAAAAAGTCTTTAGTCATAAGTAGAATAATCATGAATAAAGACTCGACTTATTACTGTTTCATAAAAAAAGAACTTCATTTTAATTTTGAAAATCTCTGGTAGAATGTATGCAATGTGTTGCGGCTACAGAAGAAACAAAAAAAAAGAAATTATAAACTACATATTTCATATTGTATTGGATTGTTTTATTTTTTCGCAATCGTAGTGAAAAGTTTAGTGTAACATACGGCGCTAAAACCCATTAAAACTCGGTTTCTATTTAGTCCCTCGCTAAAGCTCGGGAGTAAAACTACCTCGTATATAATGGGTCATTTTAGCCCCTTGTATAAAAATCTACTATTTCACTCCTCTTGCTCAAAAAGATCGTCATTGTGGCGTACCAGAGCGAAGAAAAAATAGCAATTCTTCCTCTAGGGGAAAAAGTATTGTTTTTTTGTGTCAAATGACAATGAGTCAACAAAAACGAAAAAGTCTTTAGTCATAAGTAGAATAATCATGAATAAAGACTCGACTTATTACTGTTTCATAAAATAAGAACTTCATTTTAATTTTGAAAATGGAACTAAAATCGGCAAACTCTGGTAGAATGCATGCAATGTGTTGCGGCTACAGAAGAAACAAAAAAAATACATTATAAACTACATATTTCATATTGTATTGGATTTTTTTATTTTCTTGCAATCGTAGTGAAAAGTATAGTGTAACACACGGCTCTAAAACCCATTAAAACTCGGTTTCTATTTACTCCCTCGCTAAAGCTCGGGAGTAAAACTACCTCGTATATAATGGGTCATTTTAGCTCCTTGTATAACAATCTACTATTAAAAACTTCAAGTTTACTCTCACCACATAACAATTTGGCGCAGTCGGTAGGATAGTGCGTGATCACTGAAGACGAAAACCAACATACGGTCCGTCGGGACAAACATCGCCCAGAAGAACGTACGGTAGCTACGGCTTTCGACCGTTTTCGCCGGACATGCAGCTCCTTGCATTATTACTTTGGTGAGTGGCCGAAACTTGTTGTTCCATTTTCCTTCCAAACCCCCTACATTTCACCTTTATTTTTTTATTTTTTTTATTTATTATTTCTCCTACGCCATGTCAACACCTTCCACATCGACAACTACCCCTAACAAGATGACGACTCTAGACATTAACACATTGCTAAAACTAATTCCGACATTTGACACCAACAATAATGACCTCGTTTACAGATTCATCCGATCGTGTGACTCCGCTTTTAACCTAGCCAGTGAGGAACAAAGACACATTATTTTAGTATATGCATTAAATAATATTGCTGGTCCGGGTGCATCAGATATCCATTGCAAACAGTACACTACTTGGAAAGATCTTAGAGCCCCGATTCAGGATTTGAACAATCTCCAATTGTAAATAATCCTACTCCAACAAAACGACCGGGTCCTCGAAAACCGATTCCTCGGGAACGTCTTCAAAATCGCGATACGTCTTCTAAATCAATACCAGTCTATCGGAGACAATTTAAAGACGCATCCACACAAACCACCAACCAAATAGTCCCCGAGTCAAATTCGATGACTAAATCAAGCACGCAAAAAGAAACCTACAAACAGGGTAATCAGCCCCAAACCTTTGGTTTCACACAACCTACTAGTTCCACTGTATCTACTAACCCCACTATCCACTAAACCCACTGTATCTACTAACTCCACTGAATCTACAAAACCTACTAAATCTACCAATTCCACTGCATCCACTGATTCTACCAATCCCACTGTATCCACGAAATCTACTGATTCCACCAATCCCACTGTATCCGCTAAACTTAAAAGTTTTAATAAACCCGCTGACTCATCTAAATCTAATTTCAAATCCAAAATTAAAACCAAGTCACCTAAAACTCAACTCAAATCGTTTGCCATATCTGCCTTAAACGACGTTCCTTCTGAAAACCTGAAATTGTACCTTCCACATAGATGGCAATCCGGTAACGTTGTTGATAGATACTGGAGCAGGAATTTCAGTCTTAAGGAAAGATAAAATCGGCTCATCCCCACTAAACCAGTCCAATATCGTCTCCATCGTAGGTATTTCTAGTTCTCAAACATCTACAAGAACATTAGGCACAGCAGACATATCTCTAGATAAACTACCTGCATTTCAATTCCATATCGCCAACCTTAATATAAAAGCAGATGGTATACTGGGAAATGACTTTATGACAAAATTTAATTGCAATATCTACATTCAATCCAAAACCATGAGAATACATGACAGGACATACAGACTACATTATCTCAACGAAAAATCTAACAACATCATAAAACCTACTGAACAATTGATACATAGTCGAACTGAAACTGTAATTACGTGTAATACAAATAGTATTAGCTCCGGGGCTGCACTAGTCGAAAAACAAACAATTGATAATGGTATCGTCATTCCCCACGCCTTAGTCGAAGTGAAAAATAACTCATTTGTTATCACTTGTGTAAACACAAATAAATTCGATAAAACGATCACTATCCCAAACGTCAAAGTCCAACCCTATCAGGCAGAAAAAGTAAACCACATCCCAATCAATAATAATAAGCATACATCTCAGACAGACAGACAAAATAAAGTACTATCCCTCATTAGACGAGATCATCTAAACATTGAAGAAGCAACCTCATTAGACAAAACCATCTCCGAATACTCAGATATATTTTTCGTTGAAGGCGACTCCTTATCGTTTAGTAACCATACTAATCATCAAATACCTACCACAACAAATGTCCCAATCCATACCAAAACTTATCGTTTTCCCCAAGTTCATGAACAAGAAGTCAAGTCTCAAGTCCAAAAAATGCTAAATCAAGATATAATTAGACCAAACTCTTCTCCTTGGAGCAGCCCTATATGGGTAGTTCCTAAAAAACTAGACGCTTCTGGGAAACAGAAATGGCGTTTAGTTATTGATTAACGTAAGCTAAATGAAGTTACAGTAGGAGATAGTTACCCTCTTCCCAACATCAACGATATCCTAGATAAATTAGGGCACTCTCAATATTTTACAACACTAGATCTTGCATCAGGCTTCCATCAACTTGAAGTAGATTCAAATGACATCCCTAAGACAGCATTCAACACTCTCTATGGCCATTATGAATACAAGAGAATGCCTTTTGGTCTAAAAAACGCCCCTGCCACATTCCAACGAGTAATGGACTCTGTACTGTGTGGTTTGCAAGGTGAAAGATGCTTCGTTTACCTCGATGACATTGTCATTTTCGCTTCTAGCCTCCAAGAGCTTGAGCAAAAACTTCAAGAAGTCTTTTCACGCCTTCGAAAGTACAACCTGATAAATGCGAATTTCTCCGACGTGAAATCGCTTATCTAGGTCATATCATTTCTAGTGAAGGCGTTAAGCCAAATCCAGATAAGATACGAGCAGTCCAAGAATTCCCTATTCCAAAATCTTGTAAAGATATTAAATCATTTCTAGGTCTTACAGGTTATTATCGCCGCTTCATTCCTAATTTCAGTAAACTCACGAAACCTCTTACTAGTCTCCTAAAAAAGGATATTCCTTTTATTTGGGGTGAAACCCAATAAAAATTATTTGATGAATGCAAACTACTTCTTACCAGTCCTCCTATATTGCAATATCCAGATTTCACAAAGGAATTTGTTCTAACTACCGACGCATCAATTACCGCAGTAGGTGCAGTGCTATCACAAGGCGAGATAGGTAAAGATTTACCAATCGCATATGCATCGCGAACTCTCAATAAAGCTGAATCAAATTACTCTACCATTGAGCGTGAATTATTAGCCATCGTCTGGGCAGTCAAACATTTCCGACTTTACCTATTCGGGAGAAAGTTCAAAATCGTTACCGATCACAAACCCTTAACTTGGCTTTTCTCAATAAAAGATCCAGGCAGCCGCTTAGTTCGTTGGCGCCTCAAACTCGAAGAATATGAATACGAAATCATTTACAAAGCAGGAAAAAACAATACCAATGCAGATGCACTCTCACGTCCTCCAGTTCTTAACACAAACGTTATCGATCTTACAAGTTCCCACGAAACCCTTAATGTCGACTCAAGTCTTTTCGATGATTATTTACAGCTAAACTATCAACACTTCTCCGAAATGGACTCTCATAATCTCGATACTCCAAACCTCCATATTTCTCCAGATCGCCTCTTAGACGAGCGTCATAAAAACATTCTAATTCCAACCTCTTGTGAAAATTCAGATAAGAACGACCTTTTTAACGAAGCAATTTATGTTCTCAAGTAGACCTATTCCTAGAAAAACCAAAATCTCTCTATGACGCTGACTTATTAATCTCAGATAAGAAACAAAATATTATATTTAGCTGCACTCGACCCACTCATTACAACCCTTGGGATTCCGAAAGTTATTTCAAAACCCTACTAAATTGCTTACAAAACCATGAATTTAAAACACTTCATGTTCCAGATCTTAAAAATGATCCCACATGCAAACTTAAAGGGAACGAACAATTACACATAACAGCTTATCTAGCCAATGCATACGATTGCGAAATCACCATATGTGAAAATAAAGTCAAGTATCCAAACCCAGAAGATATATAAGGCGATGATAGCTCAGTGGTAAGTGACGTCGAATACCGCGGCGAAGGTCGTGGGTTCGAATCCTACAATGAGCTTGAGCTTTCGGTGAAGGAAAACATCGTGAGGAAACCATAGCACGGTGGTATGGTACTAGGTGGTACTCGACTAACTGGCTACCACCCTCAAGTTGAAAATCTGTCGCCAAGCACCTGTTGGTGTGTTCCGGCAGTTGCACTTGAGATCCAGTTGCCCTTGCCCTTAAGGCATTGTAATATGGTGTACAAAACGTTGGCAGTCCCCCTGGTATTGCTAATGTCTATAGGCGACGGTAGTCACTTACCATCAGGTGACCCGCCTGCCTCGTTGTCACTAGTGACATAAAAAAATATATATATATACCTCAAATTCTCAAAACTTTTCACGACGATCCTTTAATAATCATCCTCAAACCAATGAATCCCTAGAAAGATTCCACGCAACTCTTCGTGATCACATCCGGATGTATCACAAACGAAACCCGTCCAACTGGGATCAAGTCATTCCATTCGCAATTATGTGCCATAATACCTCAGTGAATCAATCTACCGGATTCACACCTCACGAACTCCTTTTTGGTTACAAGCCACGATCCCTATATTCCATCAAGGAAACGAACGACTACACCACACACGACTATTTACGAGATCTCAACGAGAGATTAAAAGTTTCACGTGACGTTGCTCGCCGAAATCTTGAATCTACGAAAGAAAAAGCAAAAGAACGATATGATAGCAACATTAAAAACATTGCAAAATTTAACATTGGCGATAAAGTCATGCTAAAAGTTCCAAATCCTAACAACTTGGACTGTAAATGGGACGGTCCATATACAATCTCAAGAATAGGTTTTAACGAAAACTATATCATTCAAAAATCTGGGAAAAACTTCAAAGTGCATGCGAATCACTTGCGACCATTGCACGAATTCACTCGGAATACATCATAGACACATCCTTTTTCTAAGTTAAGAATTTTAATTATTAAATTTTATTCTACATCCATATTTTATACAAACTCTTTACACACAATTTTTATATTTTACAAACTCCAACAGCAATTAATTTAGAATAGTTATTTTTACTTTTCAGGTACTCCGCAACTTTTGTTGATGGACCTACCCATATACATCCCTTACCTTCCAATTCAGGACTCTATTTTGAAGAAAATGGCAATATCCTAGTGTCCGAAAATTCTTGGAAACTAATCATATATAGGAATTTAAAACCATTATTCCTAGCTCGTGACTCTATCAAAAGACTCGTTAACAATTACCAACTCCTTATCACTCCCTATACAATCTTACCAAGCGTCATTACAACTAGCTCTTTTATCAAATTAAAACTCGCTAAAATCGACTCCAGACTCGACGAAATCAATTTCTACACTGAAAACAAAAGATACAAACGCGAACTTTTCGACGGCTTAGGTACACCCGATTAAGGTTATTAGGTTCTTAAATGGCTTATCGGTACACCCGATGCAAAAGACGCCATGCATTATGACGAATGTATCAATCAACTCGAGCAACAACAACTCTCTACTAACGACATTCTGAAACAACAACTGCAAATCATTTCTTCTACGATCACTAACTTCAATCAAACAATTTTGAAAATTTCTTACGACGAACATATTATTAATGAAAATCTTAATAAACTTAATTCATATATAAATTCAACGAATAATCTTATATTTAACTTAACAATTTCCGAAATCAATTCAAGTTTTAGAAGCCATTACATCTTTAGAAAAAGAAATTGACGATATTATTTCAAGTATACTATTTATAAAATCAGGCGAGATTCACCCATCTATCATATCGACAATACGTTTATATAAAGAACTCCTCTCTTCAAATTCAGCCAGGCTCAATCAAAACTTAGTTGCCCCAATAACTTTAACTAATATTCATCAAATTCTTGAATCCGCTTCTATAACATCCTATATCTATATGAATAAACTTATTTATGTATTAGAATTGCCCCTTGTTACCAACGATAAATTCACTCTCTACCATATCTATTCTATTCCTATTCGACAACCTAACTCATCCCTTTATTCCACAATCCTTCCCGAGCAAACATATCTTGCCATAAGTACCACCAGACAACAGTACATCACTACCAGCTCATTGTCAAATTGCAAAGAATTTGCATATAATTTCAAAGTCTGCGAAGATCTTCTCATCTACAATATCAACACGAGATCAACCTGCGAAGTCAAGATCCTCACAACCACAAATAAAAATGTATCTGAAGTCTGCGACATAACCACATTATCTGCGAACATCAACACATTCCAGCCACTAAGAAATTACAACTGGATTTTTATTTTACAACGTGCAACTCAATATGCACTGGAATGCAATGGCAAGACAACACACGGTGAAATCTCAGGAACGGGCATCATCTCTTTAGAACAAGGATGCAAAATGTACACAACCCTTGCTACACTATTGGCTGAAGAAACAAAATCCCAAAACATCAGTCACCCCATCGTCACGGTAGACATCGAAGACAACTGCATTCTTGAAAAATTAAATCTTCAACAACCAGATCTTCTACCAATTCAAGTCAACAATATTCCACTGGATTCTCTCAACACGATCAAAGAACAAATAAAAGTTCACTCAAAATTACTCAATGAAAATCAAGCTACATTTTTGAAAAGCACACAACAAAATTTTCTTTTATTGGTGCAATAATTGGCCTCATTATGCTGATATATATATTTTGGAAATGCTGTAAATGCATTCCATTCAATACAATATCTACAACATCACATCGAGGTGGCTGCGTACAAATCTTCAATAACTGCTTCGATCGCTCTCGTCGCCGCCAACACATCGAAATCCCCATGAACAACATTACTACTACATCCTGCATCTCCGAAGACGAAGTCGAAATTACTCCAAATCAATCTCCTCAACAAACTCCACAAAGATCGAGCAAATCCGCTCAATCTTTATTCTAAGGTGTTATGTTATACCTACCCTACTCCTAGTTTTTGTATTGTGTTGTACCTACTACTCCTAGTTCCTAGTATCTAATTAGTCTCTATCATTATTATGTTTACCATCTAAGTTTCTAATACCTTATTAATAATCTTAAGCATATTATTATTATCACTAATTGTATTTGCTATTCCCATAGGATTCTAAGTACCAAATTGTTATCGATAAGTCATGTAGTAAATAAGTCATTAGTTAAGTGTTATGTAAAGTAAGAGTACCATATAAATACCCAATATCCTTCGTCCCTAAAATAATTCTAACTCAGTACCATTCCTGACTCTATCGTGTAAACATATTCCTTAAATAAGTATTGTCTTTTATAAATAAATTATTTTTTAACAAGTGAAAGTCTTTCGCCTCATAACATCCGTAAGAAATGCGAAGAGTAGCTGAAAGATGCAATTCTGTGGCCAGAATTTCCAACGAAACAAAATAAAAATGTAGATCCTTCTACAAAAAATGTAAGGGAAGATATCGAGCACATGATTTCCCAGCTAAATCAGATGCCTATACAAATTTATTTCTTGTATAAGCATTCGTCCAACAATAAATAAGTTCGTAAAAGAATCTTCTTTTACGAATCTGAATCGAATAGTGATGACGAAGCAGATGGTGAGGAAGATGATTAAAATTTGATTTTGAAATATTCTTAGGTTGTGGTTATTTTTATATTTCTATAAATTAAATGTTTATTTATCCAAACGAATAATGAATAAACATTATTATGAATACATTTCAAGCGCTAAGAAACAATAACTGGATTTTCAAACGAAATCACGGAGAAATTTCAGGAACAGTCGTCATCTCTCTAGAACAAGGATGTGAAATGTACACAATCCTTGTTGCACTACTGGCTGAAGAAACTAAATCACAAAACATCAGTCACCATATAAGTAACTACCAATATCCTTCGTCCCTTCCTCAATTCCACATCAGTTCTATTCCTGACTCTATCGTGTTAACATATTTCTTAAATAAGTGTTATTTTTTACAATAAATTATTTTTAACAAGTGAAATTCTTTTGCCACGTAACATTACGTACCTATGTGAGACAGATTTAAATAGAAGATTTGAAATTGAAAATAAAATCAATTTTAAACTGACAATTTTATAGCCGTTGCTCATGCACCAGTCTTTTTACATACACTTTATCATTACGGTGCTCATTTTGTAGTCATCACCCAAAATTTTGTCTAAGATGAAGTTGAAATAATTCCTCGGAACAAGATAAGATACCTACGTTTTAAAAAAAACAGTGCTTAAAAAGGAGACTTGAAATTTGAAGATATTTTTTACTTATAGTAGACATTTATTAAGGTGACGATATACGCGAATGACCTTGCTCGATTGGCGCTGCACCCCCCGCGCGCCCTCAGAAAGAACGCGCAACGCTCTCCCTCGCAACTCGAATCGAGACAAAACAGATATTTTAAAAGTTCATAATACAGCTTGAAACGTAATAGTTATAGGAGTTACGTGACAATGAACCTTATTTCTATAAGATAAGGTCCAATTTCAACTATCACAGGTTTCAAAGTATATTTGACGAATTGTACAAGCTAAGGTTACTCCAGTGCCGCATAAAACTTAGGGTGAGTCCAACAACAATTTCATGTTTGTTGGTTATCAAAAAATCTATTTTTATTATCTTATTAAATATAATTCTTCTGTACGTGTGTTTGTCACCTAACGGCTGGACCGATATGGATGAAATTTTGTGTGTATATTTCAATGGGTTTCTCGATGGTCTGACAATTGGACCCGGTAGGTGGCGCTGGAAACGGGTTCTAAGTTTTGTTTTAATTTCCGGGCAGGACGTCTGCCGGTCCCGCTAGTATATGTATAATATTTTTCGAAGTAATAATTTAAAAAATGTCTTTATTTATTTTTATTATGTAATATATAGGTTTTTTTAATTATTAGCATTCGCTATACGCTATAATATGTTTTCATCCGTGTGGATGTCGAATACTGCAAAAAAAAAGTAAGTTGTGTAACTTGATGAATTCATATTTTTTCTAAAGGTAGTTACGTACTAATACTATAATCAACTATATGAGTAGTTCTACTAACTAACAAACTTTCGACGCCTCAGCTAAAATACCATGAAACATTTTTAAAATTTTCTAAAAAACATCGCTTAATTAATGGACGAGCCCTAGCAACCGCATCGCGATGTATAGCTAAAATATACAACACTGCTTTAATTACACCATTTATGATATTGTATCGAGTGGAGAAAAAAGTAGCACAGGTCCGATCAGCACAACGTCCCGTCCCGCACTGAAATGACGGGCGAACGAGGGGACCAAAGCTGTCACCGAGTTAAAAATCGAGTATAAATTTAATTAAAAAATAACAGTAATTTTTTTTGAAAAAACAACAAGACAGTTCTATTTGTTTTAGGTGTAAGAATATCTGTAATTAATTTCATGTTATTTGAATTCGTAATATAGGAGAGAAATATGTTTGAAATTTCAAAAAGGCTCATATTTGCGATTTTTTTCTGATCTGATTTTCTCGATGATAAAATTAAAATTTGAAAAAGACGATTTTATGTCGTGTATCCTCTAGTTTAACATATATTTTTTATAAATCACTTGCAATAAAGAATGCAGAGAAATCTTGTATCGAAAATCGTCATTTCACGTATATCGTCGCCTTAATTTTAGTGTTCAACCCAACGCTGGAAAAATTCAATTTACCTATGTATTTTCTTAGATAAATTTTATATGCCTACTATGTGTTTTATCTGATACACAAGATAGCATATGTAATAAATAAATAAGGATAATAAAATAATTATTTCGTGACAAGAATAAAAAATATCCAGGTAGGTTCCTATTTGAAAATTACCCACAAAAAGAACATTCGCGCAATTTCAAATAAAAACTGATTACAGTGCAAATAGGGTTGAAATGTAAGTTACAGAAGACATAACATTTATACCTGTTGTTATCTTTACCTTATTTAAGGTGACGATATACGCGAATGACCTTGCTCGATTGGCGCTGCACCCCCCGCGCGCCCTCACAAAGAACGCGCAACGCTCTCCCTCGCAACTCGAATCGAGACAAAACAGATATTTTAAAAGTTCATAATACAGCTTGAAACGAAATAGTTATAGGAGTTACGTGACAATGAACCTTATTTCTATAAGATAAGGTCCAATTTCAACTATCACAGGTTTCAAAGTATGTTTGACGAATTGTACAAGCTAAGGTTACTCCAGTGCCGCATAAAACTTAGGGTGAGTCCAACAACGATTTCAAGTTTGTTGGTTATCAAAAAATCTATTTTTATTATCTTATTAAATATAATTCTTCTGTACGTGTGTTTGTCACCTAACGGCTAATATGTTTTCATCCGTGTGGATGTCGAATACTGCAAAAAAAAAGTAAGTTGTGTAACTTGATGAATTCATATTTTTTCTAAAGGTAGTTACGTACTAATACTATAATCAACTATATGAGTAGTTCTACTAACTAACAAACTTTCGACGCCTCAGCTAAAATACCATGAAACATTTTTAAAATTTTCTAAAAAACATCGCTTAATTAATGGACGAGCCCTAGCAACCGCATCGCGATGTACAGCTAAAATATACAACACTGCTTTAATTACACCATTTATGATATTGTATCGAGTGGAGAAAAAAGTAGCACAGGTCCGATCAGCACAACGTCCCGTCCCGCACTGAAATGACGGGCGAACGAGGGGACCAAAGCTGTCACCGAGTTAAAAATCGAGTATAAATTTAATTAAAAAATAACAGTAACTTTTTTTGAAAAAACAACAAGACAGTTCTATTTGTTTTAGGTGTAAGAATATCTGTAATTAATTTCATGTTATTTGAATCCGTAATATAGGAGAGAAATATGTTTGAAATTTCAAAAAGGCTCATATTCGCGATTTTTTTCTGATGTTCTCGATGATAAAATTAAAATTTGAAAAAGACGATTTTATGTCGTGTATCCTCTAGTTTAACATATATTTTTTATAAATCACTTGCAATAAAGAATGCAGAGAAATCTTGTATCGAAAATCGTCATTTCACGTATATCGTCGCCTTAATAGAATTTATAAGAAAAAAACCTTCTTATTACATCCGTATGCAGGACACCTCAGGGTCACCTGATGGTAAGTGACTACCGTCATTGCGTTGCCAACTTTTTAGAATGAGCAGAAAGTAACAAAAATGACCACTAAAGGATTTTTAAAATACATCCATTTGAAATTATAAGTGAACATTGTTTTTAATTCACTTTAATTTAAAATGGTAATTTTCTTTTAAAAATCATTTAGTGAACAATATTATCGACATGCTTTAAGTGACATTATAATAGCTGTCAATGATAATGAATAATAATTTCCAAATAAATAAACTGTTAACAAAAAAAAACCCAACATGATAAGGCAAATAACAGACGAATCAAAAAATAAATTTCCATATCTGATATAAAAATCCAACCGTATTTTATAAATGATGGGAAAATGAACACCAAATAACCACCACAACCCAGGACTTGAAAAATGATGTCCAAATTATTTTATTTAATTTTCGAACAAGACCTCGATCCAACTCCAAAATCAGTTTTAATTTGTAACGGGTCATATTTTATCTTTTCATAATATTATAAGGTATGATACCTTACAATTTATTCATCATGAACAAATAAAATATTCGTATGCAAAATAAAACTGTGTTAGGAGATAACTTCTAATACCACCTAAATACGATGAATCAAAAAAACATTTTAGCGTTACGCATCTGAACGGTCATAAAAAACAATGACGAAGCCGAAAATGAAAGAAAAAGTACAAAACTTTACGAAAATATTGCCAAACGTAGAACAATAAATCAATGTATGAATCCATCAATCAATTAATTATCTTCAAAAATTGAAGAAAATGCCAACAACCACATACACAAAACAATCACTACACTTTTTTTTGGGAGACAATTATCTAACCTTCTCTGACAAAATATAACGTTCAACTGATTTGTATTTCAAAATACACGGCATTTATACTTATTCATTATTAAAACACAATTAAGATTACCTCTAATGAGCTACTTTGTACCACCAATATTTACACAGATCTAACATCATTAGTTAATTTGTTATCGGAAATTGTTTATGATAATTAGTGATAATTATGTTGACAACAACTATTAGCTTGATAAAGACAGATAATGAAATGAAGACACTTGAAGTCAGACTTATCCGTACTCAGTGAATTAACTCTTATTTGGTGTACCCTCATTTACACCGTACAAAATCTTATAAATTAATGTACCCTCTTAAATTTAATACCACCACACACCAATAACATTATAATAAGTAAAATGGTGAACATAGATACATCCATACTAATATTATAAATAAATGCGAATGAACTCTGTCTGTCTGTTACCATTTGACGCTTAAATTTCTGAACTAATTTTTGGAGGTATTTATTTATATTTGAGGAGGCTAATTCTTATCCCGGATCCCGAATGTCTATCTACACCTCTTTACTAATAAGGAAGTAAAAAAAAAACGAATTATTTAAAGAAACTGTTGAATCTGAGCTGACTGAAATCTGAATAAAAATGGAATAGGATAATAGGTATTATCAATTTTTATACGTAATTTGGGGATACGAGTCCCTTCTGCTAGCCAACGAATAAATGATTATATCGATAAAAAAAGCTAGAAATATCTCAACACTTTTCTCTACAAATTGCTGTTATTAAACGCAACCACGAGTAGTAGCTTGTACTTAGGTAATTCTGAGAAATATAAAATATTAAAAATACTAAATAATGACCCTATTTATGTGCGTACATTACTGACTACTCTTGTACAATAAGAGGTACAAATATTACAAATAACACCCCGCCAACATAAATAGTCATAATGAATGGTTACTAGGTAATTTTACTCCACAATTGGATATTATTTTTGAAAAAAATTATTACCGATCTTTAGGGTTCTGTCATCAAAATGTAGGATATTAAATTCTTTGCAGTTACACTGTTAGTACATATAATATCTATTATTGTGAAAAGAAAATGAATAAGAACAATAACTAGAGATAGCAATTTTACTTTGCAAAATGGCATTCGATTTTAAATCCAGTGACGGATTACATGAATAAAAAAAAACTAAATTTTAAAAATACGCCTGTATTGGTCAAAAGTATCCTTTTGCGGTCGAGACCATAGGTCCGTGGGGATCTGAAGCTCGTCGATTCACAAGTATATTATCTAAAAAAATAATCAAGGCCTTGGGAGACAAGCGGGCGGGGAGGCTTTTTCCGTCAACGCATCAGCCTGGCCATCCAAAGAGGAAACTGCCAGCCTGCTAGGAACCTTCCGTATCTTTAAAACTGTGTCGTTGAGATAAACTATTTGTAAATAAATCATGAAATTTAATAAAACAAGCTAAAAGTCTACCTCAACGACCCAGTTTTTAAGATACTGATCAAAAATAAAACTGTTTTTTTTTTACAAAATTTTAATAGTTTAGTTATTTTGTACCAGGTAATTTATTTTTATTTTGTCAGCTAGGTGAACTTTTTAGCTTTCTAATGACACTACTTTGAAGAAAATACATAGTTTACTTAAAAAGCAACAATGAAAAAACCAAAAGGTGAGGTTTTAATTTAAAAACAAATTAAAGTGATTTTTGAGATTGCTAACATAATCAACTTCTTTTTTCGATTTTTATCGATATTTTTTTGTCTTCCATCCGCACATTTCATTTGATCAAGTTAAAAATGCACATTGTATACATGTATAGCAACTAATAATAATGGATTTGAAAAACTACCACAAAAAAACGGAATTGCGATTCAACATAAGTATTTCAACCACTGCAGTAACAAACAAAATAAAAAAGGAAATAAAATGGAAAGTGGTAAAGTTTCACTTTTTGTTACAAGGGCATTTATTATGCGGAATCAATAATACAT
This sequence comes from Ochropacha duplaris, assembly GCA_951361185.1. NCBI lineage: Eukaryota > Metazoa > Arthropoda > Insecta > Lepidoptera > Drepanidae > Ochropacha > Ochropacha duplaris. The sequence goes on along the minus strand of OX592704.1, from coordinate 8,036,926 downwards.
TGTATAAATCGTCATGTTGATGTTAACATTTCACTAACACTTATGCCCATAATTCTTATATCTCGACAGTGAACCTGCGACACCAATGAATACAGAATTGAAAACCAGTTTAAAGCAATGACAATTTTTTCATAAGAAGCTAATAAAAAGTATGAAACGTGAAGCCATTCTCTAGTTTTTTTTCCATATACAGTAGCTGTAGTAAATGAAGTAAGTATGACAGGCGAGCTGATGATTACCGCCTTGAGGCACAAGGTCCTTAACTGCTACGCCCAGTAGATAATTATGTTTTAAAAGGGAACACGTTCGCGTTATTACTGATCCAGGGAAATGTCACTTTGCCTCAGGCGCGAGATACTATTGATTGCAAAAATTACGCTGTTTTTTTACTCGAGCGTTGAGCACCTATCAATTTGCGTTCATTTCAATAGTTTTTACACAAAATTTCTCCAAGTTTGACGGGATTCTTTGGATATTATTAATGGTGCTGTTTTTTTGTGTGTTTACTTGATTATCAATTTATTATTTAGTCCATCTTGATATATTATTTTGAAATTCAAGAATTTAAGATGTTTTTGGCGGGAACTTGGCGAAATGACGTTGTATTTTGAGTTTTATTGAACAATATCGGTGGTGTTTTGTCTAATAAAGATCAATCTAAGTGCACAAGTTAAGAAAAATAAAATGAAAGCGTATATCGTGACTTTTCAGGTTGTCCCAAAAATTCCATGAAAAGTTTTAGTGGAACAGCCACCAATTTAACTAAAACCTGACCTGACTTGTACGAACAAGGACTAGAATTTACTGTGAATGTGGCTATAACATAAATAAAAGAAGAATATTAAAAATTAAGAAATGGCTTAAAGGTCTACCAAAACATACAAATACCAAGCCAAAAACCTTTAAAAAAACGTTTATGGAATTTCAGTTGTATATTTCAGTATTTTATAGTCTATTCTTTCTTAGAAAAAGGAAAAGTTTGCATAATCATGTTACCATAACTGATTACACACCTAATCAAACACGCCCTTGTAGTGGCAACGGTCACATACGGCACGAGGCGGAACATCACTACCGGTCCGGAACAAGTGCCCGGAACAGGTACATACCGGAACAAGTCACGGTGCGTCCTTACAAAGGTCAAACGATTACTATCAAACAATCCGTTGAATTGTGTAACGGCTTTTGTGTTGCGTAGGGGTGAAATATTGGGTATACTAAGAGTGCGACCTTATTTCTTTATTAAATTATCCGCAATAATGATAAACCCTTCCTGCTTTATCATTATTGCGGAATTATTTAATATTTATTAGGTATATTATGACTAATTTAAGACTCATGAGGTCATATAAGTTAGATGACTCTAAAAATTAATAACTACAAAAGTTCGGACATAACAAATGGCTTTCATGTAACGCCCGCAATCGATTAACTTCGAAAAATCATCGTCTACCCCCGGCTCATCGCATCTCCGGTATTTATTAAGATAAAATTAATTGGGCACCGGTCTTCCGCGTCCCCGACGAGATGTGGAAAAAAGCTGAGCACACGTGGTCACTACCGTTCATTTACGAACGCGAATTATGCGTAGTAAGACAGGTGGCAGGTGTCGGTGGGCATGGGAACTCAGGGTTGTGGCGGGTTCCCACGGCCGCGTCATTCACCATGCCACACCTGCGCCCCTTAACGGGGATGCTACACACACGCCTGCCACGCGAAGCAAAGCGCCCGCGCCGATTAGAAGGGGCGCGTGTGTGCGCGCGCGCCTTTACGCGTGCTTTCCTTGTGTGCGTCACATACACGGTCGTGTCGTACACTCCGATTACACGATTTATTCAACTAAGTGCCCGTAGAAGGGCTGTTTACGTTGTGCTCTACGTTGTCCGCACTTATGTGTTTTAACAGGTGGCACCACGGTGGCACGGTGGTGTGGGGTTTGATTTATTCGCTTGTGTTAACTTTATGATAACGACGAGACAAGTTACGTTTTCTTTTACCACTGGAACTTAGTTGTTTAATTCATGCGTATAATAAGTACCCGCATTGTTTTATATTGGATCAGAATGTCGAAACATAAAATATGGTACATGGCCTGACTATCGTAATTTAACATCTTAGATGACTGGATATGATCCCTAGACCACTTATGGTTACACAATGTACCTATATGCTAATATGAAATGTATTATGTTTTCATTAAGACTGCATATTTCAGTAATCTCGGTATTTTCTAAATTGTGTAAGGAATATCAACTGTTTTGAAAACAACTTTGAAATAATCAATAACTTCTACGTATTTATAATCCGTTAAATTAATAATCATATTGGTCATCATGGTTCATTTATAAGCATAGATTATAGACGTTATCAGCAGTAAGTATGCATACAAATGATGGGTATAGTTGCCCTTCAGTAACGATGGGCGACACATATAAATGGGAGGCGCGCGACGGAACACTCGCCGCGTGTGTTCATGATCGCCCTAACTAATATAATCGCATGTTTGTACATTTTTGTAGCGGTTAGACTAGAAAAATTTAAAAGGAAATATTATTTTTTCTTTTAATTTTTTTATCTCTCGTTTTAAGAATTTATTATTTTAATAGTTACATTAAAATATATTTATTTACTATCTTATTATACAATCAAAAATCTATCAAATAAATTAAAAGCTGAGAATAGTAAATTCATCATCAAATAAAAATATTTTACATTTTTCATAATTAATTTTAAATAAGGTTTGACTATAAATTAACAACCGCCTGATATGTCAATGGCCTTTTCATGAAAAACCATTCCACTAAAAGTGCTAGTAACATATTAATAACAATGCTTACCCACATCCCGCATAGCTGTCCGCTGCGCTTGCGCTGCGTTGGAATGCAAGCATTGTCACAGGCGGGTCGCGTGTCGTGCTTACGGGCACTTATCTACCCACGTGATTGTTTTATTGACGCCTGCCTCTCCTCTGTTTGAATAAAAATTATATTTTAACCAATATCTGACTCGTAACGTCACGGACGGGACAATAGGTGATTATTGGTTTCGTTTTACTGCCTCTTTTATTTATTATCAACATGCAAATGTTTTCTTTTGTTACTTCGAGCTTGGGAAATAGTTTATTTGATAAGCTTTAATTTAATAAGTTATTTAATTTATAGTTTTATACCCGACTTTTAACAGCGTTTCCTACTTTATTACATAAATTATTCGATTATTTCTAAGGATGGAACATGATTCATAAATTACAATTCAAACTCATTCATTAAATTATGCTTCGTCCAACTATTCGCAGTAATCAAAAAAGTGCGTTGTTTCACGTGAATTATTATTTACGGTTCCCTCCCTAAATCTCAATAAGTTGTTTGGTACTAGGCGTGTGTTATATCACTCCACGCACACATTTTTACATAACATATAGTTAGCGTTACCGAATACAAAGTTCTACTTGTAACCCTACCCACTGCGGGGACGGGGCAAAAAAGTGTACATTTTATATTCCTTTTTCAAAACCAAACGCTGCACGTGGTCGGGTTGTGGTTGATCTTTTTTTAAATGAAAGTATTACGTATAAACATTATTCAGTGAAGAGTATCAGTTACTCTCCTGATGCTATAGGTATCGAATGATATTGGTTTTAATGCTCAGAACTGACGAGCTGATTGAAATTAAATATCGAGTTTTACAGGTTTTGAAGCAGTTATTTTAATTACCAGCTAATTTTGAAGAATATGTCTAGAGTTCATACAACTGTTGATGCAGCTTACATCATATTCATAAACTTGAATTTTTGACCCTTTGTTTATTTTCAATATTCTAATAAGATATCGACAATACCTAACTGTTCGATTTATTAATAGTATGGAAATAGAGATTTTATCTGGATATTAGTATGAAAGTCTTCAATTCGTTATCTCTGATTCAATAAGTTCCCGTGACTAAAAATAAACTGCACGATTATGAAGTGAAATTACAGGCACACACGTCATCCATTTAAAGAATGTCGTATTTTTAGCAACAGTACAGACATCTTAATTACGAGAACTTCAATTACACACATTTACTAAGATGAGCATTTTAACCGTTGATTCATCAAAGTCAATGCCATACTGAAATTACTAAAGGTTCGGAATCTAGCCTTCACCAAAGAAGAACCGGTAAGGAACTCAGAAGAATATGTTTTGATTAATTTGGCTATATTTTTTGCACGTTTTATAAATTCCAATAAGTATAATAAAATCTTTATACACGAAAAGGTGTAATTAATGTTAGTGAATTTAGATTATTTTGATAATGGTATTCATAAACTGGATATATTTTACATTATAAAAGTAAGTGTTATTAAAAAATCCTTGTTGATGAATATGATAACAGCTTCATGAGATAAAGTCCTAAAGTTTGTAATAGCATCCGTTCAATAAAATTTAAATGAAACCAATTAGAATGTACTGCCTACCCTGTATGCAATTATGCACTTAAAACTTAACGGTCACTTGTCATGTATTTATTTAATAAACAAGTATTATCAATTGGCATAAATATTTTAATTTACGCACACTGGCATAATTTATGTAACAGTTAGGGATGTTTTTATACGCACGTCTTTCAATAATGTATCGATATTTTAGTATAGAAAAAACATCATCGAATATCACCGAATAAGGAGAGTAAAAAGAAATAAAACGTTATAGCAGTTGAGATAGCACAATTTTTTCTTACTATACTTATAAGTTCGTCGGCTAAAATAGTTGCCACGCTATCATATGAATTTTATCAGTGTTCAGATAAATACCTAAATAGTGTCGATATCGATATTCCCTAAAATATCGATGTATCGGGCACGCCCGTCGGAACCCCTAGTAACAAGAAACGCAATTCCTACGACACAAGATAATATGTTTACATTATGAACTAGCTTTTTACGATATGGTAACAATATTTGATCTTATCGTTTAAATATTGTAAGGTGATATTTTTCAACTTTAAATTTCTTACTTAACAGGCTTGTTATCGAGAAATAAAAACACACCTTTTAAGATAGCTTTTGTTCAAGGGAAGCCTAAAGGGCCTAAAGTGACACATTGCTAAAAAAACGGTCATGTGTCTTAAGGACCAGCTAAATTCAGATATCATATTTTTCTAATAAGAAAATAAGTAATGTGTAAAAATAAATACTCTAACTGATTTTAGCTACATTAGCCGCTTAGGTATTATTTCAAATAATAACTGCTATAAATTGCTAATACTAATATTATAAATGTGAAAGTTTGGATGGATGTTTGTTTGTTACTCATTTACGCCAGAACGGCTGTTTGGATCTGGATGAAATTTGGCAAGAAGATAGATTATAGTTTGGAATAGCACATAGGCTACTTTTTATTCCGGGAAAAGATAAGATCCCTCGGGAACGCGGGTGAAACCGCGCGGAACAACTACTTAAACCTAAAAAATATAATTTTATTCAGAAATTATCTACAAGACAGTAAATTGCTGATAATTTTAAAAGTAAATAAAACGCCTCGTTTATGATTTTGTTTATTCACGTCCAAAAGTATCGTATTACAAAAACTTTTTAATGAAATATATTTACATAGTAAGTGAATATTTAAAACTGGCATAATATTATACAACTATTATTGACGAAATCATATTATAGTTAAATTACAATATATTATCGAGGCCGTGTTATACAAATGGTAAATTAACCACATTTTGACAACCATTGATAAAATTCGAATTTAAAGATGATGGTAATCTAATTTACATAAGTGATTACTAAAATATACATATCATATAAATTATATATTTTTATTATAAAATTATGCCAAACGAAGTAGGTACTACCAGTATAATAGTTAACTAGTAACTAACTTTTGAAATTACAATAATAATTCATCTATAAAATAGTTTCTGGTTGTAAGAAAATAATATTTTAGTTTCCAAATTATATTTATATGAACACTAGTTTTCCGCCCCGTAGTTTCCAAGGGATATTTTATTCCAAGGTATAATCTACGTATGCCAAGTTTGATCAAAATCCGTTCATTTTTGCGTGATTGAGGAACAAACATCCAAACTCACAAACATACAAATTTTCACATTTATAATATTAGTGATGCCACTTTGCTTGAGCTCTTAGCAAATAACATTATGACATTTATTATTATTCTTTATATTTGCCTAATGATAAAAATACCAATTTAATTTAATTATATTTTAAGCGGTTTGAGGTGCATCCATATTGACACAGGGGCGTCCAAACGTCAACTAAGGTTGCCGCTGAAAATCAGCGTTGTCGGTTTATTCCACAACTATATTGCTGAGCGGTTGCCTTTTTTTGGCAGTATATTTAAATAATTTTAGTATGATCATGTAATAGTTTTAGAATTTTATTATAATACTGTCAAATAAAAATCTATTCTATTATATTTTATTCTACATATATGTACTTTTAAAAATGCCGTAAAATAAGTTTATTAACCAGATACAAATCAATACTTGTTAGTCCAACACCGTTCCCATAAACATTAAAAATTCAAAAGTTTGTATTGTGTTCAAATTTGTTCTATTTTTATAGTGAATATTAATCAAAGATAAAGTAGCATTGTTATACTACAAAGGAATTAATTGAAATGGCAGCCTATATCGGCGTATCGCACAAACGCTCGAGGTATCGATTCCTACTCAGACATTTGAGTGCATCAACATGTACTTTTGTTCTAAGTTTGGCTATAAAAACCTATCTAATTATATAGGCATTTAATAAATAAATATAGGTATGTAGTAGGTATATCACTTAACTTCCCTTAGTACCTACAAGCTCCGCTTCTATTAATTTAATACACACTAGCCGTCCTCCACGGTTTCACCCGCGTTCCCGTGGGATCTTATCTTTTCCCGGGACAAAATATAGCCTATGTTCATCAGGGATTTTGTAGCTTTCTAATTGTGAAAGAATTTTTTGAATCGGTTCAGTAGTTTCAGAGCCTATTCAATGCAAAGAAACAATCAAATCTTTCCTCTTTATAATATTAAGTACTAGCTGTCCTCCGTGGTTTCACCCGCGTTCCCGTGGGATCTTATCTTTTCCCGAAATAAAAAGTAGCCTATGTGCTATTCCAGACTATAATCTATCTCCATGCCAAATTTCATCCAGATCCATACAGCCGTTCTGGCGTAAATGAGTAACAAACATACATCCATCCATCCATTCATCCAAACTTTCACATTTATAATATTAGTAAAATAGAAGTATAGACCTAATTTTATACAATCTTTATATAATAACTAACATCACAATTATGTGATAAAGAGGCTAAGAGTGTATTATCTTTATTCGTATTATTTTTACTTCTCTCGTATGTATACGATGTAAACAATAAAGAATATTTCATTTTTTCATTAATTCATTCACATCTACGAAAGTGCTACGAAACCGTAGCAAATATATTAGCGGAATTCTCCAAAAAAAACTCACTGTAGATAACGGTTCTACAAACCTTACTTTTGCTGTTACTGTTTCTAAAGTATACCTATAAATATACATATACTTTAACTATAATTAAAACAGTAGTTCGATTTTAAAAATCAGAACCTATATAATATTAAAAGCAAAAACTTTTTATACAGAGTTTCTAATTTTATTTACAGATAGGTATGTACTAAGGTTAGTATACGGTAGTGCAATGACTAAGATATTTGGGGAGCTTTTTCCGCCAACGCATCAGCTTGGCCATCCAAAGAGAAAACACTGCCAGCCTGCTGGGAACCTTGCCGATCGGCAGCAGCGGAAGCCTCGAAGAAGTTTTTTTTATATATAATACATGTACATTTGTTTGTATATTTTGTACATTTGTTGTAAATAAATAAATGATTTCTTATTATCTAATTGTATTTGGTATTAATATAACTTACCCGTCTGGTATCCTTTGCTCAAGTGGCCGGGGGAAATGATTTATCAGAGCGTTGTACGTGATTTGCGAGCGCCCGCGCACCAAGCAGGCGATTTAATCGCAGGAAGCGACACGGGCGTGCCATGATATATCTGCAGCGGAACTTATCTATCCAATGGCCAGCTGCTAGCCGGCTAGCTGTGATTCATAATGTTGAGATAGTGCTGTTTATTCCTAGCGAAATTATAGAACCATGTATTTTCATAATTGTAGGTACGTATGTAGATTTTTTTCCTTTCAGTTCATTGTTACTGAGAAATCACATCCATGTTTCTATTCAAACAAGTCGTTCCGTTACAGAGGTGCTATCTTAAGATTTTATATTCCACGACTTGTGCGTGTTGCAATCAGGAAAAATAAATACTTAATTATAGGTACGTGATTTACTGTCTCAATACCTAGATCTCCTAAATATTAACAATCTATCAAAGTCAAAGTCAAAGTCAAAACCATTTATTCAGTTTAGGCCCTAGAAGGGCACTTATGAAGGTCGAATTACAGAAGTTACCACCGGTTCGGAAGTCAGCCTTCAACTGAGAAGAACCGGCAAGAAACTCAGCAAGGTTACATTTTTTAAATATTTTTGGACCATCTGACTATATTGGCTTTTTTTTTCAAATGTTTAACAATTTTATTCTTAAAGTAATACAAAAATACATAAAAAATTATAACCCGCATTAGTTACCTACATAGTAAACTAAAACAAAAAATACCAAGCTAATAACAGCGTATTAAAAAAAAATGGTAATTAACAGTAAAAAAAAAAAAAACAATGTGTAGGTACTTCATTATGGCGAGTCATAATTTTTCTAATGAAAATACAATAAATCAAATACTTTGTATCTTTTTTTCATGTTACACCCATATGTTTTCAAGTTAGTCATCAATAAAGCTTTATGAACGCAATCTACTCTGTAACTATTCTATGTCGCGGCACGTCAAAGCCTCTATTCGTAGAAGTTCTTCGGAAAAACCAGTCTGTAGGCGCGCGCTACTACTGCCTGCTCGCGTGCTGCGCGCGCGACTCCCCGCTCCCGCTCCCGCTCCCGGCGCACGCGCGGCCCGCGCCATAGAGGAGCTCTCCTATAAAAGGGCCCACCGCCCTTCCTGATTCAATCATTCCCTTCTGACGCTCCGTGCGCGCATGTCGCTTTTTATTATACTATAACTTCTGTAAATACGTAGTCGTAATTCGTTAGACTAAGTTCGTAGTAAATAATTCATAATGTGTTTGGCTAAGGATGAAACGCAATCACCGCAAAAAGAGGTCTCGTCACCTCGGTCGCCATGGGCGAAGCTTCTAAGCCGTCAGGTAAGAATCATTTTCATATTTCATTACAAATTGATTACGAAGTGATTACAGAGTGCATAACGGTCTGGGTTTTACAAGTGATAAACAAGTGTCTTATAGTTTTTCTCATCTATTACAGAGCTCAAAGCCGCGGCTTACTCGGAAGGTGACGACCTCAACGCGGGTTAATCTTAACAAGTGCTGGTCTAAGTTAGGAGAGCTCATCTCCAACTCGAGTCCACGCCCTGACCTACCATCGCTAAAGACTGTATACCCCGAAGAGCCTCTTCTAGTACCATTTTCGGAGTTCTTCTATCCTGTGGACCCGGTCAAACCGATGCCACTCGAAGACAATGATAACGCTGAAAATCAAAACATCGTGAACGCAAACCGCTTCGAATTGATAACCGAAGATTTGGAGATCAGCGAAAACATGGCCAACGAAGTTCGAGAGATCTGCTACGCGGCCACCGAGAACAACTGCTTCGTATGTAAATTTTGTTATTAGTTTTATTTGGATTCTTTATTCTTCGTCTTCCAATTTTCTTGTTACATTTAACGTTCGGTACTAAATGCAGTGAAAACAAAATCGTGTCTTCCAACAGTAGATTTTAGTGCGTGTTTGCTTCCAGCAGACGCAAATCCATGTCTTCCATTAGACTTAGTGATGCAGAATGTTGATGCTGCCCCTCGACTATAGCTACATTCTATGTGATTTAAGTTAACTGTGATTAATAGATATTTTAACCACGATTCTGTCGAGGCGATGCATCACTTCTGCTTAAATTAGTGTTCGATATTAATGTTACAGTATAAATTGTCACAAGTTTTGGTAAGACAGCTTTAATAACAACTGCACTGTAATTAATCATTGCACAAGTCTTTGGCTATCTCCTGAACTTCTTTAACAATAATGAATCATTTTAATTTTCAACTAGTATGTAATCCTCAATCCAATGTCTTCCATTAGTTTTTAAGAGAGATTTTATTTTGACTGTGATATCAGAGTTTATAATGAAACGAAGGTGAATTGAAGCTTTAATTAGTTTAAGATTATCTTAAAATTAAGTTGAGAATTTATTTAAATTAAGTGCCATTATTAAAAAATAACATTAACATGAAACTTTGGTAAGTAGGTAACCATTGTTGTTTGAAAATGCATTCATGTAATAAGCTTTAATAGGTCATAAGTTAGTTAAGTTTAATTGATAAAAAAACATTTTAGTGTCCAAATTTAAGGGTTCTTTCACACTGCTCCACATACAGATCTTCAAAAACTTTCTTCTCTCTTTATTATTTGAGTCCCAAGGTATCCTACTTGTGATATAAGCCATCCCTTGATTTGTATTCGTGAACACTAAATATATTAGAATTCCTAAAGTTCATAATTGTTTCCTTATGTATGTGGGACAGTGTAATCCAGCGATGGATATATTTTGTAGAAGTATAAGTTGGTCCACTTCTGCGAAATGTGGCTTAAATTTAAGAAAAACTTTTATACCTATTATAATAACTCTTTTAATGTTTTCAATTATGTTATGTTCTAATATTAGACTTAGACTCTTTAGTTTAGTTAAAAAAATGAAATGTGCCTTTTCTTAGACTTAACTACATTATAAGTTATATTTAGTATCATAGACTGATGATGACTTTCGTTTGATCTCCAAACTTGAATAAATAAATTTTAATAAACATATTATACTTTTTTATTGAAATTACTTCATATGCTTCATAATGATTTTCAAGATAAGTTTAATGATATATGTGGACCATAAAATGGTCATATAATTATAACTCCTACTTCAAAAGTGTTGACCACGTGCTATAGATGCGATAAAGTTTTTTATTGAGATAAAACTTTAGCTTTGCTATAATATAAGCACTTTATAGAAGTGTGAATGTCGCTTACAGTACATAGTCATTTTGATTTCACTCACACAACAATCAGTGTATGACATACAACCTGCTTCCATCAGATTTCATAATACAATCACTAAAACTACGTGGTAGGTACCATCTTACGGCACTGAGCTTCAAAATGTAGGTGTTATTGAAATAATCACATCATTATGATGTTCGTTCTATATTAACTCTTAGGGAGTGTCTCAATAGTGTCAAATATCGAGTGAATTATCTCGGAGTAAAGTTTGAGTAGTGCTCGTGTTTCAAATTTGTAGATTTATTTTTAGATTTACGCTTTGGAGGCTCACGTATTAAAATACGATTTTACTATTCTAATGACAGGAATTGTTGTAAATGCTAGATATTATATTTGTAGGTTATCTTATCTCGTTAATAGTTAGAGACTACATTAATTATATGTTGGTGAAATAGTAATGCTAGAATGTCAATGTAATTTTATGAACTCAACTTGCTTATATACTAAATTATATTGTTATCTTACTGTTTTTCTGGGACATCTGTCCCTATTAAGTATACCCCGCCCGAATCGCTGCCCGATTAAAGCGTCCCAAGAACACTAGCAGCATTACCGCGCTGGATAGCAATGCCAATTCTTTGGGCAAGTGGCCTCAATAAGGCGATGGGAGACTTCTTTGAACAAAATATGAGCCACTGGTCCCCGAGGCCCTCAGGTTTCAACCCCCCTCGGATCCTGTGCATCCTGAATTGCAAATAAGAAGTTAGTCTAGTATTAATATAGGATGAGGATGAAAGAAATTTGCATCGATCCTTTACCCTTTAATCTTAATTAAAATAGCAATAGCTACCTACCATTATACATATACCACGATCTGTCATCGCAGATTTCACCCCCAATCCCCTAGTTTTTTTACCATTATGGCTTGAATTTCGAAAACACTATGAAATCTCTAGGTCCACCAGATTAGGTTCCTCAAGCCCGCCAACTCCAAAATAAACATCCAAAAATATTGGTTTTAGTATACAGTGATTGTAATTTAATTACGACTCCTGCATAAATTGAATATACCCATTAAATTAATACTTTAATTAAATTGCAGTTTTCACTTAAAACTCTTTTCGTTTTTAAACCCAATACAAGCGATATCTGATTTAAAAGAACCGCTTTCGGCTTTACTTCAGAGGAACATTCATTACGTCTCATTAGACAGTGATTCTGTGTCGTTGTCGACTTTCGCCTGCAGTGTCATGTCACTTGCAAAGTCGTGACAAAATCAGGATGTAAAACACCTAAAAACACTCGTAAATAGCAAACACTTTGTAAAATTTAACCATTTTTAGGGTTCCGTACCCAAACGGTAAAAACGGGACCCTATTATCAAGACTTCGCTGTCTGTCCGTCCGTCCGTCTGTCTGTCACCAGGCTGTATCTCAAGAACCGCAATAGCTAAACAGTTGAAATTTTCACAAATTATGTATTTCTGTTGCCGCTATAACAACAAATACTAAAAATAAAATAAATATTTAAGGGAGGGCTCCCATACAACAAACGCGATTTTTTTTTGCCCTAAACTATCGTTTTGATATTTCATAAAATGAAGCTGATTTGATATGTCAGTCAACATCCCTATTGTGGGGGTTGATGACAACATACATTTAAAAATATTTCGCGGTTCGATGCATCTAAGTAAGGCGAAATTATTAACCTAGTCAGATTTAACGAGGATGGCCTCGTACAAACGTTTCACTGGTCCTTTGAATTGCATTAAAAAATACTTTTCCCAACCTTATGGCGATAATTCTAATCATTTTAACAACCATTACCTAGTTCAAAATCGTGATTTAAATTTTCAAATTGATAATCATGAAAGATACATAGTAAATGGTAGTGGTAACAAAAAATTATAGCGGAATGATTTGAAATAACTACATGTATGATAAACGATAAATCTAAGTTGTTGATATTGATACAATATGGTTCATATTATATTTTTCAAAAATATATGAATTAATAGGCGCAGTCAAAGGTAACTTATTTTAACAATTTATGTAATATACGTAAATAACTAAAAAAAAACTCCTCACCCGTCATTAATAATGAGGTTTACATGTCAAAAATCCGTTTAGAATACGTGACATTTTACAGAAATAGGGGATGTCCATTTAATGGGTACAAAGCAGTACGCGGCCACGTTTAAGAATGATAAATCGGTCCCAATTCTAAACGCGATTCGTTCCGATCCGACGATATCGGATGGGACAAAAGTAGACACCTTAGCTCAAAGATTTTATACCACGTAATGTCGTAGGATGCAGTAATAGGGAACCGTGAAATCGCAGCGCTGTGTCGAATTGCAGAAAAATTTCGGTTTATCGGTTATTTCTTAGAGATTTGTACGGGCTTTCTTCGGCGATTCGTCGCGCTGAACGGGTGTCAGCATTACAAACACATGTCTTTTGATTTAGCGCTAGTGCAGTATTCAGTGATCCGCAACGGCTTTTGGATTTCGCGCGCGATTTCACGGTACGAGACGCGTTACATTGATGTTGACTTACCTTCCGTCACAGCTGCTAGTTATGAGCTAAAGGTTGTATCTACTTACTATAGGGAATGGAGTTTTTCAAAATATCATAGAATTCAAAGAATGAATAAGTTTTATAATAAAACTAAAATCATCCATCTTGTTATTGTCCGAAAATAAAAATGCATTAAATTTTATTTCAAAGAGAAATGAAAATTGCCTGTGTATTAATTTCAGTTTGTTGTTGAAGTTATTAATAAAACAATAATAACACTAACGCAATGATGATATAAAAGCATCCAAGAGTAGTACAGACAGTCATATTTTTAAAGGAAATTAAAATTAAACAAAATTGACAAAGAATATTTTTCTGAATTATATGATAAGCTAACTATTTACCTTTAGCAATATAAACCAATGTAGTAAATCGGCAACAGCGGCACCTATAATAAACCTGAAAGTAGTTAATTTAGAATCAGTTAGCAGAAAAGGTAACTAAACTACGTTAGGTATATTTGCCCCAAAACAAATAAAACGTTTTGCAGTGTATAGTATACTAGCTGTCATCCGCGGTTTCACCCGCGTACCCGGGGGATCCTTTCATTCCCCGGGATAAAAATATAGCCTATGTTACCCAAGAATAATGTAGCATTCTAATGGTGAAAGAATTTTTGAAATCGGTTTAGTAGTTTTTGAATTAAATTGTAACAAGCAAACAAACAAAAAATCAAATCTTTCCTCTTTATAATATTAGTATTGTAGGTATATGTATTGAATTGCCGCAAGTCTTTTCAATTTCCTTATATAAAACACGTGTCTTCCAACAATATTATTTTAGTTCCATATATGTAATTGTATACAGAGTAGCCACTGAGGTGTTTGATATTTGCCGACCGGCGCGGGCGGCACGTTTGTTGTCATCTTAACCGCTTTGAATGCTGCTGAGATACTGGTATGGTTAGCATATACATTTTTGAGTAAGTTAAATACATAATCTTTACATAGTATAAAATGAAATCGCTTCCGCTGTCTGTTCGCTTAGATCTTTTAAACTAGTCAACGGTTTAATTTTAGCAATTAGCAGGTTTCAGCAACAGATAGAGTGATACAATCGAGAGGGCGGGGGACGGCTAGTAATTAATAATACTGAAATAAAAGCTCTGAAAAATGGGAGATTTATTTACGAGAGCAAGGAGAGCTAAAGGCAGCAGGAATTGTAAAATAAAACTAACGTGACATTCAAAATTAAATTAAAATAAATATATTATGTTTAACACACTTTTTATATTTAGACAATAGGTATATTTAACTTAATCTGTTAGTAGTAGTATTCATTTGCTCTGTGGTTAGTAGTGTAAGTCAAATCTCGCAACTGAATTTTAAACCAATACCTCCAAACAGTTGAGATTTTACCACATACTTTAGTTGCTGGTGATAAAACACTCTAGTACCTGATGATAAGATCAAGATTAAAGCGATGATAGCTCAGTGGTAGTGTAGATCATGGGTGCAATGCCTACAATGAGCTTGAGTTTCTAAGAGGAAACCATAGCTGTTTGTTTTGTATACGCTAGCCACCACCCTTAAGTTAAAATCTGTCACCAACCACCTACTAACACTAGCGGCTACACCATTGTGATTAAATACAAGCTTATCGTGTAAAAAAATCTACAAATAAAAAGCTACAAAACAAGCAATTTTTAAAAACGGTTTACAATCCAGTTTTTACCTACCTATTAACTTACTAACCGTACAACGGCTCAAGAAACATATTAAATCTGAGCTTACATTAACAGCAGCCCAAATCAAATTGAAACCAAAATCTTGAGGTTGCTCAGGAATCTATAATAATCAATAGAAGTTGCCACTTGCCTTGTTAAAATTCACAACTTGAGAGCTCAAGCTTTGTACGGAACAATCTTGCCGTAAAACAAACAAGTGTCCCGTGAAATTCGAATAACGTTGTATTGGTAAACTGATATCACTGTATAAATATAGTTAACAGATAAATTTGATCCTTATTCAATTGAGTTAAGGTGTAACATATGGTTAGGTGAATGATTAAACTTGCGAGATAAAAAGGCTTCACGCTTCGGTCTATCGTTAACAAGAGAAGGATAGTTAAAACGCCGCGATTAACAAGTTTTCATGATGTAATAAGAGCTTTTGAGGGTGTGAATGAGTATTTCACGGACCTGTGACTTGTTTACAAAGGACATGTTAATTTCGCACCTAAACTGACGCGCTTGGCGTGAATATTCACTAAAACGACTTTGTTGGCTGCGACGGCTGCGACGGCTGCGTTCACTGTTTAGACGTGCCAATTATTATTTGTGAACAAAACTCATGAAACTAATAACCATTAGTAACTGCTTAGCCAGGTAGCTATTAGATATACATCATCATTCCAGCCGGAAGAGGTCCACTGCTGGACTTGGGCTTCCCCAAAGATTTCCACATCGACCGATCCTGAGCTGCTCTCAATATATATATAATAATATAATCCATTGTAATATAGGTAACATTTTAAAATTAAGCTTAGAATATACCGTAAAAAAATAAGAACGAATCTAATTAGTTTTGAATTTGAGTTTGAATTCGAATTCAAAGATTAAGTAGATCTTTTTCATACAATTTTGAACCTTCCCAGCCTAAGTCAAGGTCTGTTCTCCAAAGAATGGCCTTTATGAAAAGTGAAATCTTTTTTAACACTACAACAACTGTATTTCAAAACCAAAAACACTTACATAATCAAGACGAAAGCGTCAATACATTAATCCTCTCAAATCAGAGTGTTACTTTTAACGACACTCGAGTGACCACAATTCAAGTTTAAAGGCCCGTTTCCACTCCATTGTTCAACACGAAAGCCTCATTAAGTGATGGGAGACTCGCAGTGCAGCGCAGACACTTGTCGACTTTCGCAAGGATTCGTTAAGTGCACAGGAAGTGGTTACTGAGCGCACATAATTAGGTGTGCTTGTGTAACACTTAGGCACTTCCGATTGGTTGTAGGGTGTCTCTGTTTTCATATAATTTTATTTTAAAAAGACACAAATTATACTAAGAAATAATACTTCTTGTCAAACGTAGTTTATCTCGTGGATTTTAGGTAGGTACAATTTTTTTTTTTGTTTTGACATTTTTATCAGTAATAATATCAAAATCATTTATTCAGTTAAGGCCCTAGAAGGGTACTTATGAAGGTCGAATTTACCAACATATCATATAAGATTGGATATCACACAAATCCATGAAAAATTAAACTTGTGTAAATCACGCTACAATAATACCTACTTACCTTATTTTTAAATTAATTTATTAAAGGTCTGTATTGTATCTAAGTAACTTAATTATTTACTGACTTCCGAATCGGTGCTAATTTCTAAAATAGTCACGAGTATTTTTTATTAATTGGTAATTTTGGTAATATGAATCAATTAAGTACCCATTTTATATAATAACTTGGATAGAATTAGTATGTTATCCAAACTTTCAAATAAATCCTGGCCACAGCACAAAAAATAAGGTGGCGTCTAACTCGCAATATTTGACGCAATCAACGAGAGGAAATGTAGCGATAACATGCACCCATTAGCCTCCCGCACAAATCACAAACACGTGATACCAAAATATTTTTGTCTAAAAACTACCGTCCGCTACCCAAACAAGTTTACTCAAAAATATGGATACAATAAAAAAAGTTGTTTCACTGCACGTGTAACGGCGGCAATTTTGTGCAGTTTTAAATTACAGTGTTTTTTTAATGCCGGAAACCACGGATTTTTGGGTGTTGACGAGCACGGTCGAGTTTTTAGCAGACAGTTACTTGAAATGCATGTCAGCGCAAGAAACCTGACGCATCGGAAACGTCATGCAAATTATAAACTTTAGTGAACTCATACTGACTCATTTGGGCAGTATAAAAATGGCTTAATCAAAGTAAAGTTACTATAACTTAATGTGTAACTAATAAATCAATGTTTAAAAAACAATATTCTTAGCTTACTAAATTTATATTTGATTCAAAATTCAAAACCATTTAAACCAGATCAAAAATAATGAAGTAGGTACCTATCCAGTTTGTTTTGTTCAAGTTATGATTAAAATTATATCAAAGAACTAAGTCGTTACGATAGCTTTACTTTAAAAAAATCAGCAGATGCATCCACGCCTAAACGTCCAGTAAAAAATACTTATAATGTTCTCGAAACGCGGCAATTTTATTCAAAAGAATAAATAAAAATTCGGCAAAGAAAACCGAAAAGCTTTTGGCTCTGTAAACGTCCTTATGTAACCTTAAAAAATCAAACCATTTTATCAAAAGTTTGCCGGTAACTTAATACCTACCCACTGACCGAAAATCAAAAAACTGTGCTTAAAAAATTGTATTGTATTTTTGCGAAAATTTGGCCCAAATCTTAGCCCCGGGGTACAGGAAATGACGGACCGGCAAAAACTTTGAATAGAGGCTAAAATGTCTTCGATTTGATGGATCGCCGTAACACAATTATTCGCTAGGATATAAGTGCCCCTTAAAAATCAAGTGATATTCTCCACTTTTATATTTACAATGGGTAGGCTTTATCTACAAAATCTTTCATTTAGTGTAATTTCAACTATATCGAGTCTCAACTAAAACTTAAAATCGAATGGCAACACCACTAAAGTATCGCATTTATCCAAATAGAAATAGACTCTGTTGACCATTATTTGTCAATAGAAAACCAATTTTATTCATATAAGTTTATAGCTTTTAATTTAATTTTCTTAAACATTACCACGGAGGTTTAGACATTTCAAAGCGTGTATGAAAATAACAATGTAGTCTCAACACGTGTTAGATAGCCACTAGAGGGGCATTTGAGCTTGTTTACTGGTATCTACGATAATAGACCTCTTATCCTTATCGTAGTTTGGTTCTTTTTTGACAAAAATAATTTAAATGGATCTTTGTCATGTTAATGTAGATAAATAATATATCCAATTAGTAATAAAAGTAAATTAAATGCATTTAAATAAAAACTATTTTAAAAGAAACCGTACTAGTATATAGGTATATTTTTGAAAATCTATATTCTTTGAAATCAATGTTTTACTGAGCAGGCATAAGAGTCGTAGAAGTAGGATGCTTAGAAATATATTTCTAATAAAAACTGCATTAACATAACAGAAAAGGTAACAGAAGCCGTAAATTCTTTTATATTTAAAAACTTTTGAAGACTTTCAGAAAAGATTTAAAAAAGTGGGCGTTACTTTTACTGTCATTTCGTTCCATAGCATAATAGGAGCGGCGGCCTGCGCTCACGTTCACCTATTATTTAAAAAAAATACTCCGCCTTACACAATCGAAAATTGTAAAGGAAGCGAAGCCTTCGCGAATCTGGGCAATAAATTCCTATTGATTGAATTTCGGACCCATGCTGCGCTATAGGGGCTCATTATAGCCCCAATAATTTTGAGTTTTTTGTAATATATTTTGTCCTTCTTTAAGGTGAACTTTATTTATAATTTACTTTTTTTTATTGAGACTTATCAATAATGGCAGCGCCAACGTGCGTTGATGTCTTTTCGTTCCATAAACAAAATATTGTTTTTGGTTTATGTTATCTTTGATTATCGTTTTCTCTCCAAAAATACTACATACAATATCACTTGCACTTTGAATAAAGTATTCGTAGGTACAATTGATGAATTTATCTATGTATTTTAAGATAAATAATTATTACATAAAAATATAATAACAGCAAGTGATTTATATTATATCAAATTAATTTCCACTTGATCCCAAGGATCTTTGCATGGCTGAGTTTATGAATGAACAACGCATGCGCAATCGATTACTCAACGGTCACTAACGAAAGAAAACATCAATGGCGGAAACCCAACTCAAAGGCTTCGCACAAACTCGCGTGAAGTATGTAAAATTGCTCAAAAATGCTTTTTTTTTCAAGTGTATAATACGCATTTCCTTATTATGTGTCACTTTATATAGTACCTACTCATTGTTGAGTGCTTTTACAGTACAATATAAGTGCGTTTTAGTGAATGGAATAGCTTCGTATTTCGTAGTTTTGCTGATTTGATACGCGCACGTTTGTTACGTGCACTACTGCAGTTAAGGTTCTTTTGTTGGACATTTTAATATGAGTTTATTTTTGTTACCTTCGATGAAAGATTAATATTTTATTGAAGTAATAATTGCCTAAGCAATTATTCATAACATCCTCAAGGAAGACGCTTAATCTATAAAAAAGGCTTTGCTTTATCCTATTTTCGTAAATCCGAATACAAAACTGTTTTTTTTATTACCACATATTTATTTTAGGTCGCTTTTTGACATCTAAGGTCATTAGCAACCACAACATTACAATAAACAATTAAATGAATTACAAAAGTTAGACAAGATACATTTATCATTTTCAATAAAATTAAATTTTGAATACATCCATCATCATTAAAACAATCTTTTAAAGTACCAGGAACATTACTTAACCATTTTTCAATATTATAACTTAGAACTTTTTACTACTAAAAATTGTTTCATAATAATTCCAGAAATCCTGATCACTTGGATTATTTTATTCTTTTATCTACCTAAACGTATCATATATTTCAATGCAGTAAATAACAACAGAACATCATAGACCAAATTACTATTAAAATTCAATCACTATAAAATGCGTTCTCCAAATAACAAATGAAGTCAAGTCATTATAATAAAGAAAATATTTCTTATAAAACTTCATTGAATTCCTTGACTTTCAGTGCCATTTTAGGTCGGATAAATAAACAGCCCCTGACTTGTTTGCAAAGATAACAACAAGTCAATCCGAAAAGCTTGAACCAAAACAAATATGTATAGAGCTCTTAAAGACGGTGCCCTCATGTTTAGATTACCCGATATTTTAGGCAGAATTTTAAGCTATTGTATTTGTAAACTACTCCCCTTTAACCGTTTCATAAATTGACGCGAGACTGAAAAGTAAAATATTTAGAGTGATTTTATTGCACGATATTAATAGGGTTTTTTTACTTTTCGATAAGCTTGTGTTTGATCGCAATCTCTCAAAGTAAGTGATGATAGGGCCGAAGGTGGTAAGCACACAAAGTTTAAATGGGAACTGGCTCTCAAGTGCAGCTGGTGACAGATTTTTTACTAGAGGGTGGAAGTTAGCCAGTCGGTGCCTACCCCGTGCTATGGTTTTCTCACGATTTTTCCTTTACCGAAAGCTCAAGTTCACTGTAGGATTCGAACCCGCGACCATCACAGTGGTATCCAACGTCACTACTACTGAGCTATCATCGCCTTAACTGCACTTAAAAATACTTGTACGATAAATATAATATGCTGGTGGCTTTAAGACCTCTATATAATCACAATATACCTAAGTAGGTACCCATATGACTCTCTAAATTCTAACTTAGTGGTGTCTATCTTAAATAATAAATAAACAAATAAATACCTACTAATATGATCTGTAACTGCTTTTATCATCATAAATTAAAATACCCTAATAATCATAAGAAATAAGGGTCATAAAAATTAATTTATTAAAATCGGATCACATACGCAACCCACATAAGGGCGCGCCCTATAATTCAATTAGGCGTTCAAAACATAAATAGCGTTGTCAAATCTGGAAGATACCTCTAAGGGTCCATTCAGAACGCACGTGCGCTCACAATACTTGAGGCTAACCCGACAAACGCTGCGGGTCGCCTAGACCCAAAGTGAGAAATTTCACAATAGTGTCAAACTATTGAAGTTAGGTGTGACGGTTTGTAAGGACCGGTATAATGGCACGGTATGGGGTTATTGCTTATGTCTTTTGATTGGCGCTCTGATTGGAAACCGCTTTGTAGTTGGTGAACCTATTTAAAGTTATAAAGGATTCACTGTATGTGGGTATGTGTGATTAAATGGAATCTCCTTTGAGGAATCCTCTTGCGTGACTCGAGATTCTTATTCATGTGAGAACCCATGTTATCCGTGGAGTGAGTATTAAATAAGCAATATAATTTATTCATAGTTAATATAAAAAATTACTGTCTGATATATTTTTTATTCGACATTAAATTATTCGTGTTTTTTTTTGTTGATTCAAATGTAATTTAAAATAGTTATTTATTTTATCTAATAAATTAATTGAGGCCTCGAGAGACCAGCGGGCGGGGAGTTTTTTCCACCAACGCATCATCCTGGCCATCCAAAGAGGAAATGCTGCCAGCCCGCTAGGAAACTTGCCGATCGGCAGAAGCGGCAGCCTTGAGGAAGTTTTTTTATACATACATAGATTGTATATTTTGTACTTTTGTTGTAAATATATAATTGTATTTTAAATAGTTATTGTAAATATAAATAGGTTTCACATTTTAATTTATGTTTAGGTATCTATTCTCCAACGACCTCACCCCGAATCCACTATCAATATATCACAACATGAAAGACAATAGACGTACTCGTATCCCGCATTCAACGGGGTAACTCAGATTGTTATCTTTAAAACACGACCTAACTTGCTCTTTATTTCCATTGTTTAAGGCTCAATATTCAAAGTCAATTTCCTAATAATAGTCCGTAATGACATTCCTGACCTAACACATCTATTATTTTGAAATGTAAACCACTGCGTATGCGCTATCTACACAGGATGCAAGGTCGTTAGTTGGTTTTATCACTTCCTTCTAAGTATTTAAATATTTATCACATAACAACTAGTTTTCACACCGAGGTTTCTTCGGAGATTTTTTTAACTTTTGGATAAGCTTGTGTTTGACCGCAATCTCACCATAGTAAGTGATGATGTGGCCGAAGGTGGTAAGCACACAAAGCCTAAATGGGAACTGGCTCTCAAGTGCAGCTGTTAGAACACACCGATAGATGCCCTACCACCGTGCTATGGTTTCCTCAGGATGTTTTCCTTCACTGAAAGCTCAAACTCATTGTAGGATTCGAATCCACGACCTTTGTCGCAGCATCCGACGTCACTACCATTGAGATATCTTCGGGAACCTTTTACTTTTGTTTATTTATTACAATACGGAAATTAAGTTGCTAAACTTAAAGAGGAATCAAGCAGTCGGAGCAATCTTCTTAAAAACTATAAATACCTATTGCCTCCTACTACATGATTTTTTTTACAGGGTGTAGAATTGCAGTCAGGAATAGTTTATCTTGTCTCCATCTATTGTTTGTTATTGTTAATTGAGGTTTAGATTTTTAAAATTTTATTTTTTTATTCTTTATCTAATAGTCTCTAAGTAAAACTGTTTTGTATTATGGGCTGAATGACATGAGGGTATTACAAGGGTTCCGTTTTCTACCATTTTGCTACAGAACCATAAAAACGACTTAAGATTGTTTACAAAAGTAAAGCTTCATGGCAAATGACGCTCGTGCTGTCTGGCAATAATATTGTTAAGGATTAATAGAGTAAATAAGTGAATAGTGGCACAATAAATCTGAGGTGGTCGCTGCAGAGCCTCCCGCGGCGAATTCCGTGGACGTGCAAACATCGCCAACATGCCCGCTAAAATTCAGTTAAGGTGCCGTTTCATTACTACTTAGCTTTTTTATTTGCATATTGGACGTGCATCCACATGCATTTCTTATTTGTTTTATCACGTATAAATTACCTAACCATCTGAGGACAAGATAACAATTCATAAGCGATTTACTCTGTCATAGTCCAGGAGGGCACATAAGAAGTTTGAAACTATAGTTAAAAAACATAAATTATTCAAATATATATTTTATATTTTAGCTAGTATTTTATACTCCTCGTTTAGAATTTATTTTTTCGAACAAACGCAATAGTGGAATCGCTCCTTAACATTGTGCCCGTGAATCACAAGAAAACGCTAACTGTCCCAACGGAGGCATTGTTTCGTTCATTCGTAAGGCAAATATTGGGCCAGGCTTATTCAGTCCGTTTGCAAACACTGGCTCTACTGGGTGGCGGCTAACAATGCACTTCTTAGAAAGTCCGTGACAACACTTCAAATATAGTGATTATACCCTAATTGTCTACTCACACCTGGACTTTTATTTAGTTTTTAACGGGAACAACGTATTTTGGGAAGTGGTTTTACAGGAATAGAGCTGTCGTTGTCTAATTGATGGCCACTCATTGTGCGTGTAGTACAAGTCGCGAACATTATGTGGAAATGCATATCATTTGTGTTTGCACCTGTGACCACCTACTTTAAAATTTTAGATTCCCTATCATTAACTTAAATTGACAATAAGTAAATTTCAAAACAAGAACTCTAAGGAATATCCAGATCATAGTTTCCATGATTTAAATAGACAATTTAGGATAATACGGTGGTAGGAATCCAGTATGTATAGGTACATTATTTTCATACTAAATATTATAGATATTAACGGGTCAGTTGATGTGGTAAGAATACTACCGGTCTTGCCACAGGTTGTGGGTTCGATTCCCAACCTAGACAGACATATGTGTGAATGAACATGTCTATTTGGCCTGAGATGTTAAAAAGTTATAGGTATATCAGTTATCTGGTTTCCATACTACACCTCTGCTTACTTTGGAATCAGGTGGCCATGTGTGAACAATGTTCCAGAATATTTATAGATAAGATAACGAAAATCTTGGATGTATATGAGCCAAATAATTTAAATTTCAATCTTAGTCGTTTAACCTTATGAGCAACCTTAATACACCAATCACTAATCTAGTTGAATATAACATGAAATTAATGGCTATCGGATTTTAATGGACTTATTACTACTCACAAGTATTTAAAATGTAATTAAGACTTATTTACAACAAATGTACAAAATATACAAACAAATGTTACAACTATAATATATAAAAAAAACTTCTTCGAGGCTGCCGCTGCTGCCGATCGGCAAGGTTCCCAGAAGGCTGGCAGCGTTTCCTCTTTGGATGGCCAAAAAATAGATTTAAAATGTTATTTGCCAATATGTAGAGGAAGAGAAGAAGAAGAGGAAAACATGTTGCACCGACCTCACCCAACGTGAGATAAGGAAGAAGAAGAAAAAGATATTATGATAAATATTACGCATTAAAAACAAATCATTTTTTGTCGAGATAATTTAAGTAAATATTTAGTCAAAGACGTCAGGAGAGACATTCAAACTAACAAAACATTTTAAAATCTACATCAATGCTACTTTTAATACAATTTCACAATACTTCACGCTATTTATTTATTCAAAATCAATCCAATAACAAAACTCTAACTCATACATAATATTTGTTGGCTTACATAACACAATCAATACAAACCAGCGATATTCTTACATACAGACAGAAACATGAAATAGTTTTTCATACAATCCTGAGCTTAACAATGACAACGGACGATCCTTTCTGGCCAATGTTTGGTTAGCTGCGCGACTTATTGTACACTCCGAAATCAATTTACGATAATTGTCATTTATTATGAAATAAATATGATGCTTTATCCCGTATCCTTTTGTCAAGAAACTGCCTCCAAAAGGCGATCCGCTGACACTATTCAGTTTAGAGCATTGAGCGTATTAAATTTTTATATTTTGCAAAGAAATTCATTCGCGCGGCAGAATACGCGACTTGGATGGCATTTGACAATAATTATATTAAAGGAGTCCATACCTTAAAGGATATTAGGCGGAACGAGAATTATTCTGACGTGACATGATGTTAAGAAATGTTATCTCAGCTTTTACAAGCAGATGTAGATTCATATTGATGACGTAATAAATACCCGAAATATGATGACCAATATGCTAAATAATTTCATTCAATAACATTATTAATATGAACCATAACTCAACAACTTAATTTATAGACCTCTAACAAACTTCTGATTCAAAGTTCATGTGATTCACCTAAATTAAACATTATTCCTTTGAAATGATTCAGTAACATTTGAATAACACCCACACATGGAACAGTAAACAAATCGTCGTAACTCATTATTTATGATCCAGAATATATAAAATACAATTTCACTTTCAAATAGTCTGTTTTTGAAATGACGAAAACTTTATAACTATAATAAAGTGAAGAATAATATTTTTATGATATTTATCGTTTGTATTGGAGTCACAAGACATTGAAATTGGCTTTTAAAGCGAATTTGTCTCGATATTGACTACTAAAAGGTCCATTAAATAGCCCTTTGTTGACTATTGATTTGTAGTTGGCTGCGACAACGACCGTAAAATATAACTACAGGGTGTTTGTCTTTATATTTAAATTAATTTAACATTTTATATCAATCATGATAATATTTAAGTTGACGGCCTGCGTCATTGCAACTTCATTTGAATAGGTAGGTATCGTAGGTATGTACCTACAAGATGGTGGAAAAATATTGTCTAGTTAATTTGATAGAATCAAGTGTCTAATTTAGCAGCATCGAGTGCGTTTTCATTACTTACATTTGTTAATGTCATGGAAAATAGATTATACGCAGAATTTTAACATAAGTTATATTACTTAGATAGAAAGTTTGGATAGAAAGCTGGAACACACCGATAGGTGTTTTGCAACAGATTTTCCAGGCAGTCGAGTATTACAACGTAATCTACCACCGTGCTGAGGTTTCCTCACGATATTTTTCTTCACCGAAAGCTCAGCTCATTATGGTAGGGGAGGCGAATAGGGGATTTCGGGATTTACTCGAGCGCGGCAGATTAACATAAGGGGGCAACCTTGCACCTTGTGAAGTGCTCTCACCAAATCTGAGCCCTCTATGTAGTGTCGAACGCCTAGGGTAGCCCGTCAGATTAGTAAAAAAAAATCGATGGTTTGAAATACTCGAGCGCGTCAGATTAAGGTAAGGTAAGTTAGTTACATGCAAAATAGTGTACATTTCAATAATCTGACAAATTGGGCGTGACGAAAGAAAATTGGAGACTCGCAAAGTTGCAAAAAAAAAACGTCACCTGGATTTTCTCGAGCGCGATTAGTTTTTTTTTTATTTTGAAGGAAATTAGTCACGAATCACGGAAATATCTTAATCTGCCGATTTGCACAAGCCGAAGTAGCTAAAATCATTATTTAGTGTATAGTCCAGGAATATTATGAGTTTCACCTCAGAATGAGAGATAGTCAGCTATTAACTTGTATAAACCTTTATTTTGACACCCTAAAACTTGTCTCAAAAGCTACTTATCTTAGGGTGCCCGCAACTACAGATTTTTCAAGGTCAAAGGTCAAAAAAACATTTATTGCAAATATCTCGTTTCCTATGGGTTTTTTGGTATATGTATTCATAATAAATATTGTAGAAGATTAAATTCTCTAAAACTTTTGTGCAAACATTTTTTCGATATCTTGAACCATTTTCGAGATTTCGATATTTTTTATATATTTTTTTTTTTCAAACCGTCAGATTAAGGAAATCCCTCAACATAATTGTCAGATTATGGGCCAGTACAACAAGGCCATCAAGAAGAACCGCCTGTATAAAAATCTGACGCGCTCGAGTAAATCAAGGTCACGATTTTTTTTTGCATTTTCAAAAATCGGCCCTGACGATGGTCGCGTCCAAATCGTCAGTCTTTAAAATAGGAGCTACTGGAGGGTTCACTTAACATCCCTTATCAATGTCTGACGCGCTCGAGTAAATTTTTTTTTAAAATATTTTCGACCCCTTCGTACGGCCACCCCCACCACGCAAAACGGCAGATTATTATTTTTCCGTTATCAGACAGACGTGGCGCGACTACCCTATTAATATCTGACGCGCTCGAGTATTTCTTGGTGACTGTTTTTTTTTACATTTTTGAAACCCTGTAGACGCTCCCCCCACCGCTGAAGGGGAAAATATCACATAACCTTTTTTTCTTTATTCCACCTAATCTTCAAATTCCAGTAGGTCCCAAAGACGCTCGAGTAACTACAAATTTAGCATCATTGCCTCCCCTACCATTATAAGCTTCGAACCCACAAACAATACCGCGGTCTAACGTCACTATCACAGAGCTATAATCGCCCAAAACATGTTTTAACATTTGACTATATTTTTTCTAATCATCCTGTATTTTGAAAACCATTTAGCAAAAACATCAAGCGCTTTTAATATGACAAAGGAACTAATAACATCAATAACCGACGACTCGAAAAATGACTTTAAACTTTTTCGCTTCATCGAATCCTTTTCGTTTACGATATTTAGCGTGAATTTATCATCGTTAAGATATGTATTAAGAAATAATGATATCTTCAGAACACCTTTAATATCTCACAATAGGGCTATTTAAAATGTCTCAGAATAGGATTCACTAAGGGCTTTAGGCGAACAGACCTGCATAGAAACTTATAGTCACGTAACACATTGGTCCAAAAGTTATTTTCTTTGGACATAATATGTATTTGAAATATTTGGTAAAAAATTGTGGTATCTTATAACTACTTACCATTTCTTTGTATGTTTTATTACTTACACAATTATATGGTACCTATGCCAATGAAGATATTTTCTTTATATCTACCGAAATCTAAATATATAAATATCAATCGGACTGCGTTAGTCTCGAAATTGACCCATAGGATGAATGTAATTTTTATATTGGTTTGCTACAATACTGGGGTGGTTTATGAAAAAAGAAAATTAGGAAAAAATTTAAGGGACAGCTGAAATTTAGAAAAATTATCTCTCGTCGTACAAGTTCACCGAGTTATCTATTCTAGTACGGAAATACAAATATAACTTAAAAATAAAAATCATATATTTGTCGTTTATTTTGTGGTCATTCATAATTAATTCACCAATCATTTAGAATTATTATATAAATAAAAAGTTATCTATAAAATCATTAACAAAGGCAATCCTTCCATTTAAATAAGCCCCAAATAAAGAGACGTATTGTCACTCTTCCCGAAAAACAATTGCCCATCATTCAGAAAAAAAACACTCATAATGCCCAATTTGTCTTTTATGAATAGCCGTCCACGTGGCGCATCGATTCGGGGCTATTGTTTGGGCCCGTATTGGGATTAAACCCTCGGGCCTTAAGAATCTGATAACATCAGGGCTCGAGATGCTGCGATAAGGGCCCCTGAGTGCTCATTGTTGCTCACAAAGCATTATCATCCAAATAGTAATATTGAGTGTTGGGAAAAATGCCACTGAACTGTTTCCAAGACATTGTGACGTCTTTTTGACGGATTTCAGTGTTTTTTGTTTAACTGTATTTGTCATTGGACACAATATATCCCGCTGTTTAGGACAATGATGTCATGAGATTAACGCCATCTGTGTTACTTCGAAATTAAACTATTTTAATATCGTATTAAAATATTTTTATTTAAGTTTTGCTAATGTTTCATATAAATAAATAAACAGCCTTTTATTTCTTACAGAATTATTCAAAATATATTTAAACATAAAATTTAAAACTGTATGTGTATAAAATCTTCAGA
This sequence comes from Ochropacha duplaris, assembly GCA_951361185.1. Classification (NCBI taxonomy): domain Eukaryota; kingdom Metazoa; phylum Arthropoda; class Insecta; order Lepidoptera; family Drepanidae; genus Ochropacha; species Ochropacha duplaris. The sequence continues at coordinate 8,007,870 of OX592704.1, read as the reverse complement.
ATATTTCTAAAAAGAAACCATGCACTCGAATAAAATCTTATGAACCACTATTACATTACAATGATAATAAATTATGGTTTGATAGATCTTTAGAATTCAAACAATGCAATGTGATTTGAAATAATACTACTTACATCAATATAATTTTATTAGATATTAATTACAAACAAATAATTGGATTTAATGTTATTTCTATAATATATTAAATTAAACTTTATAGATATAATAGTGACGCATGCATAAAATAAAATGTTTTGTGTAAGAACCCCTCATGCGAGTGTGAAAGCCTCCTCCAGACATTTTATAGTTGATTTATTTGAAGTATTGTTTTTAACGTATCAATTATAGTATCAGTAGTAATATCTTCTATGTAGCTAAAATATTATAGTAATTTAATACTCAAATGTAGGCACACAAGTATAATTTTCCATGCACTCGAATAAAATCTTATGAACCACTATTACATTACAATGATAATAAATTATGGTTTGATAGATGATTAGAATTCAAACAATGCAATGTGATTTGAAATAATACTACATACATCAATATAATTTAATTAGATATTAATTTAAAAGAAATGGATTTAATGTTATTTCTATAATATATTAAATTAAACTTTATAGGTATAATAGTGACGCATACACAAAAAAAGTGTTTTGTGTAAGAACCCCTCATGCGAGGGTGAAATCAACTATAAAAATGTCTGGAGGAGGGCCTCCAAACATTTTTATAGTTGATTTATTTGAAGTAATTATTTTTGATTATCTGAAGGGTTACATACGCCATTGCTTTTAACGTATCAATTATAGTATTAGTAAATATCTTCTATGTAGCTAAAATATTGTAGTAATTTCATACTCAAATGCAGGCACACAATTATAATTGTATTTATTTAAAAAATATCAATCAATCAATATCCTAAGATTCCAAAAATAATATAAGATTGCTCTTCCTCCGAACTTCAGGCGTTGTTGTGCGCTCATCATAGATACTCGAACTCATTGTCATTTAAAAAAAACTTCAACTCAGTACGTTATTGATGTAACAAAGCAAGACTATCTTGACCATACAATTTACATGTCAAACTTCAATAGCTAGCCGCTTTTGACACGAGAACCGTCGAGTCTCGCGCACCGGGCGTGATAGGGCGGGGCGCGCCAAACCTAGGGCGGATACAAAACTATACTATTTGAGCCCATAACAACTTCTTGGAAACGTAATTTGTTGAAATTAATTTTGTAGGCGGATTCTTTGATGTGTCGGAAATAGTTGCGAAGTCATCTTAAGTGTTATAGATTAACATTACAGCTGCAAAGCTATGTGTGAAAAATAATTATTTATTTTATACTATGAAAGGTTTATTACAAACAAGCTTTCACCCGAGTTTCACACTGAAAGAATTTTCAAATTGGTATCAGTAATTTTAGAGATTACTTCTCACATCCAAACATATACAAACTTTAATTAAAATCTTAAATAAACTATTGGAATTATTTTGTATACTATAATATATTTTATTTTCTTAAAGTTACTTTGACAAGCTAAGATTAACTAAAAAAACTTCAATAATAAATATTGAAATTAGTTTTTCTTAGAACCCAGCTAATTTTGTTTTTTTTTTCTTTTTCTTTTTCTTTCTTCTTTCTTTTTTCTTGTCCTTATCCCACGCTAGGTATGGTCGGCACAATATGTTATCCTCTTCCACTCCGTTCTATCACTAGCGTCTCAGTACTCACACCTTTCATACGCATATCATTCTTAAAGCAATCCATACATACCTTCTATATTCATCCACACTCATGGAGACTAAGGACGAGAAAAACAAAGATTATCACATGGGAAATTTCATAAATCAAAGGTAGTAAAAATTGCTAAGTTTTTTATCATACAGCAAATTAAAACATACTTTTTAGTTCGCAGAAAACTTGGTACAATTTTGTGGCGGGCGTTATTAGGGCGGGGAACGAACACTGGGCGGAGAGCGCTCAATGACCCATCGAACCTCTTTCACCAATGTAAGTATCTGCAGATGATAAGTGTAATTTTGAGTAATTAATTGTTTGAGGGCGTGGTTGGCAGCTGAAAGTTTTATATTGTAGGTTTTTCTAAACTTAATTGAATCCCCCAAATTATTTTTTAAGTCTTAGAATCATGCTAAGGAATACGAAATGCTTTCTGATATTTATAAATACAATGGACGGTTTTTATCAAAATTTAAACTTGCAGTCATTCTTATTTATAAAATATTTAAATAACTGCTAAATCAATAACATTTATTGTCATAATTACGTATCACAAACATCAACTAAATGTATAGTCTAAATATTGAAATAGAATTAAAAGCATTATTTTCATTCAATAAGTACGGAACAAAATAAAAACTTCCTACACAAAAGCCCCTATTTACCGTAACTTATATTATAAATGTGTAAAACCATTTAAATCGCAAAGTATCAATAGATGAATGTTTCTTTGTGTTTTGGTGAACCAACTTGGCCGTGATGTTTCACGCACATTTTATTTTGGATTCAAAAAATACCTTTCTAAAATTATATTGTAAAATGAGACCTACATAATTTATGATAAAATACAAATTACACTAACAGCACGAGAACTTATTCGTCACCAGTACCAATACAAAAGTATACCTTATCATACTACAAATAAAATTAAAATTGGAATGCATTTGAGTGCAGTTTATAGCAGCGTCTTAGAAGGCTTTCATGAGGCAGCTAAAGGTCCCGGTATTGTCGATAATCATTGAAGCAAACACTTGTTATTTTAAGAGATCATCCACCCTTAAAGCTTTACATTGAGTTTGTTAACAATGAGGTGTATAATGTATTATTTATAGGACACACTCGGTAGGCATATTCGGGGCCAATGAATGTGCATTGTTGTCGGGAAGCCGAATGAAAAACGACAGTGCTAAATGTATTGCCAGCGATGTAGCTATTACAATTTATTTCCTGACAATTGAACTGCAAATTTATTTGCTACAGAATATAAATTGTAGTTAGAACATAGAACGTTAGATAGACTACTGATACTGGCATAAAAACATACATGTTTGAGAATATCTAAGCTCTTTTTAAACTAAGGTAAACCTAAGTTAAACATACAGTCGCTTCGTGTTAATGTTAATGTTTCGCATCAATCAAGAACGCAGTTTGAAATTGATAATAAAAAAACCCTATTTTAAAAATCTATTTTAAATCTAGCACAAAAAGTCACCGGTGACGTAAAAATATTAATATTACAAAGATTTTGTCGGCCATCTTATTAGGCTATTTGTTATTTATTAATGTCGCTGTCACGAATATGACAAAAACCTTTCCCAAAAAATGGCTGACAATGGTGACGCTAATCTTTTTGGGGCCAAGAATACACCTTGTCAAACGAAAAAGGGTCCAATTCTATACTTAGAAACCATTAAATAAATTCAGGACGCGTTCTAAAAAAGTTTTTTGAAAAAAATGTCCGATGGCAAACCACTTTTAAATATTTGTGCGCATATGGCTTCCGGCTACTTCGAGTGGGTTATGCTAAAAAATGTTATAGAAACTCTTATTTTTTTGTCCAAAATACAATGCATATTCTATGTGCCTTATGATTTATAGGGCTCGTGATATGAATAAAACTCGCAACTTTCAGATTAGTGTCGGTCCAAATCGAATAGAACACCTTAATCTGAATAAATGACCATCCTTCAAAAATATAAGGATTGTTAAGAAAGGTAAATGACTTAAGAAGATTGTGGACTTTGCTACTTGTAACTTAGACAAGAAAATTTATCGCAGCACTCGATCCAACTATTATGTGCTATTATGTTATGGATCGCGTAAAAATGTTTCAAGCCTATACATACATACACATTACATCTACTAAGCTACCTAAGCTATTTTAATTTACTCGTAATTTAACTCTTTAATTTATATAACTTGAATATTATTCTATGAAACTCAGAAATGTTTAAAAATTATAAATAAAACAGGAATATTAATTTCTTATCGCAATTTTATTTAAAGTTTTTTTTTTAAATTAATGACACAATGGCCGATTTTTAACGCCATACAACACATACATGCTTAACGTTTAGAGTAAAAATTGTTAATACTTTATACTATGATATAACGCTTATGCAAAAACTGGCTAGCAACAAAGTGCTATCATTCCTTTTATTTTGAGGTTTTAAACTGTTACACGAATAAAGTTTTTTGGCTAAATATTGCCACTAACATATGTAGATATAATTTTGAATTTATTCTATCTCTCATCGAAATATGGAAATAATTAAATACTGAGATCGTGAAAACTGTGAAAGTGTAGTGTTCCGTATGTAGTGGTCAATGTAAAAAATAGTTTAAAAAAAATATTTTCTGGATATTTCACCGACATAATAATAACCAAAGTTCCTCATAATACTTAGAAACATTGTTTGTCTGTATGAGTTGCGGTACGACAAAGCAAGAGTTAGACTATAGCCCACATAATACAGAAGTGTGCTTCCATGCCCATTGAGGCCTAAAAGCATGAAACAGCAACAAGCCTATTCACCATCACGTAGGTTCCACGTCAAAGGATACGAAGCACCCATTCAAGAACCGTAAAATGGATCCTTATTAAAAGACTACACGTTATAACACCAAAGATGTATAATGCCATTCCCCAATACTCCGTAATTCCGCAAAACCGACAAAGGGTTTCGTAAGCTGTAAAAACAATCCACATAAAGGGCTGGCAGGATCTCGAACTTAATCCCTGTCAAAGTGTACCGACACGCAGCTAGTTCTATTTTCAAAACAGTAGAAAATCCTTTTCGATATCAATTTGCCGCCTGGATTACTCCATTCGGTACCGTTTTCAAAATCGAATCGTGTTTTATAACATTTTTTTTCTAATTTTCCCGGGTATTATGTGCAATGAAAGGAATGTTTTGTCTACGTTTGGCAGGATGTTATTAAATTAAAATAAACAATGATTTCAAAGATCAATTGCCATACTTTATTTTTTTCTGGCATAAATTTTATCATCCTCGTTATTTCTGGTTAAGATTCGAAAAGTTTTGAGCAGATAAAATTTGAATCTCAGATTATCATTTTTTACAATACCATCCTACAATGACAAACGCAATTTTAACTGAATATATTTTTTATTTAATATACCTACGTTCCGGTAACCGTAACGTTATATCCTAGCTAAAATCGGAATGCACAATCGCGCCCCGCCCACAAGTGCACTATTCTATACAACTATCACGATGCTTCCATACAACGGTTTCAGGAATTTCGCATCTGGTATTCGACAATGAGTTTCCTGTTCGGATTACTAGATACGGATCTTATATCGCCTCGGGACACGGCCTTTTTATTGAATTTGTGTTATCTTCGGATATATCTCATCGCAAGTGTGTCGTATTGTTTGATTGATGATGTTCGGTGCTGCCGAATTTGAATGGTCATATTGTACCAATTTTGTGCATGTACACGTAATATAAATGGATATCATCTACTCGTATAGATATTGAAGAATCTGTAGGGAATATATACCTACTCGCAAAATTTATCCATTTGATGAATGAATACGCTCAAGTTACCATAAATATGAAGATTGGTTTTCAATCAATTAGGTTAATTACCATCCAATAATCATTTATAAATTATGCAAAAAGGAACTTTTCTACACGAGTTTCATAGTCAAATTTACTGTAGGTAAATACTTATTAATGTCATAAATGCTCCCTAATACCCTAATGCTACATGAGCTTCAATAAACTCAAATAACTAGGATTTTTTAATTTCACGCCATATACGTAGCGCCTAAAATCACCTACTAAATATTTCAAAATAGGCGAAGGAATATAATAAGAATCATCGCTTTTATGTAGACCATTTACAGTTCTTTCCATAATGTATCCATACCAGCCTCTGACTTGATCCATAACGAAAATTCTAGCATCTTACGTGACTTTATTTTCCTAATTAGTTACGGAAAAGTTAAAACATCCCGTCAGTTGCTGCATTCCAAAACTTCACGTAGACCACCATCATTCGTTCCACATCCGAATAACAAAATCCGACTTCCACAAAACTTCACGGCCTAATTATGAAAAATAAGACATAGTTTACAGTCCACATATTCTTAGTTAACACGTGCTGAACCCGATTTTTTCATCTAAATTCCTCTTAATATTAATTTTGAAGAAATAGGCTCGCAAAAAACGCTAATTGCTTTTTGTGAAGCGGCTCGTCATAGGTTTTTGCGTGTCGGTTCATAGGTTTGTCTGTCTATCGAGCAAATGTGGGCTTTGTCAAAGAAAAGTGTCAAATTACGTGGCACGAGATGGTAGATAAACATTAGGGTTGACACGATAAAATATTGAGTAATGTATATTATTTTAGGTAGAAATAAATACGTACTTTAACATGATTAGATGTACGGTCGGTTACATAAGTAGCTGAACGGATCCAAAATTACAAAGCACCTAACTACAACCCTAATATAGAAAACTATAGTGAATAGTTATTTGTGATATTTTTTTAATTATTTAACACATGTAAGCTTCTACATGTGTATAGTTTAAGTGTGAAGGGAAAAATTAAAATAATAAACAAGTAAACATGTACATAATAATTTATGCAATTTTTATATTTACGCAATGACTTGGTCATTCAAAACAATTAAATTTTATTAAATAAAACAGGTTGGAAACAAAAAAACTTCAAGTAAAATAACTACATAAGTTAAATTATTTATTAGCCCATCCAATGTCAAGGAATCAGTTTTAAAATTAACGATTCTTATAATTAAATTAAAATTTATGTAGCAGCCCTGATCCCTGAACTGACATCGCGTGCAAAAAGAAGCATTCATTTTAGTTTTTGGTAAAGATTCCGCTTTTAGATAATAAATTGAAGAACAATCCAAAATATCCTCACTCACAGTTGTAATTTAAGCTGAAATAGACTTTGCTGTGCGCAAGTCAGAGCTGAAAATATGTGCGCATGAAATTGGAGATATAATGCAATAACTTTAAAAAGTACTCACGATGCAATAAGCAACTAAACGGAAAGAAGCGGTAGATAAAATGCCGACAAGTTGGAGAAATATTTCCAAAATATTTGTAAGTGAAGCCGCGCGACCGCCTCGGGGCGGTCGGGGGTGCGCGAGTGCAACATACCGGAATTCGGTTTATTATTATGATGAACTTGAAACTTGGCAGTTTTGTAAAATATTTACAAAAAAATAACGTAGGTATGGAACTAGATACTATTACCGTACTATGAAGATTATAAGTTACAAAAGGTGAAAAATATTAATGATTATTTTTCCGACCCAAATATCGACCAATAGAATTGCACCATTCGACGTCACGTGGTACAACCTACATGGTATTATACTGATAATTTTTTGAAAATTTTCTTTGGTCGTTGCTATACAAAACATGATCCAGTCAAATTAACCTTTTCGTATTTGTTAACTGTACATTTCGTCTCATGGTGCAATTCTATTGGCCGACATTTGGGACGGAAAAATAATCCCCCGAATACCACACGAGCTTCAAAATTATCTGGCATTTCCCTCAAGGTTCCCTGCAAACAAATAAAGTCGTCAAGTTTTTCAGGAAAAATCACTCGCACTCCTTCATTTGTTTGCAACGAACCTATCGGGAAATAAATACCCGATAATTTTGAAGCTCTTGTGGTATTATAAGTGAAAAACACACATGTTTTTTTACATGTCATAAAATTTTTAAAGGACTTAAAAATAGGTACCGAATATTTTTATTGGTATATAAATGTACATTAGTGGGTGATATGTTAAAATTTTTAAATTTCGTTGAAGGATATACAGAACATGAAATACTTATTAAACTTATAAGCAAATAATTGGACCTTTTTTTAATCAAAATATATGATGATGCCTTTTTATTAAAACATCTCTGTAAACCATAGCTTTATTATATGTCAGGGTTGTCACAAAAAAAGGTTAAGAGATTCGCTATTAGAGGAAATTAATTCAGGCGTGCATTTTACATTGGTGCGTCAAACGGAATGGTACACATACATACGTATTCAGTTAAGGTATACGTTCCTTTTCACGATAGTTTGTAAGTCTCATTGTAACACTACACCGTGGCTATAGAGATGGTTTCTACGAGATAAGGAAGGATTTAAGACTCGCCCCATTTGGCCATGTTCAGATTTACACCGTACCTTTATTCTGTACCAATTCTTATCTAGTATGAATGTTTTTATAACACATTATATTCAGGAAAAGATTTATGTAAACCTTACCTACATTGTTTATTAAATAGAGTGTAAGTTTACCAATACTATAGATGCGAACTCTCTCTTTATGTCGGCTTGGTTTTCACAGCAAAACGACTGAGCGGATATTGATGAAAATTCGTTCTATTTGTGTAGGTACATGACCTTGTCTGTTTGTCCTAAAACTGGGTGTTATTCTATATAAGTCCCATCGAAGCTTTGTGTGCTTACCACCTTTGGCCACATCATCACTTCCATGGTGAGCAAAAGCAAAAAAAAAGTGATGAATATTCCAGAATATTAAGCGAAACAGTTCATTAACAAGCCTCATCACTGAAAGAACCGATAACAAAGAGGTGCTGGGAGTGGCAAACAAATTCCGAAAAGTTTTTAGTGAAAAATAATCTGAAATTAATATTTTTTATTTATGACAGCGTTTTTACATTTATTTACCTAATCAGTAATATACACAACTATCTACAACTGAAATTAAATCTATTCTTTACTATTTGTACAAAAAAAATACATTGGCAAATACCACAAATACTAAAGATACATAACAGAGCTATAAAGATGCGCCCAACAAAACAATCTGCGTGTACGCATTAAGCTCACATATTTGCACAATGCTATAATCTTGTCACGCTACACTTGACACCAATATAGCGCAGCATTGATCAAGGATTACCACCTTAGATGTTTATCAATATTTCCCTTACAAATATTTGGGCAACACAAACTGTGTGCAACATCTTGCAATTCTTGCGTGACAATGACGACATAATATTTGTATTGTCGCTAAGATTATACAAATTCTAAGTATTGTGTAACATCTTAGCGAACATTTTTGCATGACATTCAATTTTGAAACTTTTATTTGTTGCTTTGATGGGAGATAGAGTCAAAGATGACACGAGAATTTAATTTTGAAAAAAAAAACTAATACAAACATTCATAAGAATATGGTATTTAGACCATTTTTTGTATATTTTGCAAATATTTTGTAGTGTCATAATTCACGTAAGTTGCTCGAGATATTAAGGTAAGTATCAAATGTTTTCAATCGAGACGTTAAACCAAACTAAAAATTTAATTATTTGAATTAACATAATTCCCGATAATAGACTTCGTTTCTTGAAAATACAAAATAACCATAATAAATGTTGTGTTAATTGACGATAGCGACAATTAGATGACCGGCTCAAATAACAAGAAACATCATAACGACTCTAGGGTACCACATTTCACCATTACAAACTGGTCATGTCTCATAAAAGGCTAATAAAAGACCAGTTTTAATGTAATCAAACCGAATCCCAAAGTTTTCATACAGCTCAATGGTTCAGAAATTACTCAAAGGCCAAACAATCTGATAAGCGTGTTTCAGACGATAAGTTGTCGACAAACCGACTTGTGATCAGATAACCCGGAGATAGCCCATCATCGGGCGATCTCGTCACTTATTGCCCCTCGCCTCGTCAGTGTAACTAACACCACAAAACTCCACTGAGATTGGAGATAATTGTAAAAAAGCCTCTTGGAGGTCCCATTTATTTGTTTTTTCGTATAATAAGACACGGTACGTGAAATATTGGTGTGATGATAAAAAAATACCGAGGATGAAAATTAAAAATTTAAGATAGCATGAAAACAATGATAAGAAATAAAATATTTGGCTAACGTGAATTTGTGAATTATGTATTTTTGTTTTAGTTTAAGTATAAAACTGTTAAACATTGAAAAAAAAACCAATATAGTCACATGGTCCAAAAATATTTAAAAATGTAGCCTGTGCTGAGTTTCTTGCCGGTTCTTCTCAGTTTAAGGCTGACTTCCGAACCGGTGATAACTTCTGTAATTCGACCTTCATAAGTGCACTTCTAGGGCCTAAACTGAATAAAATTTGCCTTTGACTTATATATTTTGCTTAGATACTTTATATACCTATTTATATACTAGATATAAAAGAGACTTGTTTTATTTCATTTTAAAATTCCTTTGACATTCACCTCCAACATATGATAATCCTAAATGATTTATTAACGTAACAAACACAGTTTGTAAAAACACGGTCGCATCCCACGGGGAATGGTCGTAATCAAATTAGAGTTAACAGTCGAGTCGATCTGTCATCGGTAATCGTATTCTTCTCGATACACCCCCGCAGAGGATGATGTATGCGTTTACACGACGCCTGTTATTACAGGAAACGAGGCCCAAGTTCAGTGTCTAAATAAGGAACAGTGACAAAGAAGTGAGTACCAATCGTTTACTAATTACAAATATGTTTTTAATTTGATGAGGATTGGTAGGTTAATATTTAAAGTGTTAAATGCTATGTTGGGTAACATGTAACAATTTATATGTAAAAAATATGAAAGCTCACAATTACAATCAATACTTTTATTAAATGGGCTAAATGCTATTGAAATTTTGTTCGATTTTGCTTACTTACAAAACGTACGTTCTTTAGTTGATGAAACTTACTGTTTTGAAAAATAATTACAGAATAATTACAAAAATAACCGCAATAAAAAGGTCTCTATTTTCGAAATATTTCGATAATTTAGATTATTTTGTGTTTATTTTTGAATTTTAGATATTAAATATCTCTAAAATGGTGATACCTTTACGGAGGTCATTTTTGTATGTTTGGTAGGTGACCCGCCCCTCAAGCTACCCCTTAAGTTTGTCGTAACTACTACTTACCAAACATATAGATGTTCGTACAATAAAAAAAATAACATTTAAAAAAATACCATTACCGGCATAATAAAATTGTGCAAAGTTTGTTAAAAGTTTACGACTGCTCGTTTTACGATACACGACGCTAAAATCAAATCATCTAACACGCTATATCTAAAAGCAGTTTTATCTCAAGGCGTTTGAAAAAATCTGGTAAAAAATGGTGGTAAGGAACCCAGGACCCCGACTATTATCTCTGAACACCGAAGTCATTTTAGCTATAATAAGATAACATTAAGGGAAGACAGGGTCAGCGGTGCTCGAACTTTTAAACAGAAAATACTTGTTTTTGATAAAAATATCTAAATAATTCTCGGTTAGATATCTACATATTGCTCTGTTCGTTTTAGTCATTCTGGTTATACCTACGAAATATCAAATAAAAATGCTTAATTATCTTTGCAGAGGATTCTTCCTTGTCAACTCTTACTAAGTCAAACTATGTTTATACATATCTATGTTAATAATAAAATAACATTAAATATACATAACATAAATAATAGGGGAGCAGGGAAAGAGGCTTAAGGTGACGATATACGCGAATGACCTTGCTCGATTGGCGCTGCACACCCCGCGCGCCCTCACAAAGAACGCGCAACGCTCTCCCTCGCAACTCGAATCGAGACAAAACAGATATTTTAAAAGTTCATAATACAGCTTGAAACGTAATAGTTATAGGAGTTACGTGACAATGAACCTTATTTCTATAAGATAAGGTCCAATTTCAACTATCACAGGTTTCAAAGTATATTTGACGAATTGTACAAGCTAAGGTTACTCCAGTGCCGCATAAAACTTAGGGTGAGTCCAACAACAATTTCAAGTTTGTTGGTTATCAAAAAATCTATTTTTATTATCTTATTAAATATAATTCTTCTGTACGTGTGTTTGTCACCTAACGGCTGGACCGATATGGATGAAATTTTGTGTGTATATTTCAATGGGTTTCTCGATGGTCTGACAATTGGACCCGGTAGGTGGCGCTGGAAACGGGTTCTAAGTTTTGTTTTAATTTCCGGGCAGGACGTCTGCCGGTCCCGCTAGTATATGTATAATATTTTTCGAAGTAATAATTTAAAAAATGTCTTTATTTATTTTTATTATGTAATATATAGGATTTTTTAATTATTAGCATTCTCTATAATATATTTTCATCCGTGTGGATGTCGAATACTGCAAAAAAAAAGTAAGTTGTGTAACTTGATGAATTCATATTTTTTCTAAAGGTAGTTACGTACTAATACTATAATCAACTATATGAGTAGTTCTACTAACTAACAAACTTTCGACGCCTCAGCTAAAATACCATGAAACATTTTTAAAAGTTTCTAAAAAACATCGCTTAATTAATGGACGAGCCCTAGCAACCGCATCGCGATGTATAGCTAAAATATACAACACTGCTTTAATAACACCATTTATGATATTGTATCGAGTGGAGAAAAAAGTAGCACAGGTCCGATCAGCACAACGTCCCGTCCCGCACTGAAATGACGGGCGAACGAGGGGACCAAAGCTGTCACCGAGTTAAAAATCGAGTATAAATTTAATTAAAAAATAACAGTAACTTTTTTTGAAAAAACAACAAGACAGTGCTATTTGTTTTAGGTGTAAGAATATCTGTAATTAATTTCATGTTATTTGAATCCGTAATATAGGAGAGAAATATGTTTGAAATTTCAAAAAGGCTCATATTCGCGATTTTTTTCTGATGTTCTCGATGATAAAATTAAAATTTGAAAAAAGTCATTTTATGTCGTGTATCCTCTAGTTTAACATATATTTTTAATAAATCACTTGCAATAAAGAATGCAGAGAAATATTGTATCGAAAATCGTCATTTCACGTATATCGTCGCCTTAAAGTTTGAGAATAATCCCTCGTGAAGAGCGTGTCAGCGGACCTGTCGCTCTCGAGTTTGGAACAGGTATAGTTTTTTCTTTTTCGTTTTTGCGCGCGCGCACGTGTGCGAGCCGCCCCTTAATTACCGACGCATACCATAAACAGATCTTTACGCTCCCTTAAATAAATCTTCGTGAAGGATTTTTTTTCTTTGTTTTCTTAGGTCCATAATTTCGGAGCACGGTTTTCGGTTTACCGAAGCGAGCCCCGTTGAATGCCAACGGTCCGATTCTAGAGATGATCGATGATGACTCTTTGTTTTTACAGGTTTATCGCTTTACTTTGTTTGTAAAGATGGGATGACGGATGTTGAAAGTCAATTCGGTTAGTTGGACAATTCAAATTTATAACTATCTTTCCGTTCCGCGGTTTCACTCACGTTCCCGAGGGAATTAAAATAAAATGTTACTCGCTAATAATGTAGCTTTCGAAGAAATTTATAATTGGTTAAGCTTTTTTTGAGTTTATCCAATAATTAGGTATTACAAACATACATAAAATAAAATATTTTCTATTTATAATTAGTTTAGATTTAGACAAAAATACCTATAACACCTCATTTCAATTTAGCATCATAATATGTCAAAAAACTTCGCCACACTTAATCAAATATCAAAAATACATTCCAAAAGTGTTATCTTTATAGACATTACTCACTATAGAAAAAGTCTAATTCGACAGTAAGCATTAGAGACTCTGATAAGTATTTGGTTTGTCTCCCTCGATCCAAGATAACCTGGACCCTCTCCCGGCTTTATTGTTTTGTTAAATGATATTTTATTATCGCAGCGATAAAATTCCTCCGCGGCCCTGTATGTAGATATACGAATATTTATGTATCTTGGAAATCTGTTTTTATTCGGCACTTTATCACTATTATTTAGGGGCATGATAAAATGCTAAAACATCCTTTCGGTTTCATTCGTTATTGTTATTATATTAAGGTTTTAATCATCGAATATTTTAGGATACCGTTTTTTGTTTACTTTTGGATAAGCTTGTGTTTGACCGCAATCTATAAGTAAGTAATGATGTGGTTGAAGGTGGTAAGCAAAGCTTAGATGGGAACTGGCTCTCATGTGCAGCTGTCAGAACACACTGATAGGTTCTTGGCGACAGATTTTCAACTTGGGTGGTAGCCAGACAGTCGGGTTTTACAATGTACCTGCCCTGCATGCCACCGTGCTATGGTTTCCTCACGATGTTTTCCTTCATCGAAATCTCAAGCTCATTGTACCTGGGTCGAGAAAAATTACAAAAACACTGTTCAGTATTAGAATTTTAGAGAATCCAGTAAAAGATGATAAAAGAAAAACCGGTCAAGTGCGAGTCGGACTCGCCGTACAAATTTTGCATTTTTTTTAAATTATTTTATTCCGTTTTTTGTTATAGCGGCATCAGAAATACATCACTTGTGCAAATTTCAGCTGTCTTTCACGGTTCATGAGATACAGCCTGGTGACAGACAGACAGACGGACAGTATTGTCCGTTTTTACCCTTTGGGTACGGGTACGGAACCCTAAAAAAGCGTAAGTAAACTACTTTTTAAATTATCAACTGCATAAAAAATTATATTTAACAAAAACAATCGAAAACAAAACTTCCTGTATCAATATCGAGGCTTTGTATGTAGTAATTTCTTTTTTTTTCCGGTCATTAGTATCAAAGTTACTTTACAGTGCATCGTCAGTCGGCAAACTAAAAAGTAAAACTTCATGAAAACCACCATAAACATTAATAAATAGTAAATCGTAATGATGGCCAATAAGTAAAATTCCCTTTAAATGGTTCTCGAACATAATTGCGCCCGAACCGGACCGCACGGGCCGCTCACATTTTACAGCTATAATTTACCATCATTAAGACAAATCAAGCCGAATGACGCCAATCATCAATAATTAGGTGTTCCGGGCTTGCATTAGCGCAAAAAAGGTGTTACACTCAAGATTTTAAAACTCGTTTGAGTATTAAAATCTCATAATAAACGACTGGTAGGTTAAATGTATCATTTGCGCTCAAAAACAGCCTTTAGGGATCCGTAATTACATACTTAACTTTCACGAGTAAAAGAATATTAGGTATATTGCATACTATGTAGGAGTATAGGTACTTACTGTAATTTTTGACAGTTTATGAGAAATTCCATAAAAGTATAATTTTCCTCGACTTAAACAATAGGTAGGTATATTATTCATCAATCACGACTAAAGTTGAATCGTGATTCCTGAAATACTATTTTTTTGTAGGTAGTTTTGAGACGACCGTCCCATCCGCGAGCCAAGAGGCCAGCCACGCGGATTTAAAATTAGATGTTATAGCATTGAAAGTTTGATCACTAGCTTATTGGTATATGATTATTGGCAACATCGTGGTAAAAGTATAAATACCTACCGACCTGATAAAATCATAGTAATAATTGATCTTAGATTATCCTTCATTTAGCATTCTAAATCTGGCAGTTAGCTAAATCTAGAGCACTTTTTTTATTAACTGTCCCAAAACTACCTACAAAAATATAGAGCTCCAGGAATTGCGAATTATTAAGAAGGCATTGAGTTACAGACTAATATGCAATTGTGGTTAGAGAATGGCCAATACACGGAAATATATTAAAGAAATAGGCACACCAAAACCTATTCATCGTACTTTTGTTACTCTTGTGGTTACCAATAAATTACAGGAAAATACTAAATACCTAATTGACAAAAATTACCATAAACTCAAATTATCCGGCAATATCTGGGAGTGATAATAAGACTTTCATACAGCCAACTGACAATTTAGCAATAAATACCTACCTATCACAACAAAATCCAGGCAAAGTAATTGCTAAGGAAGTCAATATTCACAAATAACGTGCTGTTATACGATAACACCCTATTATCGGTAACTGTTCCGTATCCAAATCGGTAGTAAATTGCAGTAATCGTTTGAAAAATTCTTCAACCGATTGATTGTCGGTTAACTTGTGAACGTGAAGGGTTAAATTACCGGCCATTTCACAACTAAACGCCACAGTAAATATTTAACTAAAACAGTACGTCGGTTTACTGACACGAGAGTATAAATGATCAATAATGAAAGTATAGTTTTGTCGAATACCGCGACGAAGGTCGTGGGTTCGAATCCTACAATGGGCTTGAGCTTTCGGTGAAGGAAAACATCGTGAGGAAACCATAGCACGGTGGTAGGGTACTTTGTAGTACCCGACTGGCTGGCTACCACCCTCAAGTTGAAAATCTGTCGCCAAGCACCTATCGGTGTGTTCCGACAGCTGCACTTGGGAGCCAGTTCCCATCTAGGCTTTGTGTGCTTACCACCTTCGGCCACATCATCACTTACCATGGTGAGATTGTGGTCAAACACAAGCTTATACAGAATAAAAAAAAATCGTTTATGAATTTTAGAATGGATATTTTTTTATAAAATATGTAGTTTATATAAAAAAGGCTAAGAAATATTACAAATTAAAAAGTTTTATCAACATAATAATGTTATTCAACACTGAAACGTCAAAGCTAAAGCTATTCAGTTCAGATCTTAGGAGTGCAAGTCGAAGCCGTAAAATTCACCGGTTCTGAAGTCAGCCTTCTACTGAGAAGCATCGGTAAAAACCGGTGGACGCTGAAAAATTATGAATGACTACTGTTTTCTTTATGATGATTAATTGTTAAAACGTTTCCTATTAATATTACTGATTTAGCTAAAGAATGCACTGTGTGAAGGGGTAAAACTTTACCAAATCACCTTCAACCCTCTCTTGACGTGTTAATTTCGTAATAAATAATAAATATTGAGGCTAACCTGCTTTTGTTAGGGTATGCCTGTTTAATAAAGCATCAAGAAACAATTTATTTTTTGTGTAATCGGCACCAAAATGGAATTAAAGGGGTTTTGGAACCAAATTATTATTAAAATAGATGATTAGAACATTTTTGTTACAAGTAAATAACAATAAAAAACATTTGATTATATTATCAATCATAAAATTCTATTTTAACTTTTTTTGACTTGATTATTTTAAGTAATGAACGTATTATATCTAAACACAGTACATCAAAATATTCAGCACATTATCGAAGCACCTGAACTCTTCTACAAAAAGCAAAAGCTGCCAAAATAAATTCAACGTGCAATTACCGAATGTCGTGTTGAAATCTATACCATCCATTTGAGAGGGTAGATAATTCATTAGTAAAAAAAGAAAATTCTTCAGATCCAATGTTACCTCTAATGACGATAATTGCTTCTAATTTTATTGAAGGAACTTGTGGTAAAAAGACGGCGCCCGCGCCGCTACAGAATGCAATAGTATGAGATAATGAGCTTGAATTGTTGTAAGATAGTTTTATGAGGCAATGATTTTTATTGGCTTGAAGATATAAAAATTCCTTTTACGAGGTAACGTGATTAACCTAATCACCATCTAAACTATTAGCAATAAAACGACAGACACATTTGGAAAACAATCCGCAAAGTAACATTTTTATTATAAAAAATCCAAAGCAATTTAGATCTTCGAAGGATCTTTATATTGTTTAGGAATAAAAAGTATTTAATGTTTTATTATCTAGAATCATTAGCAATACCAGGGGGATTGCCAATGTGTTGTCGGCATTTATAACGTTCTTTAAAGGCAATTCAAGTGTAGTTGACGTAAAACAAAAACGTTTGTTGAATAGTGGTAACCCAAATGATTTCGACATATTTCACGACTCTTTGGCTTGCTTTAAAAGAAAAGCTCTGAAAACTTTTGCATTGCCTTTACGTCTATAAATATTAGTAATTTGTATTAGTTAGTAGTTATCAACTTAATTTATTTACCTCCATAAAACATTTATTTACCTCAACAAACTCCATTATTGTTAGTTTAATGTCACCGAAATGTCAATGCTGTACACACACTCCTATTATAGGTGTACCGATCAAGCTATATTTTGTCTATACTTTATAATCAATGTTTTAATGTGTATACTGTTGGTGTGTCAAATAAATAAATAAATAAAATACCAACAGGTGCTTGGTGACGGATTTTCTTAAATTTTCGACTTTAGAACTTGAGGGTTGTAGCCAGCCAGTGGAGTACTACAACCATGCTGTGGTTTCTTTACGATGTTTACCTTCAACGAAAACTCAGCCTCATTGTATGACCTTCGCCGCCGTATCCGACGTCACTACCACTGAGCTATCATCGCCTCAAGAGTTTCGATTGCAAGAATTCAAGTTCGTAAAACCAATAAAACATCAAAGAAACATATTTACAAGTTCACATATAAACCCCCGTTACAAAAGACGGGGAGTACCAAGAACTTTATAACATGGTCAAAGAACATGTAGGTATGATTCATAAAATCTTTGCACGTACAGTACCATATGGGTGCATACGGTGTTGTAAGAGACTGGATCGCGTGCTGATCCATGCCAGCGGATTAATGAGTGGCCCGCGACATCTATTAGCTTCAATTACTTACTGTGTACTCAGATGTACTCAAGTTATAAGCTGCTAGCGATTTGCATTCTTATTTGATAATGTAATTTTTGGCTGAGCTGAATTTGATGATATGCCTGACCTGACAATTAAATTCTAAGTCAAAAATGAATTTGGTGTATATATGACTAGCTGTCAGCCGTGGTTTCACCCGCGTTCCCGAGGGATCTTATCCTTTCCCGGGATTAAAAGTATCCTATGTGTTATTCCAAGAAATGATCTACCTGTGTGCCTAGTTTCATCAAAATCCAATCAAAAACCATCCATCCAAACTTTCACATTTATAATATTAATGGGATTATAGTGGGATACTTAGAGCGTAGATAATTGTATGTCTATTGTAAATAAGACTGTCCAAATGAAACACAATCATTTAATAAATATGCTCATAACGTCCAAATTTGAAAAAGCGACTAATAAAGATATGAATCGCTATAAGCTTGCATCTTATGCTCTGTTGTTTTGTACACGAACAAATTGCTCGAATTAACCGTCCGTTGCACTTAACTATTTATTTATTGCCAGTTTCATTGCTTGTTGTTGCCGCCTTGCCGCCATGCGCTGCGATAATGGGAGAACTCAAATGGGTTGACTCCACTCATTAACTGTTAGATACTTTATCTTGGACATTCATTAACATTGTAATTACTTTTATTTTACCGCATTACTTACAAATACTGCTATTAATTGTCTTATTGCTTCTTTTTATCAATGCAGTTACCTACAGTTACTTAGTTAAGTGACACGTTACGGTTTTTTAATAGTTACTAGTGGAGCTATTGCATAATTTGGTAAACGCCTCCGCATCGCGGTTTTTATTAGGGCGCAGTGTAAAAAAAATGTATGTATCATTTATTACATGACTTCTTGTTAGCTTTTTCATCACTAGGAACTCATAGGCAAGTTATCGTTTGGAGATTTCAACATTACATAATGACGTGACATGACCATTTGAGACCATAAAATCAAAATACGATATCAAAAATCTAATTTCCTATACAGTCATTAAATGCCTTCATAATAATAGAGTCAAATCAGAACTATAAATCTAAAATAGTTCCATATTCAAAATGAGAACCGAATTGTAGTAAAAAGTTATTAAAGTTTTATTACTCTGCCCAAACAGAGCGCAACGAATCCTTAATTAAAACTTCAAAGTACAAACGATCCTTTTTTACTGAATATCGTTATGAAACTTTATACCGGAGTGCAAGTCCACGAGTCCACGGCTATTAAACATAACTCCTTGAACTCATCTCCTCAAGTTATTCAAAATAAAACATGAGTGTACCTGATCCCGCGTTCACGCTGCAAGCGACAAGCGATTAGCACAGCCTGCCTGCTATGTAAAGTTATCATTAGGTACACGCCGCGCGGATGCCCGAGGGAATAAAAAAAAACATACAGTCGAATTGAGAACCTCCTCCTTTTTTGAAGTCGTTTAATAAAAACATTAAATATAATATTTTAGTATAGAGAATTATTAAATAAATGCGTAAAAGTATTCTATACTAATATTTCTGTACTAGTATTTCATTTTACCACTGAAACAAAGTTATTGTTTACTGAAAATGAAAATATTTTTATTCAAATAGTCCTTGTCAAGCACTTATGAATAGTCTAGACTTGTAACGCACGGTTTGCTGAGAAGAGCCGACAATACGCTCAGCAATTACTCTTCTCAAAAACAACTTAGACTTATTTACATTGAATAATTTTATTATTCATTTGCCGACTACACTATATTCATATTGCAACATGAAGCGCGATAATTGTACTCCAAGAATGAGCACAAATCGGTCTGCTCCAAATTCTCCGCTAATTCTCTGAACGCAGCCTTAACGAGTAGGTCCAGAAACGAGGGGTGATTATCACCTCCCTCCCTCAATCGACCCGCTAATGCCTGCCTCCTCGTTAACTCTGGGTCTTAGAGTATCTGTCAGATATTATGATTAAAAAAAAATACTTTAAGTCAGCATCCTTTAATCTGTTCATATGGAACTGACATCCATCTATAGAAAGTAATTTTTATTAATAAGTTCGTAAATTAAAATAGTTATTAAGTATCTGGTTCCTGACTGCAGGCTGGTAGCGTTTACTTCCTCTTTGGATGGCCAGGCTGATGCGTTGGCAGAAAAAACTCCCCGCCCGCTGGTATAATTAGTTATTTATTTTATAGTAAATTATCTATATGTTTATATTATTGAAATATAGTTACAGATTTATTGGTATTATTTTTTATTTGCCATGTAAGTAATCATACCTTATTCTAGTCGTGCAAAACCAAACAACCGTTTTTGTCACTCAATTTAAAATAAGATTACCTGGGTTCAGTTAATTGTTCGCCTACCCTTAAAATTCTACGCCCTCATATTCTCCACCCTTAAACTAACATACCTATATAGCTGACAATCAAATCAAATTACAAATGCAGCTTTATCCCAATTCTAATAAGGTTTATATTAGATTTGGTGTGATTGAGGGATGTAGATATATTCTGGTTGAAAACCTCATACGGTGATGCAACAAGTGTACTAAACAACAAAAGGAACGATTAGGGGTGATTTATACATTCCTTTATTTTCCACCCCCATTCTCAAACTAAACGAATAATCTTGTAACTGAAATTCCCACACTCTAAGTTCGAGGGGAGATGTTGAGATTTTTTCTATTTTTGGCAGTTGAATTAGTTTTTTTCTTTTTTTAATAGAATTAGAAATAGACTAGCTTTCCGCCTTGCGGTTTCACCCGCGATCCCGTTTTTCCATACAAACTTTGGACCTCGTTTCATCCCCGTACCTACATCGTAATAACTGCGTGCCGAATGTCAGTGCATTCCGTTCAGTAGTTTGAGCTGTGTGTTGATTTGATAGATCAGTCAGTTAGCAACGATTGCCTTTTATATAGGTAGGTATACAGAATGAAGATAGTTTTTTAGTGTAAATTTTAGATATTATATAGGTACACTTAAAAAAACTATATTTCAGGTTACTTTTCACGGGATAAAAAGGTGTGTTTATGATCTACCCGTGTGCCAAGTCTCATTAAAATCTGTCCAGTAGTTTTTGCGTGACTAAATAACATACATCTAAACAACTATTTAGTAGGGGTACCTCGTTAGTTGAAAGCTGGAATTAAAGCCAATATTTTTCAAAATTATATAATGAGAGTTCAAATAAAACAAATTAGGTATATTAAAAAATAACAAAACAAAAACTTAATAACATGTCAAAAGTTACATACAATTCTCTACAAATCCATTAAGATAACTACAAACGACAATTGTTGTTATCTCTAATTAAATTATTCTGACATCCAAATTATAAACTACATATATTGATGATATAAAACTATATAATAATCTACAAGTACAAGTACCTATATAAAAGGAACATAAAAATAAATAACTAACTGTCACTTCAGTTTAGATAACGTAATACAGAAATGATAAAATCATATATTTCTTAGCTCTACTTACATAACGTTTAATTATAAGTTTTTAAGTATCTTGTCTATCAAATGACTATCACAGTTATTATTAGATATATTTTTATATTTACCAATCGTAGTTCAATTTAATCACAGTTCACAAAATATCAATTTAAGTTTACAGTGCTTGCTAATGGGACGGACGTCCCAAAACATCATATTAAAGAAAAACATGAATTGCGAATCGCTATCTACTTTTTCTTCTTCTTCTTCTTCAAGCCCTAGGTGTCTTCCAGTGCACTCCACATCTCGCGGTCTTGGGCCTTCCTCATCCAGTCCCTTCCCACCACCTTGGCCAGATAATCGGTCCATCTTGCTGGTTATCTATCAACATGTCTCCGTCCCGTTCTAGGTCTCCTTTCTTGTCCCATCTAAAGTCGTCTCTGCGGCAAAGTTGGTCAGCCCACTTCCACTTTCTTCGAGCGATTATTTTGGCTATGTCAGTCAGTTGGGTTCTTCTTAGCTAATGTTAATAAACGTCTATATTATAATAAAAAGCAACAAAAAAGTTGAAAATATATTTTATCAATAAATTAGAATCACAATGTATAGTTAACCTGTCTTTCCATAATATTCTGCGGTAACAAAAAACCAAATTCAATTTGACCCGCGCTCCCCTATGGCATCCCCTAGCGTCAAACGCAACAAGTGCAGTCACAAACAATATACACAATAGAGGGGAGTGGGGTATGGTATTCACCCTAGTCTCCATAGGTAAATCTCGACGCAATCCCACGCACACTTGTCACGCCATGGGGCACAATGCTTCGCTTTTTAAATATGACGCAAAGTGTCTTCTTCACGCTATCTATTCTTCATGTCCATTGTTGGCGAAGGTTTTTGCATCTTCAGATCGTGGGAATCAGGAACCGTCAAGATATATGGTCCTTGAAAAAAATGTTATCCGTATGACAAATTTATAGACAGGTAGACCTGTTTCAAAAATATACAGTAACGCAATTTCGTGCTAGGTAGGTATCTATATAATATTGTTTGATAACCTACAAGGCTCTTTCAATCCAATAGGAATGATGTATGTAACCTGACGGTGAGTATAAACTTACGATAAATAGATAGGGTCTATCAATTATCAAGAAGTAGAACTATAAATACCACCCTATTCTAATTTACAACCTAAGTTTACAACATAAACTTACCCTCAAATAATCTCACACAATGCCCTGATTGCTGCAATTATCAAAAAACTAAAATTTCAACCCTCACAATATCTCCTAATAATCTTAAAATGGCTCTAATAGACATTTAATTATAGGCCCGGCGAGTTCCAGTGACCCCTTTTACACTTGTTTACATCTTCATCCCCTCACCACCCCCAACACGAACGCGCTGAGCCATCAAAATGGAATGTTTAATTCCAATATCCCATACGATTTATTATAACAAAGCAGAACGGGAACGATCCACCGCTTGCCATCTGTCGTCGTTCCGAATCTCGAATCGCCGAAAAAAAATCTCAATGTGCGAGCAACCCTGGGAACCTAGGAACGAGGAGCATTCCCACGAACAACCCCTCAATTTTCAATAACCAAATTAGCCTTTGCGTTACCCTATTTCGGATATGAGGGAGTAGTGAATCTATTCATATCGATAAAAAATATCGCACGTCTCGCTCGGTTCGCCGCGATGTAGGTATTTTCATCCCCTTCGAATGCACGTGTTCAGAGATCGTATATTTAAACAGCGAGCGTATGTGTGCGAGAGTCTTCGGATCGCGGCACCTGCCGGCGCGCGCGCACCCCATTGGCTGCGAGACCACTATCACCGCTACACTGATTTCTTTTTAACTTAATTTTTTTGTAATACTCTCTTCGGACATGTAAAGAAAAAATCCTACATGTTTGGACCGGTACGAGTTGAATATTTTTGTGTGTAGGTGGCATTTTATGTTTAGTAATACTTTTTGTAAACAAAATGCTAATGAACTTGGAGTCACATAATTCAAATGCCAGATTTTAAGATAGGGTTGAATTACAATTTCATATCAAATGTAGCAAGATTGTGTACATAATATACGAGTAAATCAGCTTCTACCAATAATCTACACTTTATTAAAAACCATTAATCATTTCATCGACCCAAAATCAACCAAATAATTTATCAATTACACTTTACACTGTAGAAGGTGCGCGTGGCCTACGCGTGAACAGCTCGCGTAGGTCAAACGAGGGGTCGAATTCACCCCAATGCGTGACTTAGTGACCCCACGGGGACGATGGGCGATAACAATCGTATTGTCCCGGCCACTGCACACAGGCTGCACTGAGCACGAGGGTTAATGAACAATATGTTGTGTTTACCCACACTTTGGCGTGTGGACGGCACGTGAACTACTTTCCCATGATAAGCTTTTTGGAGCACTTGTTACAATTTTTATTATTACACCAGATCTTAATTGACAAAACATATGGTTACAAATAAAACCTGGTTTTCTGATAATTTATTTTAGATACTAGGACACAATAATATGATTAAGATTCATAAATATTGATCAAAATAAAAGTTAAAATTTACAATTATTAGACAAAAAACAATGTAAAAATGTTTATGTCACCTTTGAATTATAGTTATGTAACATTTAATTTTCAATCAGCTCTAAAAGGTCTATCAACCTTATCTAAAGCAGAATCTTATATAATTATAACTGAAGCAAAACTTTACCTAACTCCTACAAAAATTACAAACGAACCTTCTAATCGTTATCTAACTACCTGATTGTGTTATCACAATCACATACTCTTAGTTTGACTTTATCAAAAATAATAAAGACCTGTCCCCTTATAATAACTAACTAACGTAAAGGACCTCGGGGTCTCGTATAAACCACTTGATACACCCACACACGCAAAGGGAGCTTTTGATGTAAGCGGGGCTTTTATGCCGGGGGCGGCCCACCGGGTATAAATAACCGACCCGACGAAGCAGCCCCACATTCCCGCCTGTGATCTCACTTGCAACACACGCTCTCTACTACTATCTTTACCCTCAATTCTCCAAAATGTCTTATTACGCTAACAACGAATACATCATCGCCACAAACAACTCGATCAACGAGAATAAATACAACAGTGAAAAGATGAAGAACAGCGGCATCAAGGCTCTGTTGAAGCCGCTGATGAAAATTATCAAAAAGACGACAAAGCGCGTTCCCGCCAAAACGTGCGACACGTGCTACGAGGACGAGCAGAACTCATGCAACGAGCAATTGGAACGCAAGATCTACGAGGAGATGGAGTCGTGCCAACAAGGCGCCGCATTCCTCGTGTACAACAAGGATGACACGTGCGACCTTGTGCCTGTGACCTCTGACAATTTCTACGTGCCGGTTCACTTTGCCAGAACCGAGGCCGGCACCTTCTTCTGGACGACTGTCAACAAACACGAAGCTGACTTCGCAGCCGCCCACTGCTACACCGAGTGCCAGACCGCGGAGCAGCAGTACCCTGTCTTCCAAGACCGCTGGGTTCAAGCCTAAACGACTGAAATTGTGACAACAATCAGTGTCTTCCGTGAAACCAGTGCCTGCTCCGTTGGTTTCTGCAACCGTCTGTGATGTTAGCTTTAATGTTAGATAGTTCCAAGGTGCCATATTAGGGATAAGTTAGGTTTAGGGGCTGCTCAATACTCGTGATAACTCCTCAAAAGCTTTAATTGTATTTTCGACCGAGTTGTGATATTATGAAAATATTTTGTAGTGTATAAATAAACTTTAGGTTTAGTGAGCTTAGTATTGTGATCTTCCTGATTTTGAGCTTTAAATTGTTATAGGAATCATTTATTTATTATAAGAAAACTTTGATTTACTAAAACCAAGTTGAAATAAAACTATGAATTAACATATTTTCTTCCTTTTACTTAAACACCTGAAACAAAACCTTTACACTTTAAGAATCTTAATGCAACTACTAAAAACGTTACCTAATAAGACTAAAATCTGAAGGCCATAAATAATTCGAGTAGTAAATTTATTATTTGTTGGGTCTGTTCAAAAAGTGGTCAGACGAGATGGTAAAGATGGCGCGGGCGATGGCGCGAGCCACTATAGTTAGCCATAGTACAGTGGGTCCGCGCCATACTCGACGAGCAACATTTTGTGCGTACGCGCACGTGCAGGGCCCGAGGCGGACCGACCACTTCGCTACTGGGTTTTAATGGTCTCTTTTTTACTGTTCTGTGGTTTCATTGTAATGTTTTGGATAATTATTTATTTTTTAACAATCAAGCACAGCATTAACAAACACAATTTATATACTTAATGCTTTTAGAAATTATAGTAACTGGAAACGCAATTAACGATTACACGTGATAATTGATATATATTCCAGTATTACATGCGACATTTAGGCGACCTTACAATACTTTGAAAGGTCTACCAGGCTAGCGATTATTCAATTTACACAGAAGATCTACATATTTGCACATTTCAGCAAATCGAACTTTTAGCATCATGCATGGATTAGATTTTGAGCAATAAAATTATATGTTCTCCAAGACTCCAACATCATATAAAACAACGGATAACATTATATTTTCATACCTTTAATACATGATTTACTGTTGGTTAAAAGATTCTAACCGTAGCATCGCGATCAAAACCTGAAGCATTATTAGACCCAAACAAAAAAAAATGTTCATACAATCCATTATAAAGTTACATATATTCAAACAAAATAAAATAAAGTACAAAATAAAGAAATGTGAATGAAACTACTAATATATCTACTTATTGGTATCTCTAATAAGCATTAAACATTACTAGCACCACAGGTAGACCCTTGTTAGTAAAAAAAACAGCCCACATTTTTTAAATAACATAATCAATTTACCCAGTAATTAAATTGAGTAAACTACAAACAAAAAATAAGCTCTATTAAATTGCGTAGTTATCCAATGATAGGATTCAACCTGGAGGAGGTATATAATTAATTATGTATATCCGAAAAATTGCATCATGCAAGCGAAAGGACCAATTAAAAAGCCACCCCAAGAACCATACAAGTTTCAACCTGTTGCGAAACTCAACAAGTCGAGACAAGCTCAGATCGTGCTTTCAATACTACTTTGTGCAATGAAAAAAACTGCATTGTATATCTTATAAAGAATGACAAACAGTCTAGTATTATTGTGAACAAAAGATTAATAACAATAATGTGAAATTTATGTAGATGCACGTGCAACATCCAAAAGAATTGTTGTTTCATGCAATAACACGATGGGAAATCCTTATTCAACTCGAGCACGTAGATAAAAACAGTAGGTAAGGGAAACAGTCCTTCGAATTTCTTCAGAGAAAATCATAATCGAACCCAAAACCTTAATGAAATACCTTAGAATATAAATACTTATAAACTTATGAAAGATCTAATTCGTGTGGAGTCCTTGTTTTTAACCAAATGACTAATCTGTGTCTATTCAAGAACACAAAACTACAAAACCCTCTATAATCATAAGCACAATTCTAATGAATGCAATTAGCAAACATTTAACTCCAGAGATTATCTAATTAGAAACTAAGGCCATATTTAAACGACTTCAGCAAAATTCAAGCAAAATCACAAATGTTAGTAGCAATTTAAAAAAAAACATAAGTCTTTAACAATATTACAATTTATTAGTGTACTGTACGGTAGTGCTTGCTATTACATTTGCAAGGAAAAGATAAGTAAGGGTCACGACAATTTTATCCTTCTCATAACTAATTTCATCCTCTAATCTGACTTAGTTATACTCGTATTTTTGGACAACCTAATTTGTTTTCACCTTGCCTTGTAGATGAAATTAGCAATCTCATGCTGCAAATCTTAAAACAACATCTGATTAGAAATATTTTCATTGCCATACAATTAGTTATATTAGCTCACAACATTGAGAATCATGTCAGTATCGTACTAATGACTGTCATAAGGAAAAATAACATCCATTTTATTTTATAGCACAAATTTTACATACTTTAAACCAAATTGAATTGCAATAATTTGCATCTCAAGCAAAATGCCTTCGCTTTGTATAAGTTTACCATAAACCAGATATGCTAATTGCTAGGCTATTGATTAAAGTTCCCGCTGAGTGATACCGCTAGTCGCCCAGTCGTCATAATTACCAGAATACACGACTCCGAGATCTATAATACGTGGGTAGAGATAGCGAAGTAGTCCGGCATAATAATACCATACGTGGTGCTCGAGCGATGGATCCGTGAGAAATTTCGGCAGATGTACAATTCCTTGACGCGGTACGACGAGTGAGCGCTTATATTTTTTTCTCGTTTTGGAGTTTAATAATACGGCGTTCGCTCCGGTATCGACGACGTTTCGAGGCTCGTTCGTGACTCATCGATGCATTGTTACCTCATGCACGTGTTCGATGCGAGCTCTCGGACTTTCGGGTTAGAAAGGATTTTTTGCAACCCTTATTTCTAATTCCGCAACTCTTGCAAAATTTGGGTAAATTTTTTTACAAACTTCCAATTTTCGTACTCGGCTCACTTTGTGCACGTGCATTGCAATTGTTGCAATGGAATGTTTAGAATAATCTCTTTCGGACCACGTGCGTTTCACAAAATTTTCAACAGAAGGGTCAATCCGACCGGGTTGTAAAAGCGTTATTATACCTGTGATTATGATCTATATCTAATTGAAGATTGCGTTCGAACGGCGAGTAATTCAGTTTTCAATAACTATTAAATTAGTGTTGGGGTGCTGCCGATAGCACGAACTGGATAAAAGCAATTACAGCATCATTTAAAACTACATCACGCAACTTCTCGAGACCAGGAGTTACATGCAAGTTATAAGTGGTTTTCATTTCCATTACATCTCGTCTCTGGAATCTAGGAATTACATGGTTATGATTTAAAAGGACGGGAGAGAAGCTGACTTCACTATTTTTAACTTATGAAATTAAGACTTCGAATATTAATATTAATTATACTAATTGGGTTAATATTACTAGCGCTACTAAACAAAGATAAGTAATGTTTACATTCAATTCATTTGCATCCTACTTTCAAAATGTTACTCGTAGGTAATTTAGTAATGTAAAAGGTCGCAGATCATATTCTTGACCTTTCGCCTTCATTGTCATGTAATGTTGCACGTGCTGCATGGCAATATTAATACAATGTTGTTAAACTAAATCCATATACAAAGCAACACTTTATAGATAATGTGTCAACTGTTGTTTTTAGGTATTTGAATTCATCAATTAGTCCGGCAGCGTCTATTTCGTGAAAGAGATTTGTTTATTTAGTTCGTTACTTCTGGACTGTAAGTACTTGTTTTCTACGATTTGGGTTACTTACTATCATGAGTATTAATTATTATCATTTCTCAATTTCAAGTCCAATTACTAAAACAACAAATGTCACCTTTGCGTTTAACAAAGTATCACTCAGTTTACCAATAACATTCCATACTATTTCATCTTCTGTGGTAAGATTGGTGACTATAACATCAGCATGGTAAGATGGTGAGCATTCGAACCTTGAAGGAGGCTGGCACTCAAGTGCAAGAAACTTGATGATAGTAACTAGCCAGCCAATTACCGCAAAGTATACCGTCGATTTTACTTTACCGAAAGTCCAAGTCAAATATAGGAAGCAGACTTTCGATCTCGATAGCATTCTCTGCCATAGCATTCGCTATCACTACCACTGAAATATTATTATCTTGAAACTAAAAGGACGTTTTACCAAAATAATTAAGGAATAACTTAATTACTTCTCTACTTCGTCATCGCTATTAAGGTCTTACAAATAGTTATAACAATAACACCTGTGCAATGCCGGCCTGGTTTTATCGGAGTGGTGATATCATCCATAGCTGTTTGCTCAGATGATCGTAAACAGTGATCGAGTCAACAACCACTTGCGTCAACCCGATGAGCTGGCACCACTATATTAAGGACATGCTCACGTGCTACATGCAGCTTAATCTAGTTGATAATCTATATATTAAAAGAGAAGGCCTGACTCATTGACTCATCAACGCCCAGCCTTAACCCTTGGACCTAGAAAGCTGATTTTTTTCACAGATTTTGTTTTTAAGACGTAGATAAGGAATAAGAAAGGATTTTTCGAAATTCATCCCCTAAACGGGTTAAAACAGGGGTACGCGGGTGAAACCCCGTGGCGGAAAGCTAGTATCGCATATACCTGATACAGCCGGTGGATACTCTGAAGTACCATATCACCGTAATTTAGTTTATACACCACTGACTGTTTGTATTTACTACAGAAGAAAGTAATACAAAATTTATAGAAATCAATTTACGTTGATATTTTACAGATAGAGCAGTTATAATTCTAAGTTCTTTTTTTGTCGATATCAAAGATGTTATCTAATATTTGCTTATGACATTTTTTTAAATATATTATTGAATAGTTGTCATCATAATAAATAAATAAAGTAAGGTCTAGAAAACACGGTGCAAAATAAAAGTTGTGGCCTTAGTTATGATATAAGTTTTAGGGTTCCGAAGTTTCATTATGTTCATCCGTTCATCTGTCGTTACATATTTATTTAACTGAAAGGCCTATGTCGCGTAAGTGACGTCGGACATCGCGACGAAGGTCGTGGGTTCGAATCCTACAATGAGCTTGAGCTTTCGGTGAAGGAAAACATCGTGAGGAAACCATAGCACGGTGGTAGGGTACATTGTAGTACCCGTCTGGTTGGCTACCACCCTCAAGTTGAAAATCTGTCGCCAAGCACCTATCGGTGTGTTCCGACAGCTGCACTTGAGAGCCAGTTCCCATCTAGGCTTTGTGTGCTTACCACCTTCGGCCACATCATCACTTACCATGGTGAGATTGTGGTCAAACACAAGCTTATCCAGAATAAAAAATAAATAAAAAACTATAAATAATTACAACAAAGTTATGAATTGCATGAGTTACGTGTTCCCACCCCCTACAGTTCTGAAGGGCTGTAATTACTAGGAAAATTATCAAGTCCAATGAGAATCACGAGTCGAGCCATAATTCCATCAACTTTGCAACCAAAAACGTTAATAAGGCAAAGTACCTACTTTAGAACCCTAGGGTATGCCTGCATTTCACCGCATTATTGTAATTATAAAATTTAAGAAGATTTTTTTAAATCATTGAAGTTTACGACATTTTTATATAGACGAGTTAATAGTTAATATTAAATTAAATCGAGTGATATTATAAGAACTACAATGGCCTATAGGTAATTAAATCGATTCAAAGATACTTGAACAACAATTAACTAACATCAAGTATCTTAAGTAACACATCTTTTTCAAAAACGACTTCATGTGACCCAATAATGGTAAAACCGCCTCTATATTCATATATATAACAGTAATAGAGTACATGTCCTTAATGAGTACAAATACAACAGTGAGTCATGTTGCGCGGGCGCACGTTCATTCATTACACAACTGATAAAACTCACATTACACACACTACACTCGGTGTGTAACGTGTAACACCGACATCGTCAAATAACATCACTTCAATGTTCAGCTATTTGCGTTGTTTCATTTTGATGATTAATTTCCTTATTGATTTGAAGCAATGTATCGGAACAAATTCACTATTAATTATAAGACTCTGATTAGTACTATACAAAACATTTTGCACTTGTTGCACAGATAGCTTACACAACACTTTAGATCTAGAATTTATTTACTTTGATAAACCACTCTATCACAAAGGAAGAAAACACTAATCACAATAACTTCTCTTTACAAGACCTAAAAACCACAAGCACTTTAAATTTTACTAAGCAAAATATTATGTTGTTGCACAGATTGAGAATCCTTGGTACAGTTACTTCCTATTTGACATCACAATATTAACTGAACACAAAATTGTAACGGTACAAAATTTATAGGAAAATCACCCTCGAATTTATGCGAATTCCCTTACCTTTCCCACGTACCCTAATAAATACCTTTACACTTTGACCTTATTCATTGTCTGCAGAACCATTGTCTTGCAAATACTTCCGTGTCCCCCTGTCTATATTGCGCGGGAATCTTCTCGTCCTTTGCAAAGGTTAATGTTTCCTTGAAATCTTTAGATGGCGCCACCAAATGATACGACGGCACTTTTATTCCATTACCCTTTTTCAACTTTTAACAAAAAATATATCCGACTACAAAATAGGTTTGCATTAAAACTTATAAAATAGAAATAACGACATTATGTTGAATATTTTTTCTATGGTTATTAGGTACCTACTTTAAAGTCGGCAAAAATTCTATCATCTTTAATTGCCGACAATATTGAATAAAAAAAAAACAATAACGGTATTAAATAGATCATGATATTAATGTTATGGAAGCTAGAAGACCAGCTATTCTATGGTACAAAAAGAGAATCATCAAAATCGAAAATAAATCAATTAAGTAGTTTCCTCTTTTTAAAGTGTTATTTTGTGTGTGTGTCTCTTTTTAAATAATTTTAAGATTATTTATCTGTGTAAATACCTACTGATATATGGGTGTTAACAAAATACTAACCATAAACAGATTAATGTTCATTATCATTGATGATAAATGTATTTTAATGTAATGAATAGAAACAAAACAAACTATGAGATCATTGTTCATTTAACTTTACGGTGTGGCGGAATGTCAAACGACACGTGCTACAAACAAGTCAGTTATAATAATATCATACGAAAATATTTTGTACTAATTACTTGATTACATTTGATTTCAAAACCTACACTAAAATATAGTATTTTGATCGGTTCCAAGCATAATAAAGTATCACTTTAAAAAGAGGACTACTTCGAAAAATAAGTCAAATTTTTCGATTCATCTAAATAAAAGAAATATTATCAAACTATCAAAATCTTACGCCTTATACTGCAATGCGGGGTCGATGGTTTTCGTTTTGAATACTCATATTTTAGTGCAGGTAATAATCGTATAGTAAAAACATAGAACGGTGGACTTACAAATTCTAATCGAGCTACGAAAATCGTAACTACTATGCGTGCTATAAATTTCGTAGTACTTTTCTAGATACGACAGAAAATTAAACAATTTTTTAACGTTGTTTGAAATAGAATGTAACTGCTATTTGCATCAAGTAGAGGTATTTTGCCATCTATCCCATCCTTTATTCATCTAATCTGTAAAAACATTAATATTTGAATTAAGAAAAAAACTTTTTTTTTTCTTTTACACTATACTTTTCACTACGATTGCGAGAAAATAAAACAATCCAATACAATATGAAATATGTAGTTTATAATGTCTTTTTTTTGTTTCTTCTGTAGCCGCAACACATTGCATGCATTCTACCAGAGATTGCCGATTTTAGTTCCATTTTAAAAATTAAAATGAAGTTCTTTTTTTATGAAACAGTAATAAGTCGAGTCTTTATTCATGATTATTCTACTTATGATTAAAGACTTTTTCATTGTCATTTGACACACAAAATTTAAAAAAAAAAACTTTTTCCCCTAAAGGAAGAATTGCTATTTTTTCTTCGCTCTGGGACGCCACAATGACGGTCTTTTTAAGCAAGAGGAGTGAAAATATAATTTCTTAATTGGCAATCGTGACACGGTCTCAGATCACATGGAAATGTATGTATATCGTCGCGGCACTCAGCAGACGCCCGGTGTTCGCGGGCCGTGGGAACAGCGACAGTTGCGCGCGCAACTCGCACCACCTGCCCCCCGCGCTAAAAACACATTCGAAAATTCAAATTTGGAATGATTTGCTCGACCTTGGTTGTTTATATATTTTTTATGTTTTCAGCCAATAGAACTATGAGTTTGTAGTTGAACGAAAAGTTATATTTTATTATTAATTGATTTTAATATTAATTCAGAACTAATGTGTTGGCGTAATCTGAATTCAGCTTCCAATGATTCACAAAAAACAGAATAACTAACTAAAATTTACTGTGAAGAAAATTTTCTCTTATTTTACTTACGTATCATTTATTTTGTTGATAATATACGGGCTATTTGCTTTTCAGTTATCCAAACCTTTTCCATAAAACAAAAAGCCTTATCGTCCATGTTGAGCACGTAAAAAAACCGGTAAACGACAACGCATCCATAATACCGGTTACCTTATCTCTTTACAAGAGAGCATCATCCCATAGATCCGCTAAGTCCGAGAAAATTTTTTGTACACGCGTCATAGTCACCGTTGATCACGCGTAAGCGCACCCAGCGTACGCCATATGTCGCGTAGATCGTGGGAACGGATCCGCACGCTAACGCAATGTGTGCTCTCCACTCAACTGTCTTTTCTTCTTTTATCTACAAACAAAATTCTACCCTGATCTTACAGTATTACGACTGGAATTGGAGTGCCTGGCGTTTGTTACGCACATGCCCCTTATTCATTGTTTATTATTATGATTTCTCGGTGTCCAAGTACGCGTAAAAATGGCGTTTGTTGTATTTAGCTTTTATTAATGTTGTCTGGATTTTGCGAATACTAATGGAATTCTGGAAACGCTATGATTACCTACATAATATTGAAAATGAAATGAAAACCTTTTATAAAAAAGTATAATAATGTCATAATTCCTATTTCTAGAACCGTTCTGCATCATAAACTGTTATCATTTTTTTTATATTGTAACTAAAGATACAAAACCTTTTTACAGACGTTCCTCCTTGCTTGTCACACAAATATCACCTTTATAATGGCAAAAAAAGAATAAGATAGAGGGGTAAGACGCGCGCAACTGGCGCGAGCGATCGTGGGAACGCGACCAGTTTACAAATATAGAACGCCTTAGAAAAGGTGCAATTCCTTTTTTTGTCGATGGTTTTTATATTTTATAGTGGCCATACACACAAGTAAATGGATTTTGAAATTGGAACCCTTGGAATCTTATTTTAGAGATATTTTAATGTATTTAGCAAACAATAATGATTCCATTTAGTTTTTTTACCGTTACCATTTCTACCCACCCCTAAGATCTGCAATATAGAATTCCTAACTTCAAAAATTACTCAGAAATGATTAAATAAAAATGACACGGTAAAATCTAGTGGTAAATTAGTAAATTCGAGCAATTTAATGCAATAAAAAAATACTAACTACGCATTAAATACTGCTTTAAATAAAAGACAAATGCAAAACAAAATTATCCGAAAACATAAGAATTTACCACAAAAACTATCCAATAAGATTCCCTAGCATCGTGACGTCAATCAATTCACTTTTCACAAGCAATTCCACACTTAACCCTAGATTCGGTGTGCATCTGCCATTACAAAAGAAACCCTCACATTATGCTGGCACGTATTTTTTCTTGACCTCAATCGGCCTTTATGCCCAAGGGGCGAACCGTGGGAACGATCTTGCACAATCCCCCGTTTCCTTGGCCATATGCGACAGAAAAAAGTGCAATTATTTATTCCCCCTCAAAGAAAAGGGGAGTTGTGAGAACGTGACCTAACAATGCGCTTCCTGGCTTACGACACACAATCTCACTACTGCATCGTAACGTAATTTTCACCCTTACGCTTAGAAGCAAAGGTGTCACATTTCTTTAAACTTTTCTTTAAAGTTCAAAGCTTTACAAATAATCTTCTATAGTTGTTACAAAATTTCATTCCATTCGAAATTCGACTCTACATTGCTACGGTTTCGTTCTATTTTTCACGTAGTAAAAATGACAACATACGTTTTTCCACACGAAAATGTGTATTCCTCAATAGTTGTGTATAAACTGAATAGCATTACGCGTGACCTTTTAACATAGTCGATTGTATGAAAATGATAATCGATCGCGCTCCGTTAGTTATTCGATTCTTTTGAGAAATTCTCGCATACACGCGTTGGGAGAAGGTTGGGAGCCTATTGTTGCAGATTTTTTACATTGTTTCCTTATATTATTTATGAACTTAATTAATATACGAGTTATTTACGATGTATAATCAGGGTTGTGCGTTAATTAAATTAAGATTGGTGTATAGATAACGGGCACGTAGTAGCAAGGCAAGACGATAAGGGTACCGTACTAGTCGTACTATTCTGTGCAGTATCGTATCGCGATGCAAAGTGACGCTATCGTTGGACACCATTAGCGTCGAACGTGGTTTACGTCGTGTAGTACAAAATTAACAAACGCAGTTTCAAAATGTGGTTTATCTATCTGTATAACTGTAAATTATGTAAAAGCCATCAGCGGCATACAATTCTGCTGAATTTATAAAATATGGTAATCGTAAATGTAAAACAATACGGAAATTAAAAAAAAAACCTATAATAATACTTGCATCTCCGGGTTCTTATACAGGGTGTCCGGTAAGTACTACGACAAACTTAAGGGGAAGATAGGTGGTTGGGTCACCTACCAAATATACTAAAATCACCTCAGTAAAAAGTTCACCATTCTCGAGATATGTCGATATTTCAGATTTTTATGTATTGATTTTTGAATTTTAGATCTTAAATATCTTGAAAATGGTGACACTTTTACTAAGGTAATTTTCGTATATTTGGTAGGTGACCCGCCCACCTATCTCCCCCTTAAGTTTGTCGTACTTACCGGACATCCTGTATATTCCTTTGCCAGTTTTCGTTCATTTTCATAAGAAATTACTTTACTTTTGAAGGCTGACTTCTAAACCGGTGGTAACTTCTGTAGATCGACCTTCATAGGGCCTAAACTGTTACATAATCATGTTATCGCAACCTTGATGAAGATATTGAAATCATAGTGATACAATCTTGTATGTTCGTATCGCTTCCGCATGGCCC
Organism: Ochropacha duplaris; assembly: GCA_951361185.1. Taxonomy (NCBI): domain Eukaryota; kingdom Metazoa; phylum Arthropoda; class Insecta; order Lepidoptera; family Drepanidae; genus Ochropacha; species Ochropacha duplaris. The sequence goes on along the minus strand of OX592704.1, from coordinate 7,971,236 downwards.
ACGTAGCTTGCGCTCGACGCTGCGGCGCGGCGCGGCGGTGACAGCGCACGCGCAGCACACGGTTAGCGGTCGGGGTCGCACGCGCATGACAATGTCACGATAATGCGCGCGCACTGCTGCCATTCTATTTACAGCGTTTATGGTAGGGGAGGCAATGATGCTAAATTTGTAGTTACTCGAGCGTCTTTGGGACCTACTGGAATTTGAAGATTAGGTGGAATAAAGAAAAAAAGGTTATGTGATATTTTCTCCTTCAGCGGTGGGGGGAGCGTCTACAGGGTTTCAAAAATGTAAAAAAAAACAGTCACCAAGAAATACTCGAGCGCGTCAGATATTAATAGGGTAGTCGCGCCACGTCTGTCTGATAACGGAAACATAATAATCTGCCGTTTTGCGTGGTGGGGGTGGCCGTACAAAGGGGTCGAAAATATTTAAAAAAAATATTTACTCGAGCGCGTCAGACATTGATAAGGGATGTTAAGTGAACCCTCCAGTAGCTCCTATTTTAAAGACTGACGATTTGGACGCGACCATCAGTCAGGGCTGATTTTTGAAAATGCAAAAAAAAATCGTGACCTTGATTTACTCGAGCGCGTCAGATTTTTATACAGGCGGTTCTTCTTGATGGCCTTGTTGTACTGACCCATAATCTGACAATTATGTTGAGGGATTTCCTTAATCTGACGGTTTGAAAAAAAAAATATATAAAAAATATCGAAATCTCGAAAATGGTTCAAGATATCGAAAAAAAATTTGCATAAAAGTTGTAGAGAATTTAATCTTCTACAATATTTATTTTGAATACATATACCAAAAAACCCATAGGAAACGAGATATTTGCAATAAATTATTTTTTGACCTTTGACCTTGAAAAATCAGTAGTCGCGGGCACCCTAAGATAAGTAGCTTTTGAGTCAAGTTTTACGGTGTCAAAATAAAGGTTTATACAAGTTAATAGCTGACTATCTCTCATTCTGAGGTGAAACTCATCATATTCCTGGACTATACACTTAATAATAATTTTAGCTACTTCGGCTTGTGCAAATCGGCAGATTAAGATATTTACGTGATTCGTGACTAATTTCCTTCAAAATAAAAAAAAAACTAATCGCGCTCGAGAAAATCCAGGTGTCGTTTTTTTTTTGCAACTTTGCGAGTCTCCAATTTTCTTTCGTCACGCCCAAATTGTCAGATTATTGAAATGTACACTATTTTGCATGTAACTAACTTACCTTACCTTAATCTGACGCGCTCGAGTATTTCAAACCATCGATTTTTTTTTACTAATCTGACGGGCTACCCTATACGTTCGACACTACATAGAGGGCTCAGATTTGGTGAGAGTACTTCACAAGGTGCAAGGTTGCCCCCCTTATGTTAATCTGCCGCGCTCGAGTAAATCCCGAAATCCCCTATTCGCCTCCCCTACCATTATTGTTTACCTTCTATTCAGATAAAGCTTGTATAGTTTTTGTGAAAGGTACGCATATATTTATTCGGTTTAAATTAAATAAAAAACTGCTTTGTTTTATTTTGAGAACGATTTTTTGTAATCTAACTTTTTTTTTACTTTGTAAACTCTAGTACCTAATTCTTATTTTACTAACATAACTAATATATTAATGTATTGCATCTCGATTAATTTAAAAGTAAATACGTCAATCATTGAAACATTACATCTGAAAGAAGCAATTAATGGCCAGTATCTTTTCCTATATTTAAACAGAAGTTGATAAACCACGACATTATCTCGCTCATCACTCAAGATCAAGTTGCATCATTCCTACGTTTACCACTAGATGGCGGTTGTTATAGTGTATTAAACGCTATAAATCTTGGACAAGTGATTTCATCGGCCTTACTATCAACTGGATTCTACAACTAGAATGTCATTCCTTGCGACCGTATTACCAAACTACTCAAACCTATTAATATTGTATTAAATCCAACTGATCCTTGAACTAAGCAATACGATAGCTTTTATGTGGAGAAAGCTGAAATATCTAGAAAGTTTAGCAACCAAATGTCGTATAGGTAAGACATTTATTGATTCCCTTTACTTTAGACAGCGTATAAAACGCGTTTACGACGTGTGGGCATACCCCTTTAGTTTTGCACAATCACTGCGGTTAATTATTATTTGATCTGCACTGATGGGTGATATCTAGACTTGACAGAGCCTGTTTAACATGCTTGACTTCCTCTGGTGTTGTTGCATAAAGCTAATCGCCTTTTTGACACTCGTCGTTATTCTAGAGAGTTGCCATTTCATCTGATTGTCCTTTCACTTTCCACTTATCTAATTTTCTATCACGTATTGAAGTTTCTAAGGATTTTTATGTTGGTATTGGCATTATGACAAAACCATCAATTTAAATGGTAGGTAGGTATGAATTCATTAGTATTCAGAAATCAAGGCTTATTCGATTAATCGATCGCACGTGTGGCCCAATACTAGTTCTGCAACTTAGCCATCTACGGACATATGAGAAACGATTTTCCTTACTACTTCGAATACAACTTTTAAATAACCCAAAGTGACATTACTCAACCGGACAGTCCGAAAAATACCGCCATTTCCGCCACTTTCATTGCTTTAAAGACTTCAAATAGCATTTTGAAATTGGAACGTGCTGTGCGGGCACTTTATTTCATTGGCACGAGTGTCCGGAGCGGAGTTGAATCACGCGCAGGCGAGCGGGGTGCGGGGTGCGACGTGCGGGCGCGCGGGCGGGGCGTCTGGCTCGAGCGCGGACCGTGGGAACGATCTGCCTTTAACGTGTCGCACGTGCTCGAGACGCTACCAATGTTGCCACGAGAGAAAATGAGACGCACGACGGCTACCTACTACGTCCAAGAAGGAGAAAGATTCTACATTCAAATGAAAGCAACAAAAAGAAATACAATAAAATAACGAGAACCAACAATAATTTGTGAGCGTTCGAAATCTGAAGCGTGAAAGGGACAGAGGCGGGTATTATATTTATTCGAAAGTAAGAATATAATTGTAATGGAGATGTTGATTTATCGGCGAGGTGTTGCCGATGCCGGCGAGAGTCATCCGCGTCGCTACTGTATTTAAGAGCCGTTTGTTATTTTGCAATTGCCAACCAGTCCGGCCGGACTCATGATTACAATGGAATAAATTGGTGGCGAGTCGTTTATTAACGTCGTTTAATATGATAACTTGCGGTTCCAGTTGTGTTAAAATGACTCCTAGTTGCGCAGTCTTTTTTTTATGTGCATGTAGATAGGGTAAACAAGGAAGGTAATAAAAAATACCTCCTTAGTCGACCTTTGGCACACCATGTGCTGTAGCATGTGGCAGAATCTCGGCAAAACGTATCGGCTATCGGTTAGGTCAAGTTACATGCAAAACGAGAACATTTGGTGGCCACACTTAGGCTCTGGGGTTGGCCAAATGTTGCAAAAAGTCAACCATTGAGGGCCCGAAGTCAGTGAGCCGTGAACCCACTGGCCTGTAAGTCCGACCTTGCAGCGTGATTAATAAATTATAGTCCGAGAACCGAAATTATGGTAGGCACCAATACTTTTTGGCAGGCATGATTATGATGAACTTTACATATAAAATCATTGAGACATGGGATGAAAATATATAAGTATTACATTAGATGATAAAATAGGTTCTTAAGTAGGAGAAAATAAAAAAGCGTGGAATTTTTATTCAATTGTTATGTCATTGTTTGAATGGTACCTACGGTCGTACCACTTAAAAACCAACAGGTTAACAACTGACTACAATGAACAATTTGAAATATGCCCAAGAAAAGTAATTTCAAAATCCTATTTATTCTAGTCTGCACAGGTCTCCCATAGAACCCTATAATCTTAAACCTGACCATAAACCTCCAGACAGTGGTGACTGAAATGCTGTTGGTAATGAGAAAACATTACCAAGTTATTTCTAATTAATAAGCACCAAAACAATGATCACGTGGCGCCTTAAAATGACAAAATCAAAAACCACCCTCGAAGCATACCATGTAAAGAGTGACGTAACATAAGAAGTGTTTTTGTTAAAATCAATGAAACATGAGCATCCCATCCGGTCTTCGGCAATAAGATTTAATAGACTGACCTACATGGTGGACAATACCCATGCAAAAAGTGACTGACCATGCACTATCATTCCGTCAAACTTTCGGCCATATTTTTAAGAGTATAAGATTGAAATCAGAATAACCGTTGCGGGATTTATTGAAGTCTCGGGATGAGCAATTTTTATTGTTAATTCAACTATAGATGTATTCATTGGTTTGAACGTAACTAAATTGCGAACATCCGGGGTGTCTATTGATGTAGTGGTTATTATCTGTTAGCTATTGGTACAGAACGTAAGAGGAAAATTACTTTGTCCTCTAAGAAGCAAAGTTACGCAGTTACAAGGAAGTGCGGTACACTTATGTGTTCGTAGAAAGGACAAAACGCTTGTAACGAGATACTTTATAGGTACTGTTAGCTCGAACAGCTTAAGCTCTTGTTTATGTTCGGCTGAGGTCATCTGCATCTAGGTCTAGGATAAAGATTGGACCCAATTCATTGCCAACAACCATGCGCAATCTTAGTTTAAAGCAATCTCAGTTTAAAATTTATAAATATACTAAGTATGTTATGTTGATCTTACTAATATTATAAATGTGAAAGTTTGGATGGATAGATGGATGGATGTATGTTTGTTACTCATTTACGCCAGAATGGCTAAACGGATCTGAATAAAATAATGGTATAGAGATAGATTATAGTCTGGAATAGCAGATAGGCTACTTTTTATCCCGGGAAAATATAAGATGCCTCGTGAACGCGGGTGAAACCACAGGGGAAAGCTAGTATTAAATATATTGATAGTAAGACACTGTTATTTGTGTTACTTCATATCAGGGATGTTTTAATAAAAACACTGAACGCTTAACTTCATAATACCTTTATAATTACTTCAAAATATGCCTTTTACAAAGCCGTTGTAATTTTGTGTAGGAAACCAACGCTACGGGTGCTACTGCAATGACATCTCTGCGTGATACTAAATACAGTTACCATCGCCCAGCTTTATGTATTTTTAATATCAATATTAAACTTATTCAGGTCGTTGTTATGCCACAAAGAGCCCAGAAACGCGGGTGCTTTACTCGGATGTCTCCAAATTAAGTAATCAACCTTACATTACCTTAAAATAAAGTTTACATAAAACCTTTCACTGCCTGCGGCATAAAACCGTGGGGCGTTATTAAAAGTATAATTTGCATGGTAAATTATACGACATTTACAGAGATTCAGTGTTCGTACTGTTACCTTGTTTATTGTAACCATAAAATTGGGCATACAATGTTTGCGGTGTATTTATAACACATTTTAATGGTTCCTGCTTAAAAAGTTTCGTATAGATTCTTTTCACATAGCTGTCCCCTGGTTTCACCCACGTTGACCTTATCTTTTCCCGGGATAACAAGAATCATATGTTTCATTCCAGGATACGATCTACCTGTGTGCCAAGTTTCATCAAAATCCGTTCAATTGTTTTTGCGTGAAAGAGCAACAAACATCCATACATCCATACAAACTTTCGCGTTTATAATATTAGTAGGATATTACATTGAAGAACTTCTGTCATACTACGATTTGAGCGTATTTTTGTGACTTGAACTTTTCCCCTCCGAGCGCAAATAACAATGCATTAGAAACACTTATAAATCGATTAGTAACATTAAATTTGTAATTAAATTATTGCAAAGTATTTCGTCCTAATAATATTTAATAACAGTATTTTTATAACCCTATTTTATGATTAGACGTAGCGTTAACTAGCACAGATGTATGTAAATAAGATCTCTCCGTAGCAATCATCGTAGGCATAATTTTGACGCGACTCAATAAATTGTTTTTACGCTTTTTTACAGTGCTACGAAGCTACATGCTACGACGCGCTATCTACGAGATCTATCCCGCATGGCATCTCGCTCTAGCGTGGTATAGCTGCGCCGGTCTCGCGCGTGCAGTGCACGTGACTCGGCGTCCCGCTTGCACCCGCGCGAGCACTTCCTGCGCGCGCGCCTTCAGCCCGAGCTCGACTGTGGGAAAAGACGGCAGGTGTTATGCGGGATCGTGAACAACCACGCATTACCATTCACATTATTCAACAATAAATAATAATAATAAGAAGCCGTGGAGCGAGTGGCGAGCACGCGCAACGCGCAACGTCCTCGCCGCGCCTCACATACTAATGGGTGAAGCGTGCATGTGTGTGTGCGTCTTAGTTTATTGTTTAGTGTGCGTGTCTCTTATGAGATATGGTAGTGGATGTATTTTTTACGGACGCTTCGTGTGGGCGGGCGCACGTCACGGATTTAACTTAGGATTAACTTTCGTTAATTGTTTTGGGATACTTTTTGATGTTTCGACTAATTGATTTTTATATAGGTACTGAACTGTGTATATCGCCGAGAATACTTGTTTACGGCATTGTTTTATATCGATACAAGTAACAATCGTACTTAGTTTTGTATTTTTCCATGCAAATAAATTATTACATTCATTCATGCTTTACGCACGACGTTTTCAAGGCTTCTATTTAATTACCGCGCCTGAGTAATAAGGGCTATTTCATGCACAAGATATGTTACGTACACATGCATACCTGAACACTTACTAGTGCTGTGTGAATTATACACAGATCAGTCCATTCATGCTTTAACGCGATAAAAAATTGAAGTTCCCGCCCCGCCTCTTTGGTGAACAGTAATAATTCGGATTACTGAATTAAGATTTTATTTTAAGAATTTATTGCGATATTATCTTCAAATGATTAATATTAGGAACACTCTTAATTTTTTTCATTGATCGCTTTAAATATGCAGTAAACTTTAAACAACTAAATTTATGTAAAAAAAATGGTAATTGAAGAGTTATAAAGTATAACCATAAAAAGTAATTAACTGAATAAAAATCCTAAAACTATAATTAGATGCCAATAAAAACATCGAACCCAATTTGATAATGAATCTGCTTAATAAAATTGCACACATTAATTTTTTTATTACTTTACTTTGTTTATTTTTATTGTCCCCTTGCAACTTGTTAGCAACCTCTTGACAATTTCATCAAATCAATAAACAGAACATGTCTCTTGTAAAAAGAACTTCACAATCAATGGCGCCTGCATATTAATTTCGACGTTCAATCCTTTAAACTACAACAACAACTTTAGTTTTCCATAAAAATTACAATCTTACAACTCTAAATTGTAAGTAGTAAGGATCAAAATCATTTGATTTTTGAAATGTCAGCGTGTAAATGAGATTCCATTTGACTAATATAAACGGATGGGACAAGTATGATGACAGTAAATTAATAACTAAAAACAGGGCCGCAACTTTATTCTTAAAATCGAATCGATTTGTCCATCACAAAGTACTTTCGTAATACTATTATTATGATTTTTTGTAAACTTTTTATTATTGCCATCTATGCAGCGTTAAGAATCTATAATTATATCCAATATGAGTAATTATGTTAGCTGTACGTGTAAGTATACATACTGTGGCAAAATCGTGACTTAAAGGAACGAAAAGACCACCATATCGGTCACGCATCGAGCAATGCCAGTAATTGAACATCATTATACACTAAGTATGTCAAATAATTAAAAAAAATAAACAAAAATTAAGATATGCCACTGTACGGTTGCGATTCAGTTTTGCAGACGAAGATGGGATATCACGAACGATTTTGCGGTCTTGAAAAATAAACTGATGTAGGTATATAGTTGCATTAGTCGCAGATAAAAATACTTGTATTAACAAATCAGAAAAATACGATGAATATATTTTATAATAAACATATTTTTTAAAAGGTGTCGATAAAAAGATCTTAATAGTTAATCGGTTTAGCCATCTTGGTAGCCAGTTTCATCGTTTTTATAAGTTATAAGGAAAACCTTCGCCTGAAATGTTGCAATAACAGCATTTACATCCGACCACTTCAAACATTTCATCATCCCATCACCATTTGTATCTCATAATAATTTTATAATTACCGTTTTTTCATTCATAATTTGATAGTTTATAGCTATAATCAAACAGATCGTGTAAGAACCGAGTAAGAGCATTTTTATTGCTTACTAGCTATCCCCGCGGTTTCACCCGCAATCGCAGGATTAATAACAATATCCTGTCTTACTCAAAGTGCACAATGCTTCAGCCATTTTGAGATTAGCCCGGACAAGCAGACAAAATTAAAATAAAACCACGTTGGTTTTGGTTTTTGACCAAAATGCCTCGGTTTCGAAATCACAGACATACACTTCAGTTTTATTTATTTTTATATTAGATAAACCTCGAGTGCATACTGACGATTAAAATATTAAATGCTTCCCAGATTACTAAGTCCTATCATTAAGTTGCTGTAGTGTGTAACTTTATTATCTATAGGGTAGGGTCAATTACGCTATACATAACTAACTTCGAAATAATAATAATTGTCTTTAAGAGCGATTATTGTTTAATCAGAAAAAAAAATTAGAAAAATAATATGTTATTGATTATCGATAAAAAAACTCCTCGTTACTATATCAACCTCTATAGCCTATAGATTTTACCTAGCCCTTTGCCTATCTCGAACAAAGGATTACTATGAATGAATTAAACTATTAAGTTTAAACTATTGTGCTTCAACTGAAACAATTACGAATGATAATATGAATCACTCTTTATCGGCAATCATAATTTAAAACTACTACATAGCAACCTACTTGGTAGGTCTGCAACCTTAAAATTATCTGAAGAATAAAGCTGTAACTAAGCTCACAAGCTCTGCATATTAATTTTTCTATCTCGGAGAGGAAATGAAGTGAATAACCAATCATAAAGACAAGATTGGTGGGTAATTGCTCCAGCGCAAACATTATGCTATTGGTCTTACAATGTGTTTGAGAGTTCCACTTAGAGTACCGCAGATATGGCTCAAAAACCATTTATTTGAGAATAGTTTGGATTTTCATCTTTAAAAAAAATTCAAAAAATTAGCCTTCTGCACTCCTTCTTCATATACATACACTTTTACTGTAGAAAATTTCATAAATCCTAATATTTTTTGTAAAAGATTTTTCTTCACGTATTAATTAATTTAAATTAAGTAAAAAACGAAGTGTACGGAATTTATAGACCACACGAACACACTTAACTGTTTTTTTATTAACATAACCTTGATGTTTCATATTTTATCGATAAGCACAGGAAATTACTATAATACGTTAACAGAGACTGAGGTTATTAAAGAAATTGTAGTTGCGACATTCAACGTCGGCGATTGTGGGCGTTTGTCGCAGCCAAACAGCCATAATCTTGTGACTACTTAATTTACTTTAATGCCAGACGCACCTATACCTGCAGGCGATTTTTTAGTATTTTTTTTTTAAATTACCATTTACTTGTAGGTAAATCTTGTACGAAAATAGTATATTTCATTACAAGTGCGGAAAGGCTGTCATTGCAAAGAATTCCGACAAATGTTTACCCGAGCCGAGGCGCAGCCGAAGGCGAGGGTTGACAGACGGAACAAGTTGCAATGACGGTTCCGCAAGTGTACTGAACGACTATTTTTAATACAGTTGCGAAAAAATGAAGCAATTTAATAAAATAATAAAAACACAATAAACTCAACTAACTAATCATTTATTTCTTATAAAAGTTATAGTACACATGTACATTGAAATTGGTACAGTTTTTTAAACTTACTGGGGAAGTTTTAGGTTGCATATTTACTGTTTGAGACAAACTATTATTAATTTCGTATGATTTCATTCACGTTCATGTATATTTGTCATACAATGTTTGTGCAATTATAGTGATTCCGGTGGTGTTAATTAAAAAAAAATAGGGTCGAAGTTACTCATTTTGTGCAACAAACAACTAAACTCGCAAAGAAAATTTCTGGAAAATGGCGCCAACCGTAGAATATAAGCAGAGTTTTTTTTTCTTCACCCAAAGGGAATAATCCATACAGCTTAGTCTTCAGTATATTTTTTTTATTGATATGAAATGAAAATTAAACTTAATGAGATGAAATGAAACCTAACCTAACTCATTCAATTAAATCATTAAATCTGATATTGAAATAAATTAGTAGCTTCTTTTTAGAAATATACGTATTTGTATGAATCACAAAAACTCTTTAGTAAAAACTTCATGGTTGGTTTTTCTTTTTAATAGACATTATTTTGACAGTTGGGAAAGAGACGCACTAGTTCGGTAAAGGTAAAAAAAAAGCACTAGTATGTAATAGCCCACATCCCGAACGCTATACGTCCCTGTAATACACCACTTTTTGAGCAACTGTATTAAAAATGTATAAATGAACTTGAATACATATATTTTTTGGTATTTCTGTATCTTTAAGGCGATGATAGCTCAGTGGTAGTGACGTCGGATATTGCGGTAAAATATAACACATGATATCGTAGAAAACAATACATTTTCAACAGATTTTATTTCAAAAATAAAGAACATACGAGAAAAGAAGATAATTATATGATAGTACGCACAACATCATGACTCGTGACGCAAACCCAGCTCGTATCCGTGTTTTTTTGTATTTGTCAAAACAATCGAAACGCATTTGCATATCTAATTAGCATACATTTGAATATTTAAGGATATCATGTTGTCTAATAATAGGTAGGTACCTAAACGGAAATTCCTTATTCCACTAACATTAAAATGTGAATGACTGTGTTTTTGTTTGTTTCTTAATTATCACCCCATAATGGATAAATGAAATATGGCACGTAAATTGATCTGTCCTGAGATAAACAACTTATTAAACAAAAATAGCAGCCTCGATATACATTTCCAGTCGCTTGTCTCTTTTCGTAAATGTATACTGAACGACACTAAAATTAATTAATTAAGTACCTAAGTTATTATATTGAAATTTGTTATTGTAGTTTGTAGTCTAGTTAGTGAGTAGCAATAGTTTTAGCATCTCATAGTTTATATGCATGTTGTGTTTGCCTATCATTAGCTGTGTACATTAGACTTAAGAGTATTGTTTTTAATTTTACTTATCTTGGTGTACCAACTGTTGGCAAATCTTTTAAATAAAATAAAAATAGGATTCTGTTTACTAAGGCCAGCATAAGATACCTCCAGAACGTGGAGTTTATAGTGGTTATAAGAAGTGGGCTTGATAATTAGAGCTCTATAATAATAGCCTGGGATATTTACACATTGGGATATTATCACACACGGCAATATGATCCCAAAGTAAACAGAGTTATTAGTCCTGGAAGGGGATCGAACCCACAACCTATGGCATGACAAGTAGTGTATCTTACCAACCACACCCCACCGGTATAATCATGGATCTGCCTGAACAGCATGATTAGCCTTGCTTAAATATCTTGCAAATGAACTTAAAAGCAAACTTGTAGGTACATTCCTTTTATTGAAAACTAGCTGTACCCCGCGGTTTCAACCGCGTTCCGTGGAATCTTATCTTTTCCCGGGATAAAAAGTATTATATCTCTTATTTTAGGATATAATCAATTTGTGTGCCAAGTTTCATCAACATTTATGAGTTCACGCGGTCCACAATTGGTACATACACGCTATTTTCTTAATTTTTCTCTCCATTCTTTCTACAAAGTATCAGAAAACTTAAAAAAACAAAACGAAGCAGTAAAGTAGTTCTCAAGTTATGGCATGACCAAGGAAAATAGGGATTCATTTTATATAATAACTATATCTAGATATGAATTGATGAAATCAAAAACTCAAATCCTAAAGGTGGCGCCAACGGGTTATAACTTTGTACCCGAGTTTATATTATACAGAAACCTGTAGTTCCTCATTGCACGTGTTATATATATTACTGTAATATAAAGGTAGCTAAGAATGAGTAATATATGACTGTTCTATACTCAGTGAATTAATTAAACTTTATTGGAGTCCGCGATGTTTATACAATCTTGATAAATAATAAAACATGGTTTATAGCAGCAATTGAATATACATTTTAACGCAGGTATGGGAATACAATAAAGTTGAAGATCTATTCCTGTTACAATCACGAGTCTATCGAGTAGGTCTCTTTGTACCTAATTGTAGAATGTACTGTTGTTTTCCTCAGTGAATAGGTAAAATTTTTGTAAAATCTTATCACGATAATGTGGATAATTGATAAACAAAAACGCCTAGAAGGAAACTGGCAAAAGTAGCCGCTGGAATTCACTGGTATATAGATTAAGACCACATTAATTTAAACTATAATAATATATAATTCACACATACCTATTTCACTATTTACATGAGTTGAACTAAGGCGTCTCCTAAAATGCAGCACTCATTACATAATCTCTTGTTTTTTTTACATAATCAGAAACAATATTCATAAAACTTCCTGCAACCCGTGCCGAATGTTTCATATTACGTAATATAAATTTACTTACATAACGTGTTGATCAAATGACGTCGATGAATTAATTCGTGACTCTAATACCACAAGAATAACTATAAAGGTGTTACCAGTTATTTTCCTTTTCTCGAGACAAAGTAAACTGGATTCATAGACAACGCCGCACTTCGTAGTCATTACAATCATAGATCATCTTGTAAGATTCTTAGAACATCGTCTATGAGTTTGTCAAATAGATCTATTAAGTATGAATCTGATCGTAGTGCGAATGGTTCCGTCGGTAAATTTGAAATTACAGAAAGTGAATGCTGAAGAAAATAAACGCTAGCAACTCACTTCGAAAAAGTATCAACTGAAATTGCTTACCTATACGAGTATTACCTTTTTTTTTTTTTTTATGTCACAAGTGACAACGAGGCAGGCGGGTCACCTGATGGTAAGTGACAACCGTCGCCTATAGACATTGGCAACACCAGGGGATTGCCAACGTGTTGTACACCTTATTACAATGCCTTAAAGGCGAACTGGCTCTCAAGTGCAATTGCCGGAACACACCAACAGGTGCTTGGCGACAGATTTTCAACTTGAGGGTGGTAGCCAGCCAGTCGAGTACTACAAAGTACCCTACCACCGTGCTGTTTCCTCACGATGTTTTCCTTCACCGAAAGCTCAAGCTCATTGTAAGGATTCGAACCCACGACCTTCGCCGCGGTATCCGACGTCACTTACCACTGAGCTATCATCGCCTTAAAATTGTATTACCTACAAAATTTAGGCCGGTTTATATTATTTCAAGGAAAATGGGTATTCTATTCATAACTTTGTTTAACTAATTAAACAACGATTTCACTTCAGACTTTGGCTTTGGTTTTGTCTAACTACAATAAAGCTATGGTAAGCAATGTGGCTGAATAATAACTTCATCATCAAAGAACCAAATTACGGAACCCTAAAAAGAAATGACCGGTAGTGATTAAAGAGATTATAAGATAGGTGTTTGGTTAGGCCGACCGACCGGCACTCGGCCGCGGGCGAGTGGTAGCGGTCGTGTCCGAATGATTATAGTGAATTAATATACGAGTCGTAAATACGTCAGAGCTGCCGATAACCGGCTGTGTAGCAGTGATATTAATCAGTGACAAATAGGGTTGCCTCTTGCTCGGAAAATAAACTAATGCAAAATTGTTGCCATGGATTTTCGGATTGAAGAACATATTACCCATTTTATTGTACCTAATAATTCTTGTTTTCTTGAAAACTGGGAATAAAAGACGCTGTCGCGTCTCTGGTCTGTCACGAAAAAAGTTACCTATGCAGAATTTGTTGGACATCATCTCCACAGTCATACCACGTCATTAGTACCTACATACACTATATGGCAGATCGCTGACGTAACTGATGTTTGAAGATGACGTCCTACTATTTTAAAATACAGTTAAGTCAAGAAACATAAATGGAGTCATGTTTTCCTAAAAAATACGTTCAAATGATAGATCCCACGAAATCAAACAAAATTGGTCAAATTGCAGCACAAATATATATGATTTTTCGATATGATCGTAAGAAAATGTAGCAACCCTATTACATTGACGGACTGAGGTCCGCGCTGTCGGACGACGACGGACTCTCATCTCAGGTTATTACTTTATATGCAATCATGTGTACTGTATAATTGTAACAAGGTTACACAGATTAATTAGATAAATGAGTCTGTATGATTAACTGCCTATTTACTATTATAGTTATTAGATAGGTAACTTCCTTGAGTATGCGTGCGTATTGATTATGTCCATAAGTAATTACTGTATTTTTCCTTTGAATGAATTATAGAATACTTTTATCTATTTATTACACTTTGACATTGTATTTTACTGAATTTAACACTCCGGAATGAGACGGTCGTCCCAAAACAACGTTAAAACAGAACATTATTCCAGGAATCGTAAATCAAGGAAGATCTCACCTTGTTAAAAAAATGTTGCCGTCATTCACGTTGATGAGCTTAGAAAATTAATATTACTTAAGTACAATTTAAATTTTCACCTTAGAGTTCATTTCGATAATAGGATGTGACTTCTACACCTAACCCATTCTTATATCATAGTCAAAATTAAAACACTTACCCATGAATCGTAGGCTCGTATCTGACGTTGCCCGCAAGCAATAATTACAATGAGCTAGTACCAAAAAAATATAAATTATCACAAAAAGGTTGCTGCTACTGGATGTTCGATGACTCAGTATAATAACAGTCTTTATTCTATATCTTTGAGTTTGAATTTAACTTTTAAAGTCCGCCCAATAGTTAAAGAGTTATTATGGAGTTTGGAGGAATTGGTATTTAAAAGTTATAAAATTGATGTGTTTTTATTTATAGTTAGTGAGTTTTTACAACCTTAAAAGCGTATATTACTTGGCTGTGAAAAGTGTGCGTGACTCTCCCTGAAAATTAGTTGAAAAAAGATAGATTGTATAGTTTTTAAGATTTGAGAACTATTATGAGTCAATTGAAATATATTCTCTAAAATCACTGATTGAAAGACTCTATTCTTTAAGAAATAAGTACAATAAAAAACAAACGTAGATTTAATGCTGATTAAAAATTCTTTTTAACTACATTGTCATAATAATTACGTACTATTTAGTAACTACACAGTCTTTCTTCTTTCCGCCTTCCGGAAAACAGCCGTTCGAATTCACAGCCTCATATGTCATCGGATCACTTCGTAGAATACCTACATTATGTTAAAAAGAGTTTATCTTATTTTAACTCAACCCTGAATGTATGACGAGGATTCAAAATCATGAAACTTTTAATAGTTTTATAATGGCTATACAGAAATGGGCAAAATATGTTTTCCTTCAAACTGTTATTAAAAGCCACATTAACGTTAAATTCATTCGTGATAATTATTATTATACCAACCGTGAAATCGCGGTGACACCACAAAGCTCTTTCATAGCTCGTCCAAGGAATTACAACTAAAATTGGCCGTAAAATTTAGGCAAGAAACTTCAATAAAATATGACATTGTGATTTTTAACGTTATTCTCTATTCAAGCAGCCTCTCGAGCGGCATCACAAAGGTTTTTAAAGTATTTTATTATTTCTGGTGTGTCCCTGACCATCTTAAGTACCCTAAACTACAAGAGGCTCGTTTGTCGGCTCTAGCACGTGGATAGTTCGCGCTTTTAACAAGAAAAGGGTTTTAACTTAGAGTTGTTCCAAGAATTCAAATAACACAGACAATGAACAGTCTTTATGGGTTTGGTGACTTTTGCGGAATAAAAAAAACATTTCACAAAAATTATCTCCTATTATAACAATTATATTCCTTTACCGGAACATAATTATATTGAATGAAGGAATTAAAACAATAGCACGAGATCCAGAGTTAGAATTAGACATGCACGTAGAAAAAAATATACAAAATTGATTCTTGAATTACATAATAAGAGAATATCTCAACCACTCGAGAGGGTAGTGTTTTTCAAAGAAGAAAAATAAGCCTAGGTACGTGTGAATTACATGGTATTTGAATGCTCCCTTACTATATCTGCCTGTTCCACTTGCTTCCTCATTCAGTTTATCCGCTAATACCCATCTGGCCGAAGTTCTACCCACACTTCGTGCATACCCATTATGTTTCATTCATTTGTTGTGTATACAAACGATTTCACTACAATTTGTTTATCCTATCAATTTTTGAACGTTCCGCAGAAATACCATTATGTGCTTTTGCATGCCAGCAGCAAACCTGCAATTTTAAAAGAAAATCATGCGCTCCTTTGAATTACAATGAACGCAATTATTAACTCCGAATAAATCCAGTAGTCTGTTCCATTCATCATTCGCGTATTGAAAGGAATAAAAGACAAGTTAATTTTAAACTGAAATTTTCATGTTGTTGCCTTTGTTACGAACGTTCAAAGTAACAATGGATTACTTGACTTGAGGAAAAACCCAAATGTGGTTTTATTTTATTATGAATACGTACCGCAATAATGTGTTTCTGACCAAATAGTTTCATTATTTCGTCTTCTCGTATTTTAGCAAACTATGCTTATTTTATTTACCAAAGTGAAATAGTTTTTTAAAATAAATCACAATATTATGTTTCTGCGAATATAATTTCAGCAATGACATTTCTGAAATATTCTGCATAAACATATAAAAACTATCAAATTCTTATCTGACCGCCACGCCGGCGCCGCATTACAGGATTTTTTCAGTCATTTAAAGCGTTGTCAACCATCCTCGGTATTTCAAGAGGCGTTCCTATTTTGGGCCCAGAATTATTGGCAGTTGCATTCAAGTGTCTTGTCATCCCTGACACTTGCGGACTTAAGTAAAAAAGCCAGACATTTCACGTCGTTTGTACCGACACCTCTCATAGACTGTCTAATCTCTCATGAAACAAGTGGCAAAAAAATTGGCGCCACATTGTGTTATCTGGGCCATTTGTAGCTACCTTCCGACCCCCAGGGACGCTCACTGTCTCAAGTGTAATCTCCCTTTTGTTTACTTCGACGCACTTGCCTCTGTACCTGTTTTAACGACCCATTGTCGGTTTTTGTTTGTAATAATTCTTGGAAACATGGGCGATGAGCACGTGGTTTTTAAGAACAAGTGATGTTTTGTCTTTTGACTATTGTCTCCTTTTAAAAGATTCATTGGAATATGCCGACACTTAAGAACTGTCCAATTTTTATTACCAGTAATGAGTTTATGGTTTGGCTACAGTTAGTTGAAGTAATGTTGTTTAAATTGAATAGCTTGTCGAAGGTTGAAAGAGTATTATCATTTTTACAAGTATGTAGTTGTAAAACTTGATAAATATAAATGAAAATCATAGTCCTTAGTTAGTAGGTTGGTATCAATAACGAGTCTAATGAAATGACTACTGTTTAACTACTAACTTATAACAAGGGAAATGAAATAAGTGCCATTTTATCTGTGTAAAAAAACGCCTGAAAAAGAGCGTCGTGCACATGTAAGTCATTAGTCAGCCAGGGATGGCATGTCGGCCTCAAATATTTGGCGAGGCTTGCAAATCTCGGCGCCACCGAGACGACATCGGTGCATCCTTCTGTGAGCACCGACGACGTAAGTACACTTTCAACAAACAGCAGCTATGACAATATTTACAGAGACGCCGAATGAACACAAATGACCGTGGGATTAGGTATCGTAGATAAACAGCTTAACGTAGCTAAAGTCAGACAAATCCGTTAACTACCGTGTAAAAGCATTAAAGCTTGAACGAAAGGTGCTCGGCTATTTGTTTTTCGGTATCTGAATTCATTAGCACAGGTGGAACAAAATTTTATTTTTATGTCCAAAAATATGTGATCATTGCTCATCACATAAGCATAAAAGAGCAAACGTGAACTTACTCGAAACATTATTCCGGGTTCAATCGACAACGCTATGACTCACAAGAAGAACCTAATCTCAAAGTAAAATTTTATAAACAATTTCCGAGTAAATAAAGCGGGATTAAATGACCCAAAGAAAGGAGTTTACGTGAGTCAAACCAATGACGTAGAATCGAAAGAAACGATCGATAGCGTCATACATAAGTGTTAGCAGAGGTCGGATTGTGCGCGTCACCAACCGCTTATTCCACATTATTCACCTTGAAACCGGTTCAGTGATTCCGTTGAAACTAACACCGTCATAGTGAAGATCCGGCAATAAACAAACGTAAGAAGACCGCTTTGGCTGACTGGTAAGTCCGAGGTCCTTGAAGATCAGATGATGGTTTCAGGAAATCTAATTTACCATATCAATTCCCATATAAAAAAGTACCGATACAAAACCAAGATTATTATGTGGAAATTTATGAGTATTTATAATGATTCAGTTGATTGGCAATACCTCATCCTCGTAGTTATCTTGCTATTTACTTAATAATCATAACTTCAAATAAGTGTTATGAATGTTAAATGTACATCGACCCTAAGAAGCCGGATAATACCTACTCTAATGAATCTAAGGCTAGTTAAGTAAATGTAATTTTTGTGATCTTAAATTTTTATTGAGTTGGTATAAAAATTATGACAACATTTTCAAAAAACTACTGAATTCAACAATATTTATGAAGTGTTAAAAGTAAATAAAATATTAAACCTTTTTTTATTTTTTTATTCTTGATTATCTTGTGTTTGACTACAATCTCACCATGGTAAGTGATGATGTGGCCGAAGGTGGTAAGCACACAAAGCCTAGATGGGAACTGGCTCTCAAGTGCAGCTGTCGGAACACACCGATAGGTGCTTGGCGACAGATTTTCAACTTGAGGGTGGTAGCCAGCCAGTCGGGTACTACAAGGTTTTGTTTTCAGAATCAACGATCTTAATTTGAAAAAATAAATGAAGGCCGGATTGAGTTAAACGTTAATAAGTAACATTATTTCGTCTTCCTTTTTTACCCATCTTTGAGTCGCATGATGCTAAAAATATATTCACTATCAAAATTTCAAACTGTGAAAATTAATAAATTATATTCAATAATTAATGACAATGTATTTGCTAAGACTGGTCGCATTAAGCTGACATGTCGCAGAGACATATCGCCTGATATTTACGTGGCATGAGGAGGTTTGGTGGTGTAATGTAGTAGTACGACGGTCGCGCATATCGACGCTCGCAGAGAATCGACTAGCGACAAGTCGCACGTCCCGGAAATGTCACAAGCGACGTCGGCCGATGGCCCAATCTCTCCTAGTGAAAATGCGGCTTTATCTATATATATAAAAGGAGAAGTCCTGACTGATCTATCAACGCCCAGCCTAAACCCTTAAACCTAGAAAGCTGTTTTTGTTCCCAGGTGTTGTTTTTAAAACTAGGAATAAGAACGGATTTTTCAAAATTCAACCTTTAAAGGGTTGAAAGTTTGTATGAAAGTCGGTCATTTTTAAAGCTAGAATCATGAAACTTTGTTTTTAGACTATCAATTAAAAATAAAGAAACACGTGTATCAGCGTTATTTAAATTTATACCCCTGAGGGGGTGAAACAGGGGTTGAAAGTTTGTATGGAAGTCCGCGATTTTTTTAAGCTAGAACCATGGAACTTTGTTTTTAGGCTATCAATTAAAAATAAAGAAACACGTGTTTTAGCGTTTCCTATAATTCCACCTCTGAAGGGGTGAAACGGGGGTTCAAAGTTAGGAGTTATTTCCGTTTCTTGGTATAAAATGAGGGGTAATGGTAGTAAGAGTATGATAGGTAGTGTTTTTAAGATGTAGATGAGGATTAAGAAAGATTTTTTGAAATTCAACCTCAAAGGATACGCGGGTGAAGCCCCGGGGCGGAAAGCTAGTCGGAAATAAAATAGTCACCCTACAAATGACGCACGCAGTACCGCACTAAGAGTGACGGCGCGCGGCGCGCGGCGCGTGGCAACACTCAACTCGGATATGCTCAACAAGGCACGTACGCAAACTACTTGCCCAACTAAATAATGTCACATGCAAAATAATAGGCTGACTACGTGACTATTTTGCGCACTTGACGCAAAAAGGAAAACCACATAGGTATTAAATATTTACAATTATTATTTTCCCGTCGCAGTGGTCGAGTCTCAAAAGGCTAATGATGATAAATTTCTAATTCACGTCATTACTCTTAATAGAGTCCAAAATTAATAAATTATACTAAGAAATGCATAAGAGGTTTCCTATAAAACAAATTGTTTATATCTTTTGATTGCTTCTGATACCTAAATAATATGAATGAACAAAACCACAACTTACGTCAATGGACGTGGCAAAAAATGATCTTAACAACCTGCAGCAAAGTCTGAAAATAAAAAATATGAGGAAAACCTTTATCTCAGTAAGAACGAATCATAACCTCCAGTAGGTACCTACATACTACATACCTATTGAATGTCGACAACGAACTTTTCAATAGTAGGTACGATACAACCGAGAAAATAATTTGTAAGTGAACAGGGTACCTACGTGTGTAGTGGCTTGTGATTATGATCATTATCACGCACGTCAATAGGGTTGCCACAGGGGCGGAATTTGGCTGGATGTTGGAAAGAGATATCCTTATGTTTTAGCCTATATCTAGTAGTGCTAAAAAGGATGCCACTCAATAATTTTCACGATGGCGAAAATGTCACCTGATAAGATTAGATAGATACTAGCTGTCCTCGGCGGTTTCACCTGCGTTCCCGTGGGATCTTATATTTTCCCGGGATAAAAATATAGCCTATGTTACTCAGGGATAATGTAGCTTTCTAATGGTGACAGAATTTTTAAAATCGGTCAAAAAAATCTTTCAATACGAAATATGCTTTCATATTGTGTTTGAAATTGTATCTCTCGAGTCGAGACAAAACAGCATTTTACAAATTGATAACCTCAGTTGCACAGCACAGCACCTCACCGTACTGTGACACGTAAACATCATAAAAAAAATCAGAACTTTACCGTTATCAACTTTAATGGAAAAATTACATCCGTATCTGTAATTTGTTTACTTGCTTACAATGCGACACTCGAAGATATTGTAAGATATAACGCTTTGAATACCCGCGGTAATCTCCAGTCCAGTACCTACTGGACTTTTGTTGAATGGTAACATATATTATTATAAGCTGTTTGTATTCGGAATAAAATTCGGAATTAAGAGTTTTTCCTACTTTTGTATTATTAAACATTACCAGCACGACAATAAGTTATTGTATTCTTTAGATTGTTATAATATATTCTGAAGTTATTGAACCCTCAAAATCATAGTAGGTTTCTAACCCATCGCTAATGCGATTCAAACAAAAACTGTTTATTATCTCAGTAAAAATATTACCGAAACAAACATTTAGGAATGTGTTTATGTTTACAATTTATAATCTCAAATAATTTTATTGTAAATCTATACTAATATTATAAAAAGGAAAGATTTGATTGTTTATTTGTTTGCATTGAATAGGCTCTGAAACTATTGGACCGATTTCAAAAAAATCTTTCACCATTAGAAAGCCACATTATCCTTGATGAATGTAGGCTATATTTTGTCCGGGGCAAAGATAAGATCCCACGGGAACGTGAGTGAAACCGCGGCGAACAGCTAGTAATAGATAAATGTGACCTACCATTTTTGACAACTAAGCAGGTACCTACTTACTTTGGAATCGATGATGTTATTTTCTGTCAATATTTTCTCTACAATTAGCGAGTTGTTTAATCAACGCTTACTCGTAGTCATTTGACATCACAGTTTGTTAGGCATAAGTTAAACATCTATAAATGTGAGTCATCAACTATGACTTTTCTTCACTATTATTATAAAGAGGTTATATTGTATGTAGGAGGTAATCTCCGAAACTACTAATCCAATTATGAAAATTCTTTCAATGATAGAAAGCTACATTATCTTTCAGTGCTATAGACTACTTTTCATCTCGAAAACGCAGGTGAACAGCAAGTGATAAATATACTTTCATGTTGCTTATGATACCTACTTATAAAAAAAATGCATGAAAACTCAAAGTCAAAGTCAAAACCATTTATTCAGTTTAGGCCCTAGAAGGGCACTTATGAAGGTCGAATTACAGAAGTTACCACCGGTTCGGAAGTCAGCTTTCAACTGAGAATCCAAAACTATAACGAGAATATACATACATAATATTACCTATGTAATAATGAATGACAATTACATTGCTTGGGTCTAGCTAGATATCATTATTCGTAGGCGCTAGCGCTCGCTCTTGCAGGGCAAAACTTATGATAAAAACGTTTCATTTGTTTTACCCGAATTCTTGTTCAAACAAAATACATATTTTTGCTGTACAAAAGTCGTCTTACGATAGCTCCAAGGCGTAAGCAATTTGCATCTAATATTTACATTTTACATAAAGTTATCTTATCTGATATAAATAAATGCAATGTCTATGAACAATAACGTGCGCGTGCGATAATTAACACTAAGTATATTAAAATTATAAATAGGAAAATTCCTATTATTATACACAAGTGCAGATAACAGTGCATCGAATATGACTCTCCCTATTAACCTTAATAAATTATCGGTATAACAATATTGCAAATGTTGTTTTAATGAGTTGGCTCATTAATAGTAATAAAGGAAAGGAAAATTTAGCGAAACTTTTATGGAATTAATCACTTAAAATATTTCCTTTGATATCTAGAGCAGTAAAGGAGATGTTATTTTGTTTGAGTGATTAATTCGTAGCTTAGAGACAGTTTTCGTAGACACTATAAGTAATGTGCAGAACTACTCCGGCTTCTCTTGGCCGATGTCTCAGTGGATGAACATTAGCAGTCTTACCTACTTGTTAATAAACATTAAAAATTATTAATTTCAAGCGCTTCGAAGAAATAACTGGGTGAGTCAAATGCGTAAGCATTAAAATTATCACACTAATATTAATTATTCATGTAAAATTTCACATGACTCATATTTATTAGCGATATCACAAAACCAATAAATCGATGGGGGAAAATCCAGGTTTCGGTGAAAACCACAGCCTTTTGTGTAAGTCTGTGGGTCTGTGGTGAAAACCGATAGATTAAAGAAACGTATTGCGGGACATCCTCAAACCCGAACCAAAGGATTCGATTTGTTGTGCAATTTTGGAGATACAAAACTAGGATTAGATTATGATTATGTTTTTTTTAATTAATCGATATTCTATATGAAGGGGTATCGCACAAGGAACTTCCTACGGACGCCCAGGTTGTGCAATGAACTCCCGGAAATGGGTTCCTCGGGTGTACATTATGGGGTTCAAGAAAAAAAAACATAATAATTAGGCGATAATAGCTCAGTGATAGTGACAGTGACGTCGGATACCGCGGTGAATATTATGGGTTCGAATCCTACAATGACCTTGAGCTTCGGTGAAGGAAAACATCGTGAGGAAACCACAGCACGGTGGTAGGGTGCTCTGTAGTACTCGACTGGCTGGCTACCTACCACCTGTTGGAGTATTCCGGCAGTTGCACTTGAGAGCCAGTTGCCTCAAAACTTTGGCCCACTGGCATTGCTAATGTCTATAGGCGACGTTATTCACTTACCATCAGGTGACCCGCCTGCCTAGTTGTCACTTGTATATAAAAAAACAGAGCAGTGCCGATGAATTTCTACTTTTTGAATCACAGAGTCCAGCCTGCTAATCAATTGAGGCTTCCTCTAAAAAAATGATATGTATAATAGGTACAGTCATGACCGCATCGTAGGAAATGTAACCACATCATTAGTTGTTACATGACGTTATTACCGCTTACCTACGCACGCCCATTGTACAGTTGACTGACATGATAACTGCTAACTACAGCTTAGTATTTATTCAATTTTATATGATTCTGCGTCATCAAATTGTAGGGTTAGGTAAGTATCTTCACATCATTATTAAATTTGATTGTTGTGCTGACGGTTGTCGCTAATACCTACCTACTTATAACATACCAACTTAACTCGCGGTTGGGACGGTCGTCCCAAAACTAACTTTAAAAAAAACAAGAATCACTATTCAAATTATTTTAGGTGCAAATTATTTTATTAAATTACTAGTTGTCCCCCGCGGTTTCTCCCGCGTTCCCGAGGGATCTTATCTTTTCCCGGGATAAAAAAGTATTCTATGTCCTTCTCCATGGATTCATCTATCTCTATACCAAATTTCATCTACATCGGTTTAGCGGTTTAACCGTGAAGAGGTAACAGACAGACAGACACACTTTCGCATTTATAATATTAGTAGGTATGGATAGTATGGATTAAAGAATCGTAGAATTTTCTTTCGAGTGAGTATTAAATCAGAATGAAATGATAGATCTTCATCACCATGTCAGCTGGAAGACGTCCACTGGACAAAGTCCTCCCAAGATTCTCTACGATGGCCTGTGTTATGCTAGATAATAATGTGTAAGTAATGTTTACATTAAAACAAATAGTTGCAATGTGACCCAAAATAATGAAAGCGATTTAATAATAATCAGCGTGTTGGGTAAACTTTCCGATAGACATTAACGAGCGGGCACATTTAACGCGTGCCGACATCGTTTACCAGTTATTAGTGATCACATTTTTCCATCCATCAGGCATTAGGTCAGTGGAATCTTTTTGTAAGTTCCTAACGACTCACAAAGGTTCATAATACCTACCATACTTTCTTAATAAGCTAACCATTTAGTTTATAGTTATTTCCGGAATATTTATTCACTGAATTCCATTCGAGCTACTACAATTGTCATGCGGTTTTCCTTGTTCTCCCTTTATGATAATGCCATAAGAGAAATACTTAAGAAGGATTTTAATATGAGTAATATAACATGGACCCCGACGGAGTACTCCTATTTAATTCCAAGTTATGCAAGTAGTACGAACGAAGTTACATTTCTTGACGAACTATGTATATTAAACCTATCACAATACAATGGAGTACTAAATAAACATAATAAGTTGCTTGATTTAGTCCTGTCTAGTGATGAGGTTTCCGTATCGGAGTGTCTCACCCCGCTCGTTCCTATTGACCCTCACCACCCTTCTCTTAACATAGCGGTTAGTTTTATTCAACTAGACCCACTGGAGTATTCATCCTACCCTAGGTACCTTTACAATAAAGGCGACTATGCTTCTATTAACAATAGCATATCTAGCACAAACTGGGAGCTTGAATTTTCGACAAGGTCTGTTGAGGATGCAACTACTTATTTTTACGAAAAATGTATCGATCTCAGAGCTAAGTACGTACCCTCTAAATTACTAAAAACTGACTCTTTTCCAATCTGGTACTCTTCGGCGCTTAAAAAGGTTATTAAAGAAAAGCACAAATATCATCGTAAATACAAAGTTTATAACAATCGCTCCGACTTGCATTCGTTTAATTTACTGCGCGAGAGAGTTAAATCTATGGAGCAATCATGTTTTCGCACCTACATCAGCACTGTCGAAAATTCGATTGAGAAACAGCCCAAACGATTCTGGGCTTACTTGAAATCTAGGTCAAAAACCAACATGATACCTAGCACTGTCCGCTATCAGGATTCAGTTGCTGATTCTGGAGAGGGGGTATGTAATTTGTTTTCAAATTATTTTCAATCAACGTTCCTAAGTCCAAGTATTACTGACGAGCAAAATGCGCTTTCTACCCCTTATATAAATAATACCATAGCTGACATATTTTCAATTTCTATCGACGTCGCAGAAGTCCGCAATTTGCTCCTCAAACTTGATTTGTCCAAGTCAGCCGGTCCTGATCACTTACCAGCTCGTTTCTTGATCGGATGCGTTAATTCTATTGCCATACCTATTTCCTTGTTATTTCAAAAGTCACTACAAGAGTGCACAGTTCCTATGATTTGGAAGTCGGCTTTTATCACCCCGGTCCATAAGAAAGGCTCTAAATCTGAAGTCACTAACTATAGACCTATCTCTAAGCTCTGCATCATATCCAAAGTCTTTGAACGTGTTGTATATAACCAGGTTTACGCAACTCTTAGTCATTCGTTTAGCCCTACTCAGCATGGTTTCTTGAAGGGTCGATCAACTGTGACTAACCTAATCTTGCTAAATGATTATGTAACTGGGGTGATGGACGCAGGTCTCCAGGTCGATGTAGTCTATACAGACTATAGTAAGGCATTTGACAGAATCGATCATAAATTGCTAATTGGTAAATTATCAAGCATTGGAATCAGAGGTGATCTTTTACGATGGCTTTCATCTTACTTACAGAAAAGGTCTCAAGCAGTAGCCATAAATAACTACATTTCCAGCTGGATCCCTGTCCCTAGCGGCGTTCCTCAAGGTTCATTACTCGGCCCTTTACTTTTTGTAATATTTTTGAACGACATAGAGGAATGCTTTAAATTTTCCCGTCTCCTGTGTTTTGCTGACGACATGAAAATATACACTTCCATATCTTGTCAAGACGACGCTGTTAAGCTTCAATCAGATCTTACCCGCCTAACTGATTACTGCCTACTAAACAAGCTTGATCTTAATCCTGTTAAATGTTCAGTCGTCACATTCACTCGTAAAAAGTCACCAATCAACTGTGATTACTTCTTAAAAGGACATCAGTTGTTGAAACAGCCACTTGTACGTGACTTAGGCGTCACTCACGACTCTAAATTGTTATTCGATGTCCATATAAACAACATAATATCTAAAGCTTCTAGAGCCTTGGGTTTTGTGATGCGAAATTCCAAGTGCTTCACAAGAATTAAAACTATTAAAATTCTTTACTGTACCTACGTTAGAAGTAACCTGGAATATGCTTCACAAATATGGAACCCAAGGTACACCACCTACATAACTAGAATCGAGAATATACAAAGAAAATTTATAAAATATATGTGTTTTCGAACACACATTAAATACAACCCCATTAACTATCTCGAGCTGTGTAAGAAACATCACCTCCTGCCATTGGAATCTAGGCGCGATATTGCTGACCAGGTGCTACTCTTCAAAATTGTTACTGGATCTATTGACTGTCCTGAATTGCTATCACTAATTCTGATAAACACCCCTACCAAATGTCTTCGGCAAAGTCCTATTCTACATGTGCCTATTGTTTCATCTAATTACAGGCAAAATTCTTTCTTATGGCGAGCTAGCAATGCATATAACATCATTTCTAAAACCACTGATGTGGACATTTTTAATACGAGCGTTGCGATAATGAGGCGTCGGCTTAGTCAGCAATTCTTTTGTGATGAGGCACATGACATGACTTGAATTGAATACCTAGGTTTAAATAACAACTGCTTAGTGTCGACAAGTGTGACTATGTAATATGTGGATCTCGGAATAATCTGATATTTAATAGTTAAAATTTATAGTCTATAAAGAAAAATAACATTGTAACGTTCACACCTCATTGCTTTTGTAGCTAATGATATTTTGTTTTTTATTATAATAACGATTTCTAGTACATATTATATGTCTACCCGTGAGGACCTCTAATTGGCTCACCTATTTTATAAGCCGATATTTTGTACCCATTTTTTTGAAAGCTGTCGGTCCCCCAACAAAAATAAATAAATAAATAAATAAATAAATAAATAGTTTTTTATACCCCATGTAACTACTAAACAACCAGGCAGGCGGGTCACCTGATAGTAAGTGAATACCGTCGCCTATAGACATTAGAAATACTAGCGGAATCTTTACTAATATTGTAAAGGGGTAAAGTTTGTGAGGTTGTAGGGGGTAATCTCTGTATCTACTGAACCGATTTTGAAAATAATTTTACCAATAGAAAGCCCCGTTATTTGTGAGTGTCATAGTAGTCAATATGTTGTAAGTATACCTACCTTATTACAGTGCCTTAAAGGCAATCATAATATAGTTTATTCAATGCAGTGAACCAAATGGTAAAAACTTAATTAGGTACTAATCGAAACCTTAAGTAATACTGTACGTAATAATAAAATACAGAGCTGAATCAATAACAATAAATTCGTAACCGAAAAAACCTTTTTAAGTGTTAAAGTGGGTGTTTTCGGAGAAAGCACGCAGTATGATCGGCGATAATAAACGCGGGTCGATATCGGTCGCGGAGGACAATTTCTCATCGACAGCAGCCGCAAGCGTAGGCGCCCGCCCACTCGCGCCGCGCCCGCCTCGGTAATACCTACTTACATCCCGCTACGGACGCGGACGGCTACCGTGGCGCCAACCATCGTCACCACACGCACACACGGCACACACCACCGACCACGTCCCAGAAACCAGCGCACACCATCGCAAACCCGTTGCGAAATGCAATCTTAATTCGACAGCTTCATTCGGCAATCACCGTATCATTAGGCAAGAAACTCCTCTCATTTAGGGCGGTGGTATCGCAACCGTAATTCTGTCTGTCAATAATTATTACGACGAATAATCCCTGATTGATGAACGCCAACAGTAGCCGGCCGATCGGAATATAATTGACGCTGTGGCTATTGTATTGTGCGCCAGCGCCGCTCGCACCGCTTGATTGATCGCCTTACACTGGGATTACGTTGCGACAGTCAATACGTAAATTCGTGCTCTTAATTAGGCACAACTTTAATTAAATTTACGCGTGATGAAATAGAAGCTCTGTTTGAACTGATGCAGCAATAACATTTATTAATTATAAGAAAACGTAATCATTGAACCGTTCCAAATTGTAACAAAAGGCCGTGCTACGATATAGCTCAGCGGCGAATTACTACTTTTACTACGAACTGCTACGAAAAATTTACTACAGCTATTTCATTATACATAGTAAAAAATCATTGATGGACACCAACTACTAGAACTGCTTCACCCAGAATAATTTCGAAGATTTCGGTATGATACACGCCTATATCTAAAGTAGTATGATCTAACCAAGCGTAATCCTATCTTGGGTGACCGGTAGCAATCGCACATAGAATCCGTCCGCAACACTAGCAATTACCGGGGCGAGGCGTCGCGGCGTGCGCCTGCGCTGCGCCGGGCGATTGTTTACGGCGCGCACGCGCGGCACGGCCGGCGCGTGTCCCCCCGCGCCCCTCGACCCGGCGGCAGCTGCTCCACACAGGTGGCGCGTGTGGGAACTCGACGGCTCCGTGCGTTCCCACGATCGCTCGCTATATAAACCCCCGCCCGACCGCCACACCGCATTCCGCGTTCAACGCTCAGCGCAAACGCATACACTCACTAACTACACACAAATGTCCAACATGCCTTACGAGATCGCGTATTCGCTCGCAGACGATGGCCCGCAGCCTGTCTCGCGCACTTATCAATATCGCAAAGTGATGAAGCCGATGCTCGAGCGCAAAAGGCGCGCTCGCATCAACCGTTGCCTCGACGAACTCAAGGAGCTGATGGTCAGCGCTCTTCAATCGGAGGGCGAAAATGTGGCCAAATTGGAAAAAGCTGATATTTTGGAATTGACAGTTCGTCACCTTCACAAGCTTCGCCGCCAGCGAAGACTATCGCTCAACCCGACCGTGGACGCCGACCGCTTCCGTGCTGGATTCACACACGCCGCCAACGAAGTGTCTCGGTGCTTAGCTTCGATCCCTGGAGTGGATGTGAGGCTGGGAACCCAGTTGATGACCCACCTTGGTCACCGACTGAACGACATGCAGCGCGCTGCGGGAGGAGCTGACACTCCTCCGGCCAGCCCGCCGAGCCCGGCTCTCTCCACGGCTTCTTCTTCTTCTGGTTACGTGACTCCATCACCTCCGCCATCGCCGGTGCCCATGCACACTGTGACTCCCCTGGACTGCACCACCAACGCCAGCTTCACCAAGAGCCCGGCGGCGGCGGTGTGGAGGCCCTGGTAGAGTACCATCAACTAGCGGCCCGGCCCCGGCTCCGCGGTCACATCTGTTCCAGCACCGCTCGGAGTCGGACACGCCACAACACTATGTGTCCGCCCTGCTTCACAAAGTTTAGTGATTTACGTGCAAACGACGAAGAAACTCTAGATCTCACAATCAATTATTAGTATAAGTGGAAAAAAATCGTAGCTGTAAGTCCAAACTTCAAAGCTTTAATGAAAAATGTAGCATTTAAGTGTATTTGTGATATTAAAGAGTAATATTATTGTATAAGAGATGTTGTATCGGACCTTAATGGGTTCACATTGTTATATTTTTATCGTTGAAAAGAATTCACAAAACTGTGAACAATTACAAAAGAGTAAGTTAATAAAAAAAATATTATTTTAATCTTATTTCTGCATTTCATTACTTACCTACACCAAACTGATAACACTCGCTTACATCACCTCTGACTAATGGAAAAGTATAAGACCATAACAGAGCAAGCAATCATCATCAGATAATTTAAAAATAGAATCCAGTGGAATCTCTTAGATATAAATAAACGTCCACATAAGTGGGCGGCGATAAATATTGAAAGAGGTTAAGGGCGCGACGCTATCCGGACCTCTGACACCGTGGCCTATCGCGCGTGCTCGGTAACTTTCCTGTTTACTTATATAGGTACTTACTTAGTTAATGCTGAGTTTCTAATCAATACAAAACATATATTTTTCCCAATAAACAAGTAACCATAGAAAACGTCAAGGTATCGCATTCTTTAATATTTTTTTTTTGTTGGAATAGCTTTTTCCAAATTAAGTTAATTCCAAGACATTTAAACATGGAGATTATTATTATCCGCATTATCTGATAGGTATATATGCTTTAAAAAAATAAGAAGATCCTGAAAATGAATAGGAGCTCACACAAAATAAAATTATAATAATATTCTGAAATACGCAGAATAAGAATTTGAGGGTGTCAGGGTATCAGCATTAAAATATTTAGTATACACAGGAGTAACCCCTTGGCTCACAGGTGGGATGATAGTCCCAAACTACTATTACGAGTTATTGGTTTAAGAAAAACGTTAACAAACAAGTGAAATTATATCCTACAATCATTTCACCTCTAACTTGAAAACATAACTGAGTGCGTAATGTACCTTTAGACGAATAATAGCATAATCAAATGAATTTAATAATATCATCAGTAAATCATGCAAAAAATACGGACGCTACAGTCGCTCCATCGTGTCATTCTAAACACGGACGCTGTTTAGAATCACCTCTTTAAGATGTAAAGGCCTTTATTGTATACTACGTAATTACTTCAACAGCTACATAAGATTAAATCGTATGAAACAATGTAGGTATTATAGGTAACCATTTCGAATATAGGTACAATATTTTAAATCTACTTTATTACGAACATTTTGACAACAATAAACGTTTACCTTGTTATGGATTACCTTGAAACAACTCAAACAAACATGTATGTTAATTAAATTGGATGTATGTTCAAATTGAAACAGGTAGCGCCATCTTTTAGTGATCTACGACAACTTTAAGCTTTCTTAAGAATCGATCGTTTAGAGTCATCTAGTGGAAAGCTCTGTAACTGGTTTTAAGTCTACCAAGCTTATGAAGGCGAGCTACGAAAGCTTTTCAGTTGGACAAAATAGTATCATAGATAGTTCTTCATAAATAGATATAAAACTTACCTAAAATTAATTGAAAAAAAAAACTAAATGATGGGTAACTATAATTTCTTTGGGATTTGTTCCTAGATGAAAAGGATAAAGCTGCGTAAAAAGCCAGAGTGTTGCTGCGAACTTTTGACTTGCCGTAAAATTCTGTACATTTTATACGCTACGCTGACGTCACCTAACAAAGTCATAGACTTAAAGCGTAGCTCAAAAGCATCATAGATGTTATATGTCTGTGGGTGCCACGCACATAGCTTCTATATGCAGAAGATGACGTTTTGGAGCCACTCACAAAAATGTTGATATAAGTACATTGTGGTAGGGGAGGCAATGATGCTAAATTTGTAGTTACTCGAGCGTCTTTGGGACCTACTGGAATTTGAAGATTAGGTGGAATAAAGAAAAAAAGGTTATGTGATATTTTCCCATTCAGCGGTGGGGGGAGTGTCTACAGGGTTTCAAAAATGTAAAAAAAAACAGTCACCAAGAAATACTCGAGCGCGTCAGATATTAATAGGGTAGTCGCGCCACGTCTGTCTGATAACGGAAAAATAATAATCTGCCGTTTTGCGTGGTGGGGGTGGCCGTACGAAAGGGTCGAAAATATTTAAAAAAAAATTTACTCGAGCGCGTCAGACATTGATAAGGGATGTTAAGTGAACCCTCCAGTAGCTCCTATTTTAAAGACTGACGATTTGGACGCGACCATCAGTCAGGGCCGATTTTTGAAAATGCAAAAAAAAATCGTGACCTTGATTTACTCGAGCGCGTCAGATTTTTATACAGGCGGTTCTTCTTGATGGCCTTGTTGTACTGACCCATAATCTGACAATTATGTTGAGGGATTTCCTTAATCTGACGGTTTGAAAAAAAAAATATATAAAAAATATCGAAATCTCAAAAATGGTTCAAGATATCGAAAAAATGTTTGCACAAAAGTTGTAGAGAATTTAATCTTCTACAATATTTATTATGAATACACATACCAAAAAACCCATAGGAAACGAGATATTTGCAACACATGATTTTTTGACCTTTGACCTTGAAAAATCAGTAGTCGCGGGCACCCTAAGATAAGTAGCTTTTGAGACAAGTTTTAGGGTGTCAAAATAAAGGTTTATACAAGTTAATAGCTGACTATCTCTCATTCTGAGGTGAAATTCATAATATTCCTGGACTATACACTTAATAATGATTTTAGCTACTTCGGCTTGTGCAAATCGGCAGATTATGATATTTCCGTGATTCGAGACTAATTTCCTTCAAAATAAAAAAAAAACTAATCGCGCTCGAGAAAATCCAGGTGACGTTTTTTTTTTGCAACTTTGCGAGTCTCCAATTTTCTTTCGTCACGCCCAAATTGTCATATTATTGAAATGTACACTATTTTGCATGTAACTAACTTACCTTACCTTAATCTGACGCGCTCGAGTATTTCAAACCATCGATTTTTTGTTACTAATCTGACGGGCTACCCTAGGCGTTCGACACTACATAGAGGGCTCAGATTTGGTGAGAGTACTTCACAAGGTGCAAGGTTGCCCCCCTTATGTTAATCTGCCGCGCTCGAGTAAATCCCGAAATCCCCTATTCGCCTCCCCTACCATTGTAATCTAGACTACGGCAAAGACGCAATGTACAGCACAGCCAATCAATAAGAAGGTCGTCTGTATCCCATAGGTACGTTATTCGACAAAACAAAACAATAATAATATTTCTTGCCGTAAGGTATTACGAACTAATTATTCAATAGAGATGGCACTTATTAACTCTTCCTGGTCGTCAATAAGTGTCGTGCATTGATAATAAGTCAGAAGTGTTTGTTCAGAGTTTCTTCCTATTGCATCATTGTAGAACTTAACACGACCGATGACGCTCGTGATAACTGCCTACATGTCATAACACACGACAAGTCTTTCAACTTTAAAACTCTAGGTACCTACTTAAAACATTAAATGTGATCAGATTTCTTATAGAACATTGATAGCCCATTGGTTGTGACGTCATACCTAAATAAATAAAAATGGAAAACATCAAGAGCTGTCGTCACGATGTTACTAACCTAACTGATTATATCGCTATGCACTGATATCTACTGGTATTTTCCAGCACGTGCACTTGAGAGGCAGTGTCATCTATAAAAATAAAAATAAAATCTACCTATGTTATCTCGTAGGTAAATTCTATCTATAGATGTTTAGGAATAACAAAGTTTACTTACACATGTTATAGCGATAAGTAAGTACGGCCAATCATAAATGCGATTATGCGAATCACGTACGATATTGGGATTAACTCATTCTAAAAATCATTACAGAGTGGCATGATTGACTGTAAAATAAACAACACCTAACAATTGATAAGAAAGTACATTCGAGGAAAGATAGCTAATACCTACGTTATTATTTCCAATAAAAATAAATGTCAGAAATGGTGTTTTCCAGTTGGTAGGTAAATTCCGTTGGTTGGTAACTACTTACTTTTACTTAAATATGTCGGGGATTTGTTATTAAACAGCGATATAGTTATAAAACATTCGTTATTTAAAATATGTATCTGCTAAATTATCTGCTACAGAACGGAACCCATATCTAATTATTACTGCGTTACGAAGCGTGCTACCTATACATATTATGTAGGTACCATAAATGGGACAAAATGTACTCAAGTCTACCGAATTTATTTCCCAACATCAGACCACATGAAAAGGGTGGATAGCCCCGTGCATTCAAGGTGAAGCACAGAAAAGGAAGCTGAATTTTAAAAAGGAAGCCGAGCGCGTTCCTGTGCGACGCGAGTCACGCGGGATAACGTAGGTACGCACACAACTTCATGCACGTTGCTTCACTTCATTGGAGACTATTGTTTACGTACGCTCCTACTAGGTACCTTTTTTTTATTTCTTCTGTTTTCCCAACCTGATGACTTCAGCTAAGTACATATAACAATATTTTAAATATAGGTTGTTATTTTTCAAATTCCAACTCATTGCAGAAATACAGAAAAAATCTTCTATACAACATTTTTTTTGCATTGAGGCATTCGATCGATTGATACGAACTTATAATTAGCTCTTAGTCATTATTTTGCAGAAAAACATTATCTAAGTAGTAGGTACGTAAATAAGTAATGGAAAGTTTGTTGAAAGATAACTTACTCGGGATAGGTAAATAACCTGCAATTATATCAATCATAAACTTATTATAATTATATCCATACATTACAAAAAGTCATAAATATCGTTTAGGTATTTATTTATTTTTAGATAATACACCTAGGTATGTACAGGGATATTTATTCGATCGACATTTATGACCAGACAACAAATAAAAGATAAACGTTTTACTAATTTTACGTAATTTAAATATTAAAATAAACATAGCAAGTACTATTTCAATTTATTAGAAATTATCATATATTATACATATTAATGTAAAATGTTAAAACCATTAGAAAATAAATATTTTTCTAATGGTTTTAACAGATTGTATGAACTTATTGTACCTTGTACTTTCTTCAATTTGAAATTCTCTTGCCATACACCTACCGGCGTGCCCGACTGCTACACTTGAGAGCCAGCATTGAGGCTTTGTGTGCTAACACCTTCGGCCTCATCATCACTTACCATAGTCAGATTTGATGAGATTGTTGTCAAACCAAGCCATAATAATACCTACAATCAACATAGAAGTCATGCAAGATGGACATTGAAAGGAATTCCATTGGAGAACACTCCAAAACTCACAAATTCAAATCAGCCATAATTCTCTGCTCTGTGAATCAGCTGCATTATATTTTTTTTTATCTTTTAAGGCATTAATTCAAGTACACAAAGCACGTGAAATGAAATGTTTCACAACAAATTTCAGCGTGCGCGCATGAATGTGACGTCACTGATTATCACGAACCGTCACTAGTCACGCCCTGAAAGGGAACTCTTATCTCCGCGTGATAGGCAGATTAGGAACCTGCCTCCTATCAGTATTTTTGTATATCTGTTATTTTTTTAGATTATAATCGTACTATCAGACAATTGCGACACTTTCGAGCAAATCCTGAGTGAATACAGAATTCTCAGAATAATTCTGTAAGACGATTTTGAAGGGACCCAGCCAAAGCGGGAAAGCGTATTATGTGGGATAGGGAAAATAAAATAAGTAGGTATAAACGTAAAACGAAGGCCAGTCACCCAAGCTCGAGATTATGATGCATCATATGTTACAGGGTGCGATTTCACATTTTTTAGGCAACGTGGATTTTTGACCTTACCAATAGCAAACATAAATTTGCCGACCCATCAGAATTGGCACAGGAAAGTACAGTGAGTCTCTCTTTACTGGCAAGTTTCTCCCTTGAAGACATAGGATTTCAGCGCCATGACGAATCGTATTAAGCGTGATAAAAATGTATGAAAAAATGCCTCAAGTTGCAGGGACTGGTGTATTATGCGAGAAGTCTTATTAAACGTGATCGTATTAAGCGAGTTTTACTGTAATACTTACTTTACCTATTTAGTTCGCAATAATAGATACATAGGTATAAGATGTGACATTAGTAGCTTTGATTTTAAACCAATCTTTTGATAATTTAATAAACAGCTTTGAGCTAAAGATATATTTCTGGCTGTAAGTGCAGACTTGTGTCCTAGCAGAAGAGATATTGGATTTCTATGGAACTCAAAATAATCATAATTTATTTTAGTCGCTCCAAGTTTAGCACAATAGTTAGGTAGAAAGCTATTTACGTCGGTGACACACCGCTCATTTATCAGATCGTTATTATCTATCACCAGTAGGAAGTGTACACTCATGCTAGATACAACTTAGCATGGACTAATCACGTCTTAGCAACAAACACATGAAAGTCAACTGATTATTTATATAATATTTCATACATTTATCAACGAGAGATCAATAGGTGGCATAACGACATGTGACTGTTATGAATTTGCGATAAAAAAAAATAGTCTGCGAATATTAATGCCTCTATCGTGAAGATAATTATACCTAAATACCTAACAACTGCAAAGTAAAATTGAATTATTACATCCACTGACCTTGGTTCGTAATTAATAAACTACCAACATCTGGGAAACACAATATTATTAAATTAAGAAAACAAGCAAATCATTTCGCACGTGTACGAGTATGTAGGCTTATATTTTTCCGTTGAAAAAAAAATGGGTAGGTGATTTTTTTATCTAAATCACGTTTAAATGTGTTTTGGTATAAAATAATGAGCGGAAAGATAGTTTATCTTCCAACTCGATTTTAGTTACTAACCTAGCTTCATTCCTTCAATTTTAACTAACTACGTAGTTTATGATCAGGTAACCAACTGTTTTATATCAAATTCAGTTATAGAGATTTCAACTTACGTAATGGTTTTTCCGTGAAACATCATGAAGAAATTAAGTCTTATAAGTCAAATACAAAGCATGTGAAGACCGGGAATATTCTATGGGATCGCGTTTAGGACTTACCATCATA
The DNA here is from genome assembly GCA_951361185.1 of Ochropacha duplaris. Lineage (NCBI taxonomy): Eukaryota > Metazoa > Arthropoda > Insecta > Lepidoptera > Drepanidae > Ochropacha > Ochropacha duplaris. The sequence goes on along the minus strand of OX592704.1, from coordinate 7,934,342 downwards.
GACTAATATATATAAACTGCTTACCATAGTCTCTAATGTAGAGTATTAAGTATATCTACTATTATCCTACTATTATTCTAATAGTGAAAATGTGTTTGTCGGTTTGATGATTTGTCATTCTTTAATACAGCAACCCACCAAACATTTTACCCACGTTTAAAGTAGCTTACACTCCGGATAGTGTCATCCTACTATTTATAGTCTATATTATTACTAATATTATAAGGTTTGGAAGTTTTTCAATCACGCTAAAACGGCTGAACGGATTTTGATGAAAGTTGGATGGAACACTGGTAGATCATACCTTGGGATAAAACATAAAGATAAGATCCCTTGGGTATGCGGATGAAGCCGTGGGCGACAGCTTAGCTCATAAACTATGCAAAAACTCACGTGGAACCGTTGCTCTGTTGCTACGTGAGCGGACAAACCAACACGCGAAAATCGAATTTATGATTTCAGTATGATATTATTATTTCACATATTATTTTTTTTAAATTAAATAATAGAGTGAAAATTGTATCAGTTTCGAAATCTCTTGTCGAGTACCTAAGCTAGAAACAACCCCGGGGCATATCTACCTACTTACCTTTAAAAATAATTTCCTATAAACTGTAAAAAAAATACGGAAAGATAACAATGAATTTTTATCCCTATCATTAAGGTAACAATTAGCTTAGCAAATAATATGCGTTATATGATGTTTATTATACGCAAAAGCGAGTTGTTTGCCGTGGAATCTTCCCGCGGTTTTGATAACCCGCGTTATCGCGGAGGCGCAGGCGCCCGCGCACGAGACCGCCTTGTTCCCGCTATTATTTATAATTTATCATGAACAACGATTACAACTAACACACAATGTGCTCGAATGGTGCTACACGTGCTATTTACACCGTGCATGTGCAGTTGTAGGTACCTACTAAATATACTATAATTAGTAATTACTACCATTCCAATACATACTGTAGGTACTACCTACTTATAAATAATTATCTTGATAATTTAAATAATTTGAATAACGATTCCTGTATTTTTTATATTATGTGGTTTTAGAACAACAGTACCTACTATTTGCGAGCCAGTCAGTAGGTACTAAATTGGTTGATGGTAGTGAAAAAAATACAATGATTGTGACAAGTACAAAGGTGAAAAAATCTACTATATGTATTCATAATTGTTATGCCCAATAATAAAATTTTCACTCCTCTTGCTCAAAAAGACCGTCATTGTAGTGTACCAGAGCGGTGAAAAAATAGCAATTCATCCTCTAGGGGAAAAAGTTTTTTTTATTTTATTTTTGTGTGTCAAATGACAACGAGCCTACAAAAACTAAAAAGTCTTTAGTCATAAGTAGAATAATCATGAATAAAGACTCGACTTATTACTGTTTCATAAAAAAAGGACTTCATTTTAATTTTGAAAATCTCTGGTAGAATGCATGCAATGTGTTGCGGCTACAGAAGAAACAAAAAAAAAGAAATTATAAACTACACATTTCATATTGTATTGGATTGTTTTATTTTTTCGCAATCGTAGTGAAAAGTTTAGTGTAACACACGGCGCTAAAACCCATTAAAACTCGGTTTCTATTTAGTCCCTCGCTAAAGCTCGGGAGTAAAACTACCTCGTATATAATGGGTCATTTTAGCCCCTTGTATAACAATCTACTATTAAATTATCTATTTTAAATTAATTTATTTGTATATAATGCTTGCTCATTGCAGCGACTGGCAACACAATCTGTACTGACTTGCAGGGATTCCCCGTATTTTATTTTGTCCGTGGATTTTTATGACTAAATATTCAACGAAAATGACTTCTATCATATAAAGAATAGTGTTACGAGTACGGGTAAGTCCCTTGAGGGAAGTCGGTGAGTAGTGCTTTGACAATTCAAAGAAAGTTTGATTGGTGGATCGTCAGTTGTCCAATTCAAATTAACATAGGAGCCCATACATAACATTACTTGACATGATCCTGTGTTGTATCAACATTACTGCAACATTTTCTTTAAAATTAGGTATGGTAGAGTTCAGAATTAATTCTAGCGACTATGTGAAGCGAAAACACGATTACATAAAATTATCTCGATAGAAGAAAATCACAGTCACCTCCAATTCATACAATAGGACCTTATGTCCTATCTACACTAATATTATAATTTGTAAGAAGACTTCATTGAACTGATTAAGACAAAGATTTTTCCCAAAATTCCTTCTACTAAGTTAATCGATCTATCACAAATTGACCTTTATTAAATTATTATTCGCGAGTATTCCACCGTACGTGATATCTAATTACATTGTAGGGTCAACTAATGGTTACTAATCGAGACTAACATTAGATAATATATCTAATTACTTGTTAGCTGTATTGTTATCTCCCTGACATTACGCTGTGACCGTAGTATAGAAATTATTAGTACTCTGTTGTATCGTGATTTTGTATAGAAAAACTACTTATAATAACTTTTTTTTTACTAGCTAACTAACGCAGGGTCGCGTTCCGACGGATCTACCGGGATAAAAAAAATATCCCATGTCTTTCTCCTAGGCTCCATCTATCTCTATAACAAAGTTCATAAAAACTAGTTCAGCGTTTTAGGTGTGAAAAGGTTACCTACAGTTACTTTCGCATTTATGATATACTAGTTTTCCGCCCCGCGGTTTCACCCGCGTTACTGAGGGATCTTATCATTTCCCGGGATAAAAAAGTATCCTATGTTTTATTTCAGTATATAATCTACTTGTGTGCTAAGTTTCATCAAAATCCGTTCAGCCGTTTTTACGTGATTGAGCAACAAACATTCACATTTATAATATTATTAGTAGGAAGCATGGATTTCTCACAATACTAAAAATAAAACATCAAAAACTTCAATCCAATTTATATTCCATAGACACTTATAGAACTTTATATCTAGCTTTATTGACCATATGATGGGCGGACGTTTGCAGTTTCAACAGTTCTTCCTTGATGAGGCGCGTGATCTCTGACTTGGCTTTGGCCACGGCTAATTCCTGAGAGCTCTCTATCGCGAGGTATAGTTTCCTTTCACCTTCTGGCGGAGTCTTGCCAGGTGGCACGTATGTACCTCGGACAGTGATACCGGCTTCGGAATACTCACTGATGAGAGCCAACGCCTCCTGTGGATTGATATTTGTATTAGTGGGTGCTAAGGGAATTTGGGGTTTATATCTCACAAGGTAAGGTTTGTTTTTTTAATGAGATATCTGAAGTGAATAGTAAAGTTTTTTTATTATGACGCAAGAAAGAACGTATATACGGTCGAATATGATATTCAAAGGATGGTGTAGCACAATGCAAATTCAACTGTCTCACTATGATGGCTTAGTGAATTATTTAATTACCTTTGCGATCACTAATGACATTTATACGAGTGATAACATCTTTGCTTCTTCAGCATTTTAACACAGAAAAATATTAAAAAACCGATCAAAGCCAACTTGAGCAACATTTTGATGTGTCTTAACTCTTTGAGGAGAAAATAACAAATGCATTATTTATAATTATACAGCGATATTGCACCAGACAATGTTATCAAAGTGGGGTCATTCCGGACCCAAGGTAAACAAGTGAGAAAATGAGTTTATTTACTTGTACATAAAAATATGTAGTAAATATATAAATAAGGTTATCAAATATCATGTTAATATACAATGTGTAACAGGAAAAAAATAAAGCAGAAATCACAGCGTATAATCGTTCACTCAATACGTTATAGTATTTTTATATATGATTTGTTTTTTAACACTTGCAAATCAAGTTGGTTTGATTAAAATTAAATGTTATCTACATTACAATAGCTTATAAATATATAATAGAATATAGGAAGGTAAAAATTATATTTTACGTATCTAAAAATGTATATAATAATATATAAAATATGGGTTTATGAACTGTCCAGATAAATACATTACACGCTCTAATATTTTGTATGTATTTTATTACAAATAATAAAATTTTATTATATCTATGTCTTTGGCTACGTGCCAAATACAGGGGGGGTAATTTATAGCCAAAATGACTTTCCCATTTAAAATATCAGATAGTAATTTCACAGTTATTCAATAGTTTCTCTTTGTTAAGTCTGTCTATATAATTAAGTAAGCATGATTAGACGAAAGGTGCTTTGGCATGTGATCTCCATGTAGTCGGCTATCTTTTTATATCATATCAAAGGTCTAGAAATGTGACGCAATATATCACGACGTTGCAAGTGCCGCCCCTCGCAATCTTTATAGCTATTGACAGTTTTTAAGTTGTTCACATTTGATTACTCATCGCGTACAAAAACGTCACAACAAAACAACATGATAAGGTTTCTTGCGACACAATTGGACAATCCTTTTAAATACAACGTAAATTAAAGTGAAGCGTAAATTATTAAAAAAACATGGGTAATGCGTAATCTTTATCGTGCTGACGTCTATCGAGGTGTACAAATGAAAATTATGTTCGACTTTATTTTACCCGAAACATGTAGTTTAATTTTAATACTCACTTGAAATCATACAATTTAGCAATATTGTTAATAAATATATGTATATAAGTATAAAATAAATTTAATGAATGAAATATAATGAATTTATTTTGATTCACATATTATAAAATGTTGCAATGTAGGTATAATTATAATTTGTAGATATAAAGCAGATTTATTATGTAGAACCTCCGCTTTGTTGTGATAGTTTTTATACAATTTGTGGGGTCCAGACTTGTGTATCAGCCTCACTATAAGCATACCGGTTAACCGTGACGAAAATCTAAGATTTCGGTGAAGAAACCATAGCATGGTGGTAAGGTTTGTAGTACCTACCTGCCTGACCACCCTCAAGTTGAAAATCTGTCGCCAAGGTAAGCACACAAACAAAATCTAGATGGGAACTGGCTCTCAAGTGCAGCTGTCGGAACACACCGATAGGTGCTTGGCGACAGATTTTCAACTTGAGGGTGGTAGCCAGCCAGTTGTACCGTACCACCGTGCTATGGTTTCCGCACGATGCTTAACTTCACCGAAATCTCAAGCTCATTGTAGAATTCGAACCCACGACCTTCGCCGCAGTATCCGACGTCACTACCACTCGGCTATCATCGCCTTAATAGTACTAATACCAGTAATGTGAAGTGAACATACCTTGCTAGTAACTCTCCAGCGCGCTTGCTGCGGGAAGTCATTGATCTCCAACTCGGTCTCGTACTTCCTGAACACTTCTTCAGCCGGTTCTGTTGCACTTTCATCTCGAGGCTGGTAGTTGAGTCGCGTGTTCAACTTGGCCGCCAGTTGTTCTGCTACTGTTTTAGCCTGGAAGTATAGCAACATTTTAATTATAGTTCTTTTTTATACCACCAGGTGGCGAACAATCTTACGGTCCAACTAATGGTAAGCGGTTACCGTAGCCTATGGACGTTTGCAACACCAGAGGCGTCACGAGCGCGTTGCCGACCTTGCATAAACCATCTTACTCTTCTTTTGAAGAACCCCATGCTGTAGTCTCTAAGGAAACCCCTATATAGAGCTCATTCCACAACCTGATTGTGCGCGGGAGGAAATGTCTCTCAACATAGTAACAGCTTAAAGCCGCGAGGATTCACTAGGGAATAATAAAAAAATATAGCCCATGTTACTTGCTGATCTTGTAGCTTTTATGATGAACGATTTTTTTAAATCAGTGAAGTATTTTTTAGTTTATCCATTAAAAACAAATATACAAAAAATAAAAACGTTTCTCTTTAATATTACCTTCTTATTGCACCTTACACATTAATTATTTTATTTTTGTACACACAAATAAAAAAAGAACATAATACAGATACTAGAGCACATAGGGACTGCTTATTTCTAATAGTTTTTTTTTTCTAGCGGTCCTGCAATTGGAACTACTATTATTTCCCATATAAACCTTTGGAGTCCTTTTCAGTCTTTTAGAGGTTGAACTATTAAAACTAAACTACCTAGGAAATTACATAATACTTGGGAATGAAATGACGAAAAAAACATTTCTGAAATGATACCAACAATGTAAAATCAACTCCTTTTTCATATTTTTACTACCAGTTTATCTACTTCATCCAAAGGTTTAGTGGCACAATCACTTTTAATGATAAAGCCGCCTATTCTTATCCTTTCACTGTTAGTTACGTTTTGTGTTACTATTCCAGTCATAATGTGGTGTAACAATATTGAAATAAGGAGAATATAGAAATATAGAAGATAAAACTTGAGGAGGGATGAAAAACGAAAGACGAACGAAACGGCAACGAAAAGAGTATTGAGCGTGATTGTGGATGGATATAGAGGTAGAGGAATACTGAAGAAGGAATGGATGGACTGCATGAAGAATGAAATATTAGGTCTTTACCTATGAAATTTCCGTTTTGTATGCAAAAATTTAAACGTATTTTTTTCATGAATTTTTTATTTGTATTAATCGAAGTAATCACCCAACCCAACCAATCAATGCATCTTTGCCAACGCAGTGGCAGTTTATTGATGCCCTTCTTAAATAAATCAGCTGGACGGGAGGCAACAAATTCTTCAAGTACTGCCTCTCGGGTATTGATTTTTTTTCCCGCCAAGAAGTTATCCAAATTCTGGAAAAAGTAGTAGTCTATAGGCGCAAGGTCTGGTGAGTAGGGCGGATGATGGAGAGCTTCCAACCCCAGTTCTTGCAACTTGGAGACCGTCTGCTGTGCAGTATGAGGTCGCGCGTTGTCGTGCAGGAGCAGCGGAGACGAGCGATTGACCAATGCTGGTTGGAAATGTGCCAGCTTCTCCTTCATTGTGTTCAGTTCTTCACAGTACACATCTGCAGTAATGCTCACCCCGTTTGGTAAGAAGCTGTGATGAATCACACCGGCGCTAGACCACCAAACAGTGACCATCACTTTTCTATGGGTATGTTTTCGTTTAGGGCATTGTTTAGGTGCTGAACCAGGATCCAACGAACTTGCTGAGCGCTTGCGGTTATCAAACAGAATCCATTTTTCATCGCAGGTAACAATGCGGTTCAAAATTCCTTCATTTGTGTGTCTGTTGAGCAGTGCAAGGCACGTCTCGACGCGTACTTCGCGCTGGAGATCATTGAGTTCGTGGGGTACCCATTTATCAAGCTTTTTTACCTTGCCAATTTGACGCAAATGGACTAATATTGTTTTGACGCTAACGTCGAAAGCTGCTGCTAATTCAGCCGTGGATTGTGTATCATCAGCTTCCACAATCGCCTTTAATTTGTCATTGTCGACCAAAGTCTTCGGACGATCGCGAGGTTCATTTTTCAGGTCGAAATTTCCAGAACGGAAGCGAGCAAACCAATAACAGGTGGTGCGTTGGTTTGTAGTGTTAGCCCCGTAAACGTCGTTGATGTTGCGTGCCGCTTGTGCCGCGTTGCTGCCACGACGGTACTCATATTCCATAATTACTCGAATTTTTAACGTATCCATGATGACGAAACAGATTGAAATGCGATGAAAAACTAACACACATAACACTAATCAATAAACAAATTACTACTTTTGGAAAAAAAAATCATGTTTTTAAAATAAAATTAATTTGAAATTAGAATTCTTAGCCAAACAAAAATTATTTTGATTTGAAATAGCCAGTACTGCAGAACGGCAATTTCATAGGTATAGACCTATTATATGTACCTATACAAAAGTTGCTAGCATTGAGACAAAATGTTGTACCGACCCCACCTAGCGTTGGAGATATTCCCAGGAAGCAGGTTTCCCATGGCCTGACCAATTTTGCAGAAAAAAATGTACCTAGCCTGGTATAAGCAGAACCAAAGAAATGATTTAATGGCAGTACATACAGTTATAAGGGTGTGGGCAGAAGGCGCCCCCTTCAGTATGGCCTCGGCAGCTTGCTGCGTGGCTCCCTTGTGGTCAGCGCCCAGCCCCTTAGCCAAGTTGATCCTGGAGGCCAGGCGCCGCGCCAGCTCCAGCTTGCCGTCTGCGCTCGCACCTCCCGCAACCGCGCCGGGGGCTGCCACGCCGGCACCACCACCCGCTGTGGCTGCCACGCCAGGCTGTCGAGAATACATACACTTGCTTAATTTATATAAATCGACATTAATAGTTTCATGTTACTGTAAAAGCTCGTATATTGGTAAATCTTAGGTTTAACTTGTAAATTAAAATGAGTTGGTAAATGTAAGGACGTTTTAAGGCTATTTTTTGTCCGTTTGTACCATTAGTGTTCGGTACATGCTAGGTTTTACTGATAAATGTATCCATGGTAAAACATAAAATATACCTTTATCTCTTTGACAATCTTCTTGGCGGCGAGCATAGTCTCGATCTGTTGATCGAGGTCGCCCTCCACGTCTTCATCGTCAGAGTCCTGTAGGCCGAGAGCTGCCTTCTGATACTTCTTCTTTTCAGTCGCTGCCTGGGCCTCGGACTCGTCAAATTTGAAACCTAATGAATAGCAGCTCTTTTAATTTATGACAAACATCAATCATGTCAAAGCCACTATATATATAGACTAAGAGTTTAGTCACAATGACAGTTTTTACACCACTAGTGACAACCAGGAGGATCACCTGATGGTAAGTGACTTTCGTCACTTATATAGCAATGCCAGGCGGTTTGCCAATGTTTTGTTAACATTTTTACCATATGGCTTAAAGGCAACAGGCTCTAAAATCAAAATCAAAACTCATTTATTCGACCAGTGGGCGAACACTAGATACATAATGTAATTACTAATTATAATGTGATGCAATTCAAACAAAATCTGGAACACTGACTCACCACGTTCAGTGCTAAATACGCGTATAAGCGTCAATCCTCCACTCGACGCGTAGGTGAGTGTTGCACACACTCACCTACGCGGTAGTACTTGTTATTATAAGGCCTCACCTTTCCCACTGAACCCGCCGCCGGTGTGCACCTTCTTGCCGTCCTTCTCCTGCGTGTCCTTGTACCGGTCCCACAGCTGCCTCAGGTCCGGTGGCGCGGGCACGCCGGCGAGCTCGAAGGCGCGCACCACGTCACCCGCGTACCGACCCTGCTCGGGCGTCAGGAACGTCCACGCGAAACCCTTGTTGCCAGCACGACCGGTGCGCCCGCATCTGTATACAACACAACACAAGTTACAATCTGACACTTTTTAGAGGGAACTTGTGAATTTTCAACTAGCTGTCCCCCGCGGGTTACTATATAGCCTATGACATTCGCAAATAACGTGGCTTTCTATTGGGTAAAAGAATTTTCAAAATCGGTTCAGTAGATCCAGAGGTTACCCCCTACAACCTCACAAACTTTACCTCTTTATAATATTAGTATAGCTTTTCCGCGCGGTTTCACCCGCGTTCCCGTGGGATCTTATCTTATCCCGGGATAAAATATAGCCTATGTTCATCAGGGATAGTGTAGCTTTCTAACGGTGAAAGAATTTTTGAAATCGGTCCAGTAGTTTCGGAGCCTATTCAATGCAAACAAACAAATCTTTCCTCTTTATAATATTAGTATAGATATCGGTGGTGTTTTTTCCAATAATGTTCAATTTAAAAGTTGAAGTTATGTAAGAGTACCAGTTAAACACACAACAAATAAGAATAATACTATCTTGACATTAGCAGAAATTAAGATTGCCAGTAAATAAAAACAATGTAACAATCAGTTTGCTAAATGCACAGGCTAAATGTCTTGAACGAATAAACCACCTAAATGTATACAGGTGAATTTTTCAAATAGGCGTGGATGGCCAAAAGTTTGGCTCGTCATTATTTACCAGAAATTGATCCTTATTAGCGGCACTCTCAGATGGTGTAATAATATAGTCCTTTATTTTCAAAATTACAATATTAAGGGTGTATTGAGAAAGCATTTTCCGAAAAAAAATACCATAAAATAGCGCGGATGAAACCGCGAGGCGCAAACCTGAAAACAAACATATCCCAAAAACAACACTAACCTATGCACATAATCTTCATAATGATTAGGACAGTCATAGTTAACGACCAACACAAGTTGTTTGACATCAAGCCCCCTCGCCGCCACGCTGGTCGCCACCAGTAGCTTCACCTTGCCCGACTTGAAGTCAATAATCGTCGAGTCCCTGTCGAATTGATCAATACCTGTAACAGGCCACCATTAATATATACGTCTCTCAACACGGAACACGCTTTAAGGAGCATTCACTTGTACAGACACCGTACGTGGTAGACTCGTAACACCACACACATTTATATATTCGTACATACATTTTCTATGGGCGTATTCAAATATATTTTAAGTCGATGATAACTGTGAAGATCGTGGTTTCGAATCCTACAATGAGCTTGAGCTTTCGGTGATAGAAAACATCACAGTGGACGGGTACTTTGTAGTATCCGACTGGCTGACCTTCAAGTTGAAAATATGTCGCCAAGCACCTATCGGTGTGTTCCGACAGCTGCACTTGAGAGCCAGTTCCCATCTAGGCTTTGTGTGCTTACCACCTTCGGCCACATGGTGAGATTGCGGTCAAACACAAGCTTATCCTAAAAGAAAATGTATGAAGTCTGTGCTGTTACGAGTCTGCCACGCACGGTGTCTGTAAATGTGAATCCTCCTATAAGTAGGCAAGTGGAAGCGTAACGCTTTCAATTTTGCACCAAGTGTGATAAATGTAGAAGTATACTAGCTTACACACCTCGGTCACATAGCCGTAAAGACAATTATGTTGATTTATCTATGTACCACATTTTATATAAATCTGTTCAACTTTTACAGGGCTGAGTTCAAGGATACACATACGAACACAAACTTTCGCACTTATAATTTAGTGAGATTGAATACAGTTTCATTATGTAGTATTAATAAAATAATATTCCGATTTTACAAGCAATCAAAGTTTTCGAATATTTTTTTAGTACAGAAAGTTTGAATGTATTATATTTTGAGTTTTTAACGTTACACAGACATATTATAAAACTTATTTTTTGTTACAATATCATAAAAGACAGGTTCACAAGAGAACTAAAAAGGGCGAAGTGCAAGATGGAATTGGACATTATTTCTCATCGATTGGACACCAGATTTATCAAGATTGTATGAATAAACAGAATAGTATCACACCCAGTGCATAAAAGACAGTGCGACAACTTGACAACTTATAGCAAATCAAGAAATAAGACAATGATTTAAGGAAGCATTCGGAGTCTCCTCTATGTAGAATGGGTCGCTGAAATGAAAATTTTAAATTAGTAGATTTGTTTTAAGTTTTCATATGATAAATGAAATTATTTAATCAAATTAGATTCGAAGTCAAAAATTAAGTTGGTACCTATATCAAATATTCACATTATTTTATGACATTCTGGTACTAATATAATAACTATAATCGCGAAGCGAACAGGAAACCTGCAAAAGAAAATTGACGAGCCTGTAATGTAATTTGTCTCCAAACAACTTTAGTGAAATGTGCTTTTAAATAGTTTTTACTGTCACTTTTTACAACTGTAGGAATGTTGAAGGGTGAAAGATAATCATTACATATGAATACCACAGAACAAATAAAAAGATAGAAGGTGCGTACGTAAAAAATAGTCTCCAAGGAAGTGAAACAATGTGCACAAAGTTGTGTGCGTGACCTGCTAGTTTTATAATCGTTATACCGCGTGACTCGGGTCAAACAGGAATGCGATCGGCTTCCTTTTTCAAATTCGGCTTCCTCTACTGTGCTTCACTTTAAGTGCGCGGCGCTCTCTACCTTTTTTATTTGGTCTGAGATAAATACAATAAAATCCCCATTTTAAAACCCACAAACTCACCTCCATGTAAACTCATGCACTGATAGGAAGCCTTCATTAGATCCTTGAGTAGACTGTCTGCATTCTCCTGTTTATCCACAAACACTATGATGCTGCCCATCTGACTGTACAAGCCGAGCAGTTCCAGCAGTTTAAAGAACTTCGCATCATCTTCTAATACTGCTACGTGTTGTTCTACTTCTTTGCATACAATACTTCTGCCCCCGACCTGTGAAGATATGCTTTAGTTACTAACAAAGTATTGTGGAGAAACGCAGACAGAGAAATGAATCGACATAAGAGGCGCATTTCTCACAATTCTATTATAATAAATGTGAAAGTATGTTTGGATGTGAAGATGTTTGTTACTGTTTCACGCAAAAAATACTGAAATTACATTGATTTGTATGTGTAGTATATGTATGGAAAGAAAAAAATATTAATCATTTTATTAAAAATGTGTATGTAAATAAATACAAGAAATATTAATTTATTAAAAGAGAGCACTTTCTAATAGTTTATCAGTTAGTGTTTTTTTTTCCAAATGCATTTTTTTAAATATCTAAGTGTTGAGTTTTCGTTTCCATCATAATCCGCGTAGTTAACAGCTAAGAACATTCGTAAATATTCATTTAATTTGTGTTCACGAATATTCATTCACATAAGTATCACTTAATTTGTTTGTAAAAATGTGTTAACCTGTATTTCAATGGGTTTCTGCAATATTCGACGTGCAAGTGCTTCCATCTGTCGCGGGAATGTAGCGCTGAACATCACCGTCTGCCTGTCTGGCCTTACGTTATCTATTATTTTCATCACCTGCAATACATTTAATAATATAGTTAATTCAAAATTCATCCTAGGAGTTCGATTACTGTGGTCTTTCCATATTCGCATTCGACAATCATCACAAATCAAGGCAGGTTTTTTTTTATTTTACGATGCTTATTATAATTTCACTAGTTTTCCGCCTCGCGGTTTCTTTGACTTTGAAACTTTGGACCCCCTTTTCATAACCCTTAGGGAGTGAATTTTGGAAAATCCATTCATAGCGGATACGTCATAATACTTACTATATGCGTGCCGAATTTCAGTGAAATCCCTTCAGTGGTTTGAGCTGTGTGTTGATAGATCAGTCAGTCAATCAGTAACGTGTTCAGTAATTTCCTTTTATAAATACATTTTAATTGATTGAAAAAGGCTGTTGAACTCTGATATCGAAAACATTTTAATTTAATTCTGCTATATACTAGCAGGATCAATTTTTTTATACTACTTCCATCAATAATATTTCCATCGCCAAATTGAAACAATAGTAAACTAGGTTGTTAAATGTGATGTTACCTGTGGCTCGAAGCCCATGTCGAACATTCTATCCGCCTCGTCCAACACGATGTATGTGACCCTCCGCAGGTTGGTGACGCGGCCAGAGTTGGCGGCCAACATGTCTATCATACGACCAGGAGTACACACTATCATCTCCGCACCGCGTTTTAATTCTGCTATCTATAAACAATAATATATTTATTTTGCAACATTTTAATTTTTTTACAAGAGCTCAGTTAGTTGAATCGAAGGCAAAAAGGTGGCCTAAGCCTAGATGGGAACTGGCTCCCAAGTGCAGCTGTCGAAACATCTATCGGTGTGCTTGGCGACACATACTTCAACTTGAGCGTTGTAGCCAGCTAGTTGGGTACTATTAAGTACCCTACCAACGTGCTATGGTTTCCTCACCATGTTTTCCTTCACCGGAAGCTCCAGATTATAGTAGGATTCGAACCCACTACCTTCGCCGCGGTATCCAACGTCACTACCACTGATTGATCATCGCCTTAAATATATCACATACGCACGAAGCGATTTGCTTATCTTTCATTATGCATACTGCAAAGGAGTGGAACTCCTTGACTAAGTCTATGTTTCCCGGTTGTTACAACCTGGGATTCTTCAAGTCGCTAATGAATAGGTTTACTTCTAGGTAAGCGTGCACCATTGTAGACCAAATCATCACCTAAGATCAAGTGAGATTCTGGTCAAATGCAAACCTATTTTCAATAAAATTGCCGGCTCTTCTCAGCAAAAGTAACCTTGGGAACCATGCATTAAACTCTAACAATTCATAATTGCCTGTGTAGGCTTAATTGGGATGAATAAACATTTCATTCTATTTAATTTCATATCATTGAAAAAAAAAAGTTCCGTGTACAAAGTACACAATCTCAAAATATTTTTATTAAATGAACTCATAAAAAGTAGGTATTTTTAATTGTACTATTTTCATAATTTTATGTTACTCTTATATGCGTCTTGACATGTGAAAATCTCTCTCGCTCAGCAATAGATACCTCAGCTCAGCGATAGAGAAGAGCCGACAATAAACTCACCATTACTCTTTTAAAAAAAGCAACTTAGACCTATTTACATAGTTGATACTGAAAAACTGAAAAATATTATCAAAACCAAACTAACCTGCTCAGAAATACCGGTACCACCATATACACAAACAACTCTCAACCCCAATGATTTGGCAAACTTCTTTATGTCTTTCCCAATCTGCATACATAGCTCCCTTGTGGGTGTCATTATGAGTGATATTGGTCCATCCGTGTCTTCTAGAGGAGCTTGATCAAGCACATGCCGGAACATTGGAAGTATGAACGCTAAAGTCTTGCCTGAACCTGTCTTTGCAATGCCTATAAGATCCCTGGGATGAAATAAAAAAGAATATTAAATTCATATACTTAGATAAAAATTGTTAAGCAAAGTATTGTAACATTTGCAAGAATCCTACTAATTCCTACTAATATTATAAATGTAAAAGTTTGTATGTTTATTACTCTTTCACGCAAAAAAGGCTGAACAGATTTTGATGAAACTTGGCACACAGGTAGATCATATCCTGGAATAACACATGGGATACTTATTATCCCAGGAAAAGATAAGAACCCTCGGAAACGCGGGTGAAACCGCGGCGGACAGCTAGTATTACAAACATGAAAGTTTGTATGTATGGATGTTTGTTACTCTTTTAGCAAAAACTAATAAGATAGATAATATACTAATAAGGTAGATAAAATAGATAGAGGGATACTTTTTATCCCGGTAAAAGATGAGATCCTTCGGGAACGCGGGTGACACCGCGGGCCGGAATACTAGTTTTATATAAGTTAAATGGTTTATACAAAACATGTTACCTTCCAGACATAATAGCAGGAATAGCCTGAGCCTGTATAGGAGTAGGTTTCTCAAAGGCTAGTTTTCTCAAAATGTCCATTTCTTTCTTACTGATTCCACAGTGTGCCCAAGACCTTATAGGCTTAGGACACCCTTTGCCCTTTACACGTATACCTTCCAATTCTGTCCTGTACGCTTCTACTTCTTCTGGCGTCATTCTTGCTAATTCGCTTACCTGTAAATCACAGACTTAGAATAAGCTATTTTTTTTTAGCAAAATGAATAAAAAACTAATACTTTTTATTATAAAGATTACTCAGTGTGAAATCATTTACATAACACAAACCATCGTTGACATAAACCATCAGACACAAACCATTGTTAACACAAACCATCGTTAACTCAAACCATTGTTGACACAAACCATCATACACAAATCATCATTAACACAAACCATGAATTTTTTAAGACATCGAAAGCCTATTTAATATAAAATGTTGTAAGTAGGTACTTTTAGATTATTTTATTAGAGCCCGTTTTTTATTTAGACAAAGAACTAACGCTTGCATGGTGAGATTAGTTGTATATTGTAACCACACCAATGCATATTTATGTAACAAGAACCTAGAATGGTGCATATTTTTAGTAACATTTAGTATTTTTAGTAACATTTAGTATTTTTCGTAACTACCATTTAAAAATTGTACCAGAATTATAGTCTACAATGGGTACCTCAGTATAGAAGGCTTTTCTGAACGGTTGGTATTCTAAACTTGCGTGGTCCACTTTAGCAAGGTCCTTTCTCTGTTTAGAGGCAAGATTTGCCGCCGCGTCTTTTATATCTTCTGTTTCCTCTTCAGATGAATATTCTAAGCCATCTTGATTCTGCTCGATTAGCTCACCTGGTAAAATATAACGATATATTGATTTGTTTATTAATAGAGATATACACCACCGTCCTGTATTGTATCTGAATTTCTTTCCTTCCAAAGGTTGTCTGGTAGACATTGCTTCTTAGCGATAAGACCGCCTACTGTACAACTCATAATAATGTGTATGTTTTTTATTTCTTTTAAATGTTTTGGTGTACAATAAAGTATTATCTATCTATCTATATTATTTTAAATATCTGTAATAATCTATATACAAAAACCACCTCAGTAAAAAGGTCACACACAAGGACACTTTTACTAAGGTCATTTTTGAAAAAATTACCTTAGTAAAAGTGTCACCATTTTCGAGATATAATCTAAAGTTCAAAAATCATTACATAAAAATCATAAATATCTCGGAAATGGTGACCTTTTTACTGAGGTGGTTTTTGTATATAGATTATTACCTATCTTCTCCTTAAGTTTAAAAACCGGTCCGGTACAAAGGCAATTGACTAACTCACTGACTGATCGATCAAGCTACTGAACGGGTTGCGCTGAATTATGCTTTACGGGCTAGGGCATTTTTGAAAGGTATAGTGAACTATAGTTTATAAGGAAAGGAAGAAGAAGTGCAACACCAAAATGAGGTGAAACCAGATGTGGCAAAAAACTAAAAAAGCAAGTGACTCACGTCAAAATAATAAATACAATTAACTGTCAACGAAAACACTTCACATTTATAACAGAACTAGCTGTCCCCCGCGGTTTTACCCGCGTTCCTGTGGGATTTTATCTTTTCAATTCGTACCAGTACTTCCTGAGATTAACAATTTCGAACAAACAAACGAACTCATCAGCTTTATAATATTAGTATAGAAAGTATAGAAGTACAGATTATAAACAAAATACCTTTATTTTTCTGTTCAGTTACTTTTTTCTTAGCAGTTCCTGTGAGTATGACTACACCAGTCCCACCTGCTGTGGGCACACTGAGCATTCCTTTAGTCTGGTCCATTTGATTCACTTTTCTAACTTCCTGTGATAATGGAAAGTTTTGTGTAAATAACAGTTTAATGTCTATCACAATGAGCTATACTATTATAAAATAAACTCCTCAAAAGGAATAATAACCTTCATTAAAATTATAGCTTTTTCTCACTAGATGATTTACCTACTCATTCTGATATAAATCACAAAACATTCAATACCCCTCACACTGTTTGCAGATCCAATGTTTTTTTTACAATGAATATGTTTTGCAATACATTTCAGTAGTATTCAATTAATCTATTGCCAAAAGTTTGAAACCACTTCAACTAAAGTAGGAAAATAAGATAGGAGAGGGCTATGCTCGGAATTTCCATGCGAGATCGAATCAGGAAAGACGAAATCTGCATGGAATAGTCCAAAGAATTGCCAAACTGAAGTCGCAGTGAGCGGGTCACATACCGACGATCCTGTTAGGGTCACTGGATGCGAGTACTGCAATACCGGCCATCGTGGAGATGACGGCTTTCTGCTCACATGATGATGATGATGATGTATTGGCATTATGGTAGGGGAGGCGAATAGGGGATTTCGGGATTTACTCGAGCGCGGCAGATTAACATAAGGGGGGCAACCTTGCACCTTGTGAAGTACTCTCACCAAATTTGAGCCCTCTATGTAGTGTCGAACGCCTAGGGTAGCCCGTCAGATTAGTAAGAAAAAATCGATGGTTTGAAATACTCGAGCGCGTCAGATTAAGGTAAGGTAAGTTAGTTACATGCAAAATAGTGTACATTTCAATAATCTGACAATTTGGGCGTGACGAAAGAAAATTTGAGACTCGCAAAGTTGCAAAAAAAAAACGTCACCTGGATTTTCTCGAGCGCGATTAGGTTTTTTTTTATTTTGAAGGAAATTAGTCACGAATCACGGAAATATCTTAATCTGCCGATTTGCACAAGCCGAAGTAGCTAAAATCATTATTAAGTGTATAGTCCAGGAATATTATGAGTTTCACCTCAGAATGAGAGATAGTCAGCTATTAACTTGTATAAACCTTTATTTTGACACCCTAAAACTTGTCTCAAAAGCTACTTATCTTAGGATGCCCGCGACTACTGATTTTTCAAGGTCAAAGGTCAAAAAATCATTTATTGCAAATATCTCGTTTCCTATGGGTTTTTTGGTATATGTATATACAATAAATATTGTAGAAAATTAAATTCTCTACAACTTTTGTGCAAACATTTTTTCGATATCTTGAACCATTTTCGAGATTTCGATATTTTTTATATTTTTTTTTCAAACCGTCAGATTAAGGAAATCCCTCAACATAATTGTCAGATTATGGGTCAGTACAACAAGGCCATCAAGAAGAACCGCCTGTATAAAAATCTGACGCGCTCGAGTAAATCAAGGTCACAATTTTTTTTTGCATTTTCAAAAATCGGCCCTGACTGATGGTCGCGTCCAAATCGTCAGTCTTTAAAATAGGAGCTACTGGAGGGTTCACTTAACATCCCTTATCAATGTCTGACGCGCTCGAGTAAATTTTTTTTTTTAATATTTTCGACCCCTTCGTACGGCCACCCCCACCACGCAAAACGGCAGTTTATTATTTTTCCGTTATCAGACAGACGTGGCGCGACTACCCTATTAATATCTGACGCGCTCGAGTATTTCTTGGTGACTGTTTTTTTTTACATTTTTGAAACCCTGTAGACGCTCCCCCCACCGCTGAAGGGGAAAATATCACATAACCTTTTTTTCTTTATTCCACCTAATCTTCAAATTCCAGTAGGTCCCAAAGACGCTCGAGTAACTACAAATTTAGCATCATTGCCTCCCCTACCATTAGTAATAGTAAGTATTGCATTTAACTTACTTGTTGAACTTCTTGCATGTAAGCATCAAGTGTATCAATCTCATCTTCCTCCTTCTTTTCTTCAATCATTTGTTTCTCTTTGGCTTCACCATCTTCACCTTGCCAAAATTATAGATTAGATACTTATTTATAACTGGATAAGGCTCAAATTAGATCACTATGCATTCATTGTTCAACACATCACTTACCAGTGAGTGATGTATTTTGCATAAGTATTTGATGGTGTGTTCTCAAGATGTTTGTAATTGGAACTCATCTTATTATACATAATTCATATCTTATAATATATACAATTCTTTTGTATGTGTGTTTGTCACCTAACTCCTCTTAAACCGCTGGACCGATTTGGATGAAATTTTGCGTGTGTTTTTAAATGGGTTCCTTGATGGATTGAAAACACAATTGGACCCGGTAGGTGGCGCTGCTGTCGGTATGTCACTAAATTGGAAAATTTTATTTTAAAGTGGTGCTGTTTTTTCGAGCAGGACGACGTCTGCTGGGTCAGCTAGAATTATTTTATTATTTTTTATAATGACACAATTAGTCAGAAGATACCTTCATCTCCAGAGTCATCTTCTAAAGACCATTTCTTAGAGATTGGCAGCTGGATATTAGAAACAATGCTTCCTTTCTGTACTTCTTTTTTAGCAGATTCCAGTTCCTTGCGCTTTCTTTCGGCGCGCCATCGCTCGATCCGCTCCCTACGTTTTTGCATTTCAGCTTCCAAGCGACTTTGCTCTTCTTCCTATATTATAAAATCATTTAGAAATCAAAGTTATTGATTGTAGAATACTATTACAATAAATCATGTTGAAGGTCAGAAGGAATTGGACCAACTCTACAACAAACATAAGGTCTATCCAAATTAAATCTTTACAGGTGTACTTAATTGTGTTTTAATCTAATAACCTGTAAAAACATTTGGCTTTGATATTAAGCATATCAAGTATATTGGTATTAATCACAGATAAGAATAAGACTTGTGATGAATGAAAGCCAAATAAAACATTAATAACTTGAGTTGCAATTCCTGGAATTCTATTTTTCATGTAGGTAGTTTTCAGGTGATCTTCCAATCCAGATTCAAAGGGTTAAAATGGCTTGGTCATAATGATCACAAATGGCTGGATCATAATAATAAAAAAACCAGTCAAGTGCCAAACCAAAATCAACTTTGTTACAACGCAAATATTTGTTGCTGTGGCTCCAGCATAGGTTTTAGGCCAGACAGTTAGTATTCTTCATGTCTGCCCATATAAAGAAATACATTGGCTCTATCAGTTCATCTTCAAAATATCTGGTTTTTATTTTCAAACCATTTAGCAAGCCAGCATAATAGAAATGAAAATATGAACTCACTTTGTCAACGATTCCTGGGTCATATTCCCCTGATTCATTTTTAATTGCTTTATCTTTGGATTTAGATCTATCTCTATCTTTATCTGGTGTTTTTTTCCTTGAAGACTTACTGCTTGTTCCATTCCTTTTATCATCACGTTTATCACTGAAACATCCACACTTATAAGGTCTCACATTGGTAGCAGATTTTTTTTTTGAGCCATATGAAATTCATATGAAACTTGAAAAATCACTGAGGCAATATAACAGATGGCAAACAAGAGTTTGTTTTATACTAGCTTTTGCCTGCTCCTATGTCAACATAGGTCTGAATTTGATGCAGAATCATGTGTTTCATCTCATTTCGATGGTCTCATCACACTAAGATGTTGATTAAAATATTGTAATGTGTTTGCCAAAGTTTAAAGTATCTCAATACTAAATTGCATAAAAATCTGTTCAGTAGTTTTGCTGTGATACCCAAGCAAATAGATAAACAGGACTACTTAAACTTTAGTAAAATAATAGTAGGTATGGAAACTGTCACCTAGATCTTCATCAACCATATATATCCTACTCTTATTAACTTGAATGGTGCTTCCTGGAATTCCATTTTTTTTTGTAGTTTCTGGATGATCATCCCATAGGTGAGGCAAGGGGGTAAACATTGAATAAACCCTTATGATTAATAATGGAAATAGTACTCACCTTTTCCGATCTCTATCTCTTTCCTTGTCTCTTTCTCTATCCCTTTCTCTATCTCTCTCTCTATCCCGGTCTCTACTCCGATCTCTTTTCGTCTCCCGTTCTCGACTTCTGCTACGCTTTCTCTTAGATGCTTTGGACGTTCGATCCCTGCTCTTTGATCGAGATCTTCTTCTCTTACGGTCTGGAGACGCAGATCGACTATGCGACCGCCGCCGATCACGGTCTCGTTCGCGATCACGTTCACGCCTAGAAATGTTTACTAACCGCTTTATTGAACCATCAAAGGGACAATTTAAAACACACTGTATTCATAACACAATATTTAAATTATTGACTGATATTGTTACTTACCCGCCTCGAACCATTTTCAATGTTAGGCTGAATGTAGCTAATTATTTTGTTATAATAATTTGCAAATCCAAATCATTTCCATCAAATTTTGTGGCACGCGTACTAATTCCTCTCTTTGGTTGTTTGACTGACACCAAAGAGTATATTAACTATCCATAAAACTGACACACGTATGACCAAAGAGGTTTATTTTTTTTTTTAATAATCTTTTGTCATGATCATAGACACAAACTCTCAGTCGCATAATAATATATTTTCTGCAGTTTTAATCTCGTTTTAATATTCTTATTTTGTTTAGGTTGTAGTCACATTCTTACATTCACTGTAAAGTCTAGTTCTCGTCTGTATAAGTCCGGTTCACGGACATTTTGCGCGATACACGCTTTCATTTCACTTCACTTATCCACTTTTTTTTGTTACTGGCAATCGTCCTTTTAATATATTTCTGCCAATGTCTAAGTATTGAAATCTCGGAACAATAACTAGCATGTTCCGAGATTGAAATAGTCATTCTATCTGTCACTTCTTTAATATTTTTTAAATAAACTTCAGTTTTAATTTTTTTTCTTTATTTTATAGTTTTAATGTCTAAGTAATGTCTAGTCCTCGGGCTGGTTTAATAATCAAAGTCGTCCGTACATGTCCAGTCAGGCTTTAGTGAAATTGCCAGCTATTCCACTAAAACATTCACAGACTTTTTGGGACAACCTGAAAAGTCACGATACACGCTTTTATTTCACTTCACTTGGTGCACTTAAATTGATCTTTATTGGACAAAACGCCACTGATATTATTCAATGAAACTCAAAATACACCAATGAAAATAAAATGAAAACGCAACGTCACTTCGCAAGTACCCGCCAAAAAGACCGCGGATACTTCATAGTGTTAAAAAATCAAGTAAGAAACAGATAAAAAAAAACTGAAAACTTTTGATTTAATTTAAAAATCTATTTTGTAATGTTATGAACTAAAACTAACATTTCCCGACTGCTTTTTGCCTAAGCTATCTCAATAATATAATTTCAGATTATATTTCATATAGAGTAAAATACCCTATTGCGTAAATCGGAAAGCCCCAAAAAATAGAACCAAATAAAATAATAACCTCAAAAAAAATAGATACCTATTAAATAAAATAATCCGACCGATTCTATCTGACTCCGTTGTTGTTTTTAAAGTTGGTTACAGCCAAAATATTTACAAAAAGAATATAATAGTAAATCGATTTATAACCATGGCAGACGAAGGGGAAAATGTAAGTAAAGTAGTAACTAAAATACCCATAAAGTCCACCAAATAATAACTTCTTAAATTTGCTGCAATAATGCAATATTTTTTAATTACAGATATCTGTTATGACCGTTAAAGAACCCCTAGATTTGATTAGACTAAGTTTGGATGAAAGAATATATGTAAAGATGAGAAATGAACGGGAATTACGCGGAAAACTTCATGTATGTATTATTATTTCATTGGTTTTAATAATTCTATCATTCATAGTAAACAATCCAGCTTGTTTATATCTAAAAGAATTATGTGCTAAAACTGGGAAAATTAAGTGATATCACACAAAAAATGCCCAAGAAAAATCTTGCCTTCATAAAGCGCTAATCTATTGATTGACACAATGTACTTAATTTTTGTTATTTTAATTTATTTAATGAAAATATAATTATTATTCAATAGCTTACTTCAATTTCAGGCATATGACCAACATTTAAATATGGTACTGGGTGATGCAGAAGAAACAATAACCACTGTAGAGATTGATGAAGAGACATATGAAGAAGTTTACAGGACAACAAAAAGAAACATTCCTATGTTATTTGTGAGGGGCGATGGTGTCATTCTTGTCTCGCCACCTGTACGTGTGGGTGTTTAGCATAATTTTATTATAAAATCTTGAATAAAACTACTAAGCATAATTCATATTGGTTTATTTTTTTGCTAAAATCTTTATAATAGATTCATTCTTAAAGTGTTTGTTTTTTGGCTGAAGCAATTCATCTTCATCCATTGGTTCAATTATTGTTCCAGCTTTGGTAATGACATTTGGACGGATAAGTTTTTTATGAGCTTTTTCAGGAATAAATGTGTTACCCAAAGGTGTTCTTATTGAAGCTTCATAATCCTTAACACTTGCAAATGGGAATGGCACATCAGAAATTTTGTGAATTACAAGTTTTGGGTCCTTATACTCTTTGATTATTATATCCCCCTTATTTTCATCACGCCTTGGCATATTTGGTGGAGCTTTTAGAATAAAACGATTCTTTTTGCGTCTAGGGGCTTTAACACCTTTACCACCCCAGCTTCCCCATCCTGGTAATGTCAAGATAATGTCTTCGGGATTATTTTTATTTATTTCATCTTCTTTGTCTTGCCTAAAGCTTGCTACAACATCATCTTCCTCGAAAACTTCTTCTATGTTTACTTTAGGAACAACCTGTTCATCATCATCTATTTGATCTAGTTCATGTTCACCTTGTGGTAAAGCAGTATTGAGGTATTTTGGTTTTACCTCAATAAATCTGCTTGGATCAATATCTGTAGCTTTAGGAACTGGAGCTGCAATCATTAATTTTTGATTCTTTTTATTTGATTTTCCTGTTTGATCTTCAAATACTTTGGATTGAGCTGCAATCATTAATTTTTGTTTTTTTTTAATTGATTTTCCTGTTTGATCTTCAATTACTTTGGATCCTGATTCTTCAATTAACTCTTCATCAATGATTGCTCTTACCTTTTGATTTCTTAATTTCAAGTATTCTAGATTATCTGTTTCTTGTTCATTACTCTTTCCCTGTTTCTTATCTTTTTTACTGAGCTTGGTGACTTTTTCAAGCCTTTCTATATTTTTCCTAAAATTCTTTAACTTTTTCTCTACTAACCCTGCAATATCAAACTCATATGATTCAAAAGCAGATGAAATATCTTTAGTTGGCTTTTTCTCGATTTCATTGACTACAAAATTATCAAGTGACTCTACATCCCAGTTAGAAGTTGCAACTGGTTCATTTTTTTTAGATTTAGTAGTTTTCTTGACTGATAATTTAAATTTTTTTTTTAGTGGCTCAACATAATTAGGTTCAGCATCTTTCCCATTTAGGGTAAATTTACTAATACTTTCTTTTAGGATACTCAAATTTTCCACTGAATTCCTGCCTTCTTTACTTAATACATCTTGTATATCTTGTCCTTCATTAGATTCACTGTCACTAACATCTGGCTGTTTGGCCATTTTGCCCTGAACATATTTTTTGTATCCAAAATTAAATTCTGCACTAATATTAGATTTATCTGGTGTCTGCATCATCCAAGGGTTCATGGGATCTTGTGACACATTAATATCAGGTATAACATCATTGTCGTCAGACTCATCATCTGTACTGACATTGTCTTGTGTCTTTTTAGTTAAACCTCTGCTTACTGCAAGTTGTTCAGCTAATTGCTGCCTCACCTAGAACAAGAAAGATGTCAAACACTTTATGAAATTTTATTTGACCAACTATTAATGAAAAAGAATTCCAGTTGTGAATTTTCACCCATAATTCACAAACTTATATGATTTAAAAAAAACATAGTTGTCTGTATCCTTTCCAAGGGTTTGAGGTAACCTCATACTAGCTTGAGCCATTTAGCTAAGTAAACAGTTTTTTTTTGGCATTTATAATATACTAGCATTCCGCCCACAGCTTCGCCCGCGTGGACTACACGATTTTGGTTGATTCGTTTTTTCCAGCCGCGACCACTTATACCTGCATTGTAAATCTGTAATATCTTCGGAAATATTCATTTAAATTACATGCTGTAAAGGGCCATATTAATCTATATTAAATGGACAATGTATTAAAGGTAATTAAGTATTAAATAATTAATTGGATAAGGATTAATGCTGTATTGCTTAAAATCACTTCGTAAATAAGCCATTTCTCCCGTATAATGTAATGGATAACAAAAGGTTATTGTGGGTTATCCTTAAGAGATAGACATATACCATACCATTGCAGACTTTTTTGTTGACCTTTTTAAGGTGTACAGTAAAGTAGTACATTATTTTGATTCATCTCTTGGGGTTCAGCCAGCATTTGCAATGTAAGCGCAAAAACATGAGTTTATTTACGACATCACATTAGAAACCTCTAAATTTATCAGTGTTTCTCTACAATATTATGCATGTATTATACATATAAACCTTCCTCTTGAATCACTCTATCTATTAAAAAAACGGCTAAGATTTAAGCATACACATGGATGATAGACAGGACTTTGTTTTATACTATGTAGTGATTTATAAATATCAATACAATATTGTAAATTTATCACCTCTGTATCATATTTAGCTCTAATCATTTTATTCTTTGCCCATTTTCCAGTGTTTTTGTGTCTGAGTGTGTGGCGCTCTAGGGCCCTGGCTTTTTCAATTGCCTCCAATTTTTGAAGAGCCTCTTCTGGGTTTGTTTTCTGCAATTCCTCAAATTCTTGAAGCTGTTTCTTCAACCTTTCTTTCTTGAGTACTCTGGAAAATTATCATTATACATACTTAATGAAGTCACAAAAAACACAGTTTTATTAACCGGTTGGTTTTTAAGTGGGACGGCCATACCAATCAAACAATAGCATAACAATTGATAAGAAATTCCTCGCTAGTTTAGTTATTAATGATATATACCTCGACATAACCCAAATAAACATTTCTGTTTTTTATTTTATTAATCACAATAATTAAAATTGTTGACAAAGTATTATTAAGTAAACATAATAGTAACTTACCGATGAAACTTTTTGCTTTTAATTTTACTTTGCCTCTTAGCTTTTGCTGCTTTATAAGACTGCTGAGCTCTCAATTTAGCAAGATGCTGTCTATGTTCCACCATTTCTTCGTATGACATGGGATAGTCCTGTACTTGTTCATTCTCCTCCTCATGTGCTTCAGGAGGATCAACTTCCTCCAATTCCTTCTCTAGTGAGGACTTTAGCTTGAACTTTGATAAGAACTCACTTGTAGGTTGAAGTTTATTAGAAGCCTGTTTCAGTGGGAATGATACAAAGTCAACTGTTCTACCTCTGGCTACTACAGGATCCCACCTTCCAATTTTCGTCTTTGTTGCCTCATAACCTGTAGCTCGTTTAATTCGTTCGGCTTGAGGCTTCTCTAAAGGCTTTCGTAAGACTTTCGACGCTTCTTGACTTTTTTTTAGCTTCTTACTTATTTGCACATGATTGGCTGTGTCCTCTAACACTTTGACCACTTTCTTTAGATTTAGTTTGTTCGTTCTCTTTATCAAGTTGAATTCCGAACTAAGATTGGTGGGTTCATTGCGTGTAGGCTCAGTTATATGTTGAGTTTTATCCAATTTAGACACAGCACTTATCAGCTGGTCGTGTTCTGAAGCTACGAACTCGGACTCCTCAACGTCAACCATGGTAAAATATTATATAATTTCACTGATATGAATTAACGAATTTTCATTGATTTTGTTGTGTTTTTTCTCAATAAAATTGAAAAACCCATCAAATGTGTGCAGGTCGCAATTCTAACCTAAAAAGCAACTGTCATACTCTTTGCAACTGTCTGACAAAGAGTATATAATCACTACGTTTTACTGTCTGACTGTCTGTCGTCTGCACAGATTACTGATATGTAGCTAGCTAGTTATTATGACAATTACGTCTTTTTTTTTACGTAGTATTTATATTCTCTTTGTCTTTTTTGACACATACCTACATAGTGAAGAGGTTTACTTTCTGCCTTTGCTTTCTGCTGCTAACATAAAATTCGCCTAACCTACTACGTAAAAACTAAATCGCCTATTCCACCATTTATGTAAAACAATTATTTTTACTTAGGTAAACGTTTTTGGCTTGGTTGGATATATTTTACTGACTTACATAACTATTTATTGAAACCTTCGATCGAATGTTATAATGATGCTTAAAATTGATAAACATGTGAATGAAAATAAAATTACCAATAGGAATGGTAATATTTTAATTCATAAAATTCTCGTGTCACAGTTTTGTATATTCAGTAGGTCTGAGAATTTGCTTTCACGGTGGTAGGATACTTTGTAGTCCCTGACTGGCTGGCTACCAAGTTGAAAATCTGTCGCCAAGCACCTATCGGTGTGTTCCGTCAGCTGTACTTGAGAGCCAGTTCCCATCTAGGCTTTGTGTGCTTACCACCTTCGGCCACATCATCACTTACCATGGTGAGATTGTGGTGAAATACAAGCTTATCCAGAATAAAAAAAATATAGGTTGATATCTATTTTTTAAACGGCTAGATCACAAGGGGACGCGGATCCCACGGGAACGCGGGTGAAACCGCGGGGGACAGCTAGTATAATAAAATCCTTGTAGGTAAAAAGCCTACTCTTGCTGAGTTTCTGGCCGGTTCTCTGACTTCCAAACCTGAAGGTAAACTGAGGGTAATAACTTCTGGAGTTCGACTTTCATTTCATATAATAATATGTAGTGCCCTCCTATAGGGTGTTGCTGAATGCTTTTGATTTTGACTTTCCACTTTCAAATATGTACCTATGAATATTTACGTTTTTTGGTTATCTAAATATATACTTACATCTTATTTATAAGGTTCCTTTGGTTAAAAGAAAAGGGATTTACACTTAACTAATTTTGGGATAAGTTTCCGCGAGCCAAATGGATAGGTACACTTTATTATTGAATAAAAAATAACCTGTAGAAAATCAATTTAATTTATTTAGGTACTTCTTATCTATACTTCTATCTTATAAATTTAAAATAGGTAGGTAAGTACTTATTTTAATGAACGATGTTTGAAGATTCATCCGAAGAAGGTGTTGATGGAGGAACGTTCTCTTCATTTTGTTTGCTAAGTTGACGTGCATTTCGAAACAGTTGTCGATTTCGATAGAGTTTTGCTTCATCGGTGCACTTGATAGTTATGGTGTTTCTGTAAAATTAAAATTTCTGTATTAGGTATTTCAAGGTTTTTTGACGCCCTAAAAGCACTAAAAGGTTGAATATCCTATACCTAACTACGCTTCTTCATTAATAAAGGCAGCCTTGTTCATTTAATCAGTAGCTGTTCAGCTTGTTTTTTTAAATGTTAAAACGATTGGTGTAGATTTTTATAATAAACTAGCAGTCCCCCGCGGTTTCACCCGCATGGGTTTAAATGGAACCCTAATCCTATAAAATAAATTATTTTTCTAAAACTAGCCTTAGCTAAGTAGGCTCCTTAAAATGTCAGATACAGTGAAAGTCCTGTCAAAATCGGTCCAGCCGTATCGGCCGAAACAAAAATAACAAAAGTATAGTACCTACCTATATACTTTCATATGCATTTAGTAGGTATAAATCTGTTATTTTGACATTACAAACGACACATCAATTTTATTTATTTGTAAGTCTACTAAATTATGGCGTAATAATAATACGTAGCGAAAATCCCACGGGAACGCGGGTGAAACCGCGGGGGCCAGCTAGTATAATATAATTATATAAATATACCTAAGTAATATTAATGATTAGGCTTTATGAAAAAAAAAATTGAGAACAGCTAACCTTACTAAGTTTTTTGCCACACCACATCGTAAAGAAACAGTCTTGATAATGTCTTCGACAAGTTTCGGATCCAAACTCTTTTTTGGAGGCTTGTTAGTAAACGCTGGTGACTGTTTGCCAGTTAATGAATGAGTCGCTAAATCTCTGTCAATACAAAATATGATAATGTTAGAAAAAAAAAGTCCTTTTTTATCGACAAGTTATTAAAACCTATTTAAGTACCTGCGTGAAAATACAGCTTGTAATAACTGCCTCGTTGCAGAAGTATAAGAGTTCCAATCAATATCATTTAAAAGTCTAGCAGGGACTGTTGCGTTGCCGTCGCCAATAGGAACCTAGGAACATAAATCATTGATATAAAGCTCTTATAAATTTTATTATAGCTCATAACCGTGGCAAAATATAGAAGTAATTACCATTTCTGGAACTTCAACATTATTGGTCGTTTGAGCCGACATCCTGCGTACACGTAAAACTGTATCATTTGAATTTAGACTCGGATTATCTGGCTTAACATTAGATGCTTCAATAACTTCCTCGGCGCCTACGTCTTCAATGTTGCCTACTAAATCGCGCTCTGTGACAATATCTTCTATATTAGGTTGCGCTATCCATGAACCATTTATATTTGGTTCAACATACGACGTATCACCTTCATTATGTTCTGATTCAGACAAATCAAGTGAATTGGAGTTAATATTATTGGCTTGTGCCACTAAACGTTGAAACCTACTGTAAAGATCTCTTAGAACTACTTCCATTTCTTTAATTTTCTCCGGTGGATGTTCTAAGCTTGTATTATCTGTTTGTGTTCCTTGATCAAAACATAATGGACTGCCTTGTATACTGTTCCCAGGCAGAGGAGTACTGCTGATCATGGGGCGACGCCTTACATTATTGTCAGCAATGAAAGACAATCGACTGTGATGTCCGTTGATCAAATCTTGTCGATTCAACTGTGAAGGATATTTCTGCATAGATTTGACAAAATTTAAGACTCTGCTGTCATTTAGATGATTATTTGACTGTGAAAAACAAAAAAATATTATAGAAAAGCATGAATAGATGGACAATTAAGGGAATAATCACAAAGCAATCACCTCTAAATCGCTGTCGCTTGCACTATTTTCACTATTAGCATCAACGATATGGGATATAGTATTTTGATTAACCATGTGGGCGCGAGGGTTTTCCGTTGGAGCATCGTACTGAAATTGAGTTGTTTGTTTTATTATTTGTTGTTTTATTATTAAAAATACGATAACTAAATAATGAACTCACCATTGATTCTGATTTCAATTCCTTAATAGTTCGCATACATATTTTTAGTACGTTTTTAACTTGTTGATCTTGTCTTTCCATAATCTCCTTATGCTGTTTGACATAGTGCTTGTTATCTATAAATAGAAGAAAATATTACAATTTCCAAGAGATATTATCACAGAGATCGCTTAGATTGTGATGTACCTACTACTAGCTGTCTCCCGCGGTTTTAGCGTGAAAGAGTAACAAACATCTTCACACCTATTAAAAATTTCACATTTAGTAGTATGATAATAATATTTTGAGTATGACTTATAAAGTACAAAACAAACTATAATTTATATGAAGATTTATCATACCTGAAATCCGTAAAATTTGGGCTCGCCGTGGATTTTCATGCTTCGGTCGTATATAAATGAGTTTTCCAGGATGAAGTTCGGATTCTTCATAAGACAATGTATCTATATTCACAACACCATAAACGGGAAAGACGTTATGCTCGTCCACCCATTCAACAAGAAGCCATAAGCGCGAAGACATTTTTAACGAAAGATAAATACTGTTAACAACACGAAGCACAAATAAGGACTGGAATAACGACGAGCAACGACCGAAATTCTTTGCATTGCATGCAGGTAAAAACGGAACAATGCAATTCGATGCCTTAACCATCAACATCCCTATGTTTGCGACCCTACCCTCCCTAATAATAAAAAAATTACCTACAGCTAGAAATTGTATTGTGTCTATTACATTACCAACTACTCTCGAGATTTTTTATGCCTTGAAACTAACTGTTAATTTAAAAGGCGATGTACTTCATTAAGGTGAAAAAGATATACAATCTCATTTTTGTTTCGAATAACATTTTTTGCACATTTCAGCGAACCTTATGCAGTGTTTGTTTTTAGGAGTGGACTACTTGATAATGAATAAAGTAGCTTAACCTTTTCCTACCTTATTATTATAATAAATTCGAATAGATTTCGAACGTCGCTTCGAAGGTCGTAGGTTCGAATCCTAACTAATTAGGTAGAGATTTGAGCAAATATGGTACTTATAGAAACCGATAAAATAAATGCAATATCACTTGCGAAATTTGTTAAATTGACTAAAATCTACCTTATAGCTGGCGAAATAGAGGTGGTTTCTTTTTGGAACATACTTTCTTCTGACTAGTACTTTTTTGGTAATAGAACATGCTACTTAAATGTACAGCATGCATTTCTAAGTGTACAGCACACCGCATGAGCTATAATTTTTATTTGCTGTTATTTTGATTTTTTATTCCCTATTATATCCTCTAAGTTTCTTATTTGCCTCCCAACAAAGGCGTTGAGGCGAATATCGTGGGTTCGATTCTTACAATAGCATCACTTTCAGTGAAGGAAACATTCATTAATAAGTTGAAAATCTGCCACCATGTAGGTCTACCACCGCGTAGATTGCTTCACTTAAGAGCCGTTCCCTTCTAGGCTTTACGTACTTAAGTACGAATGTAATACAAGCATATCCTAGTAAAAAAAAGACAATAACACCTACCCACTTTATTTATTAAGTTTTGAATGCGTAAGTACCTTATAATTTTCGTTTTGTTTATAATAAGAATTTTTGGATTTGGTTCGATAAGCCTATTCGTTTCCTAATAAAATACTTAACTTTCTATCTGATTCTCAAAACCAATAGGAAAGAAAATAGTACCATTAACCATTATTTAAACAATAACTTCCATTCAGGTAGTAAGTAACACGAAGAAAACAATGTGCACCAACATAAAGTAATAAGTTCGGTGAAAATTGAAAGGGATTTATTTCTACTACCTGAATATTTTAACAATTCTAGAAACATGGTGTTTTATTTGATAATCTGGAGCTTGGGTGGAACGTAAATTGAAGACTTATTTATATTTCAACTCAGTATTGTTTGGTGTTATGTTGAGACTGGTCGGAACTGAATATTTGTTTTCTTATCGGATACAAGTGCCGGATTCGTATTTGGATGGACTTTCATTGGTGAATTTCATTCTGATAGGTAAGTTCTAACTACTATCAATATTAAGTTACTTGCATTATGTATTTCATTATTAGTTGTATGTAGTTATATATTAGGTATACTAACCGTCCGCCGCGTTCCCGTGGGATCTCTTCCCAGGATAAAATAACAGCCAGTATAGCCTATCACACTCACAAATAACGTGGCTTTCTATTGGTAAAAGAATTTTCAAAATCGGTTCATTAGATCCAGATACACCTCCAACGTCACAAACTTTAGATACTTCTTTATAATATTAGTACATATCTATACATGGTGTAATGTTTAAACTGTTAACAATAATTGCATTGAATTATACGAAGATGGTCGATAAATACGATATTATTTAAATATAAGTAGTTTTTATGATAAAATTATGTCCTGAGATATTGGCTACACATGGCCATATTATTCTCATACCAAACTAAGCAGGCTATGGAAACCAGACTAATCACTCCAACTGCATTTTGATTTGGCAGAATTGCCAATAGTTGGAGTTATGAATGAGTAGTCAGAGGTTGAATAACACACCCACATTTAATCGAAAAAATATGTGCCTAAAATTATTGCCATCTGTTCGATATAACCAATCTTATAAGGAACTACATTACTTTATTTCAGGCAGGAGTCATCGCTGGTAATTGCTGAAATTGTCGTTTATGATTATAATATGAAAAAGACCATTTGTCAAAGATCCGGTGTTCGTTGGATGACGCCTCCTGTAAGTACCTACTTAGATAGATTTAGTACTATCTATAGCTTTCCACCCCGCGGTTTCGCTGATAATGTATCTTTCTATAGATGAAAGAATTTGAAACATACAAAAAATCCAATGTGTTCTCTTTAAAATAGTATCTATACCTACTTACCCGTTATATTACTAGTTGAATCTGTCTGATTACGGTTACTGCTCCGTCGCTTTGCGGAATCGGAATGCTAGTTTCTGAGATAAGCGCGTTCAAAAAAACAAACAAAGAGTGGCTTCATCATATTAGTATAGTATAATAAATTACTCTCAAATATTTTTTCTTAATATTGCCTTTTTCAAAATTAACTAAATTGTAGGTACCTAGGCATTCTTCAGACATAGTTAACGTGATTATAAGGCGATGATAGCTCAGTGGTAGTGACGTCGGATACCGCGGCGAAGATCCTACAATGAGCTTGAGCTTTCGGTGAAGGAAAAACATCGTGAGGAAACCATAGCACGGTGGTAGGGTACTTTGTAGTACCCGGCTGGCTGGCTACCACCCTCAAGTTGAAAATCTGTCGCCAAGCACCTATCGGTGTGTTCCGACAGCTGCACTTGAGAGCCAGTTCCCTTCTAGGCTTTGTGTGCTTACCACCTTCGGCCACATCATCACTTACCTTGGTGAGATTGTGGTCAAACACAAGCTTATACCTACAGAATAAAAAAATATATAAGGCGTGTAAGTTATGAAAATAATATACTTAGTTAAAATAATAATTTCCAGTATAACATGTCTGCTGTGGGTTTGAGCGTTGCCAACACAGAATTTGATGCCGCCCAAGCTCTTTTAGATCTGCAAAGTAACGTCCGGGAGACTCGCGCCGAACAATGTAAGTGTTTACCCATTCATTACACATTGCACTTTCCCATTGATTACTACGAGGTTTTACTTCACTAACTCCGTGGGAATTCTACTTGTTTTCCTTTAATTTGTACCTATACGGGATTTCCAGTATGTATTGAAGCTTAACAGAATTTCTTATATTTTAACACTAAGACCTTTTTTTCTAACAGGTAATATCCCCGTTGATAGCTTAAAAGAGGATATGGAAAAATCTGCAAAAGTTTTTTTGAGTTGTCTCATCACTTCGAATTTATCTGTAAGTGAAACAGAGATACACATGAGTAAATTGTATATTCAAAATATTAATTAAATGTGAATATGAATAAATAAAAAACATGAATTTCTGTTCCAGAATTCAAAGAAACCCATTCCAAATACTATTTCCAATAATGATAAAAATATTGTTACACGGAAGAAACTCGCTACTGAGGTAAGGATCACTAAATGGTATAAATAAGTAATTACGCAGTTGAATCATTTTGTAATTTAACGGTGATTAATTTTTCTCTATTCACAGCCAAAATACAAAACTAGTACTCCAGTTTGTACTGCGTACCCTTTACCAAAACAAAAAAGTATGAAATACTGTGAAAAAAATTGCTTTGAAATTTCTAAACAATCGAAGATATTTAAAAGACAACTACCTGAACAGTACCATGATGATCCAGAAGTTAGAGTAAAAAATATCTTAAGTAATAATACCGTTACGCATAGCCAAGAATGGAAAAAAGATACACGTGAAATAGGCACGCAAACCGACGACACTTTTCATTACCCTAGTATTGTAATAATGGAAAATACGATTAAGGATTTGTGTGAAAAGATACGATTATTAGAAGCAAAGATAATTTCTCAAGCAGGAGATATTTCTGAAGATGATGATGCAGAAATTTCATATGGACAAAATGAAAACGCGGATGAATTGGATATGGTAAAAGCCGTTATTTATTTTATAAAGATATGCGTTTAATGTTTTCACTAAAGCACTTTAATAATTTAATTATATTGCAGACTCCTATCGATTATAGCAATATTACAACATCTGGTATAAATGACGATAATTCAGAATGGACCGATCAGGAATTAAAAACTACGCCGCATAAAACATTCAATAAAGTGTTACGTACCCATAATACAAATGCAAACCTGAACGATATGGTACCGATTGGAGATGGAAATGCTACAGTTCCATCGAGAGTCCTGAGACATATTAATTGGACTTCATATACAAGTGCTACTCGCAAGTTATTGACGGCAGTATTCTCACGCAGGTACAGATTAAAACCACAATTACTTCATCGTCAAATTCGTTAGGTATGTAAGCTACTTAATTTTATAATACTTTACTTATCCTATGGTCTTTTCAGTGTTTTAGCGACACATTCTTTAACTGGGAAACCTTCACCAGCATTCCCTAATAAGCCTGCGAAGAAAAAATTGGATCCTATCTTGGTGAATGATATCGTACAAACAGTTGTAGAAAGATGCTCTGTGCCAGAAAATGTAGTCAGGTATTTTTTCAACATATTGATTTACAATTTTAGATAGAATTTGTGTTAGCAGAAATAGCTAATATTAAAACTTTAAATAGTTTTTTTAAGTATCCTCAACGTTTCGAACAACATTACAATGAAGAAGTCAATGCGGCTTAATTTAATAGGACCTATTCAATAGGTAATCGAAAATTTCGCGAAAATTTTAAATGTAGGTAACAACCTACCTACCAAACTACTATTAATATTCTAAGTATAGTTTAATTGTTTTAATGTTTTTACAGAACGAGTATAACAACAAAATGTGCTGACGAAAGCAAGATGTTCCGAACGCGTCAACAAAATAGTAAAAAAAAACACAAGCATAAAGTAAATCGGGAGAACATTCCTCCATCGACGTCGGACTCGGACGAATATTAATTTTATCGTAAAATATTTAGGGCCGCTGCATTTAACGGTAATTCAAATCTTTAGTGTTTTGGTAGGCATTCTGAATTACCATTACCAGTAATATTAATAAATGAAATTGTAATAGATATATTTTTGTTAACAGGTTTTAATGAGACAAACAAGTGGATTACACACTCTCTTAATACCTTCTCATGAATGCATCAAATTTCGCCATATAACTTCGCCATTGGGATATTTTATTTCCCAAGCCAGTCTCAAGCCTGGAACAAGAAGGAGAGTATGGCTGCTTGAGATTAGATATTTATTTTGAAAACTTTTGAATTTTAACTTATTTGACAAAAATTATAAAATAAAACACACATATATAAAATATTCGTAAGGTTCATTATTTCATAATCAGACTGTAATTGATCCCTTAGAGTGTAAAAAAAATGTTAATAGATAATTCCTTTCTCGTTTGCTTTTGCTGAAATATTACAGGTATTTCATGGAATAAATTTTTCACATACCCTAGGTACCTATACCCACAGAACACTTTTACTCCTAGCGCCTATACCCATCCACCGCTATACAAATTCCTTTCATCACAGAACAAATTAAAAAGGTAGAGGGAGCGTACGTAAATTTTTGTCTCTAATGAAGTGAAACAATGAGTTGATAAATGAATTGTGTTACATTATTCCGAGGACTGTTATTGGACGGGAGGTGCGCGCACGTCCGCTTTTTGCTGTCTCTTCTAGCCGCACAAATGCGGGTGTTCGCGCGCCTCTATCCCGTATTACAAAAAATTATAACAATTTCTTCATAGACTTAGACATATTCTCATTATCATACTGTAAATTTAGACACTTACTCTTACAAAAAATTTATAGCAAATAACGTACACAACGTAACAAAAGTATTCTTTATATAACGTTTACTTCTTTTGTGTAAATTAAGTATAAGTATTTTTATAAATCTCTTTTTTTTGGTATGTTAAAGGTTTCACTCGAGTTTCTCTTCTTGTAAAAAAAAAAAAAAAGTTTTATCATCAATATGTGGATAACGTAGTGAGTTGCACATGTACATATATTGTATCTAGAAATACCCACAAAGTAATCTATTTGTGTAATTGTTTGTTTTCCCTAATAAATAAAATAAAATAAAATAAAAAGTAAATAAAAACAACGTATTCTATTCTTCTATTACTTTTCACTTTAAGTGCGCGGGGCTTTGTCCACCTATTTTATTTGGTCTGTAATAAAAATATGTCTCAAAAGGTAACAATGGAAAGCGTTCACTAACGTTAAATCTTTACGCTATGTTAATTATGCTTTCAAATAGCTCGTTATTTTGATTATTAGGTCCTCCATTTTTTACAGTCTTCAAAAAAGGACGTTATCATTTTGACTTGTAAGTATGTAGTTTAGGTAGTTATATAATATTATTGGAACTGCTATATTCACATAATAATATGATTTTCGGGCTTCCAAAAATTATACGATATTTTATAGATGTAATTATGTAGTATGTTTGTTTACGCATTTTTCCGAAACTATACTATACTATATTACCTACTTTGATTGACGTGTAAATTAAGCAAGTATATAGAACGTTCGCTCCACAAGGACAAGTGGGTGTAGTGCCTCCCAAAACTTAGTTTTAGATTGCATGCATTGTAGATTACTTATTTGAACATACATTTTCAAGTCTGATCTAAAATAAAAAATATAATCGACTCGAATGACATCCCTATCTACCATTTTATATCATTCTGGGTATGTTCCGATATACACTGGGAGAATCTTTATTTCTTTCATTAAGTAAGGGTACGTAGGGTTAGAAAGAGAGATTGTCCCAACGTAGTTTCTCTTTTTCGCAATTGATAGGTATTTGCTTCAAGTTGGTATTTAGAGTTACCTATCCATTTAGAATACATAATTCTTGCATTAGACCGAGAGTAAAAACCATAGACTAGAGAGTTATTTGTAAATGCAAGCTGTGGAGCAAGCTGTTAGCTGTGCTCAAAGAGGATAAAAACACTATGTGCTGTCTGTCAGTCCAGTCATGTCATGTCACTCGAAAAAATGTGTCGGACGGAATAGAAGGTTGGACGAGTTGTTTTGATACGAATTATGCAATTAAATTGCGGTAGTCGTGTGTGATTTGTTGTTGCGACATAAGTAACAATGTCTCAAGACGCGGATCTTTCAATAGCAGTGCCGCGGTCTCGTGTAGCTGAATTTTATAGTAAATACCTCAATTTAGTAGAAACTTTTTACTATGTCACATTAGCTGAGAATAAATCAAGTATTGCCCAAGAAAAACCTGATTATGTGTACTTCAACGTTTTATTCAACTTGAATCCAGCAGATGGGAACTACAATCCTCGAGAATTAGTCGGACGGATACAGGTAAGAAATTTGCTTTTATATACCAATTGAAATTGTTTTTCACAAAAAAGAAAACAAAGACAACTGCTCGATAAACTAGAATGCACAACGCGTATCGTCATCATGTTGTCGGATATAATCAAGTGTCATGCTTTTCAATTATTCTTGTTACCAATTATGTAGGTAGTTTTGTTTTAATTTTATTGGTAGGTATTTTCTTAAGATTTGTTACATCCATTCTTTAAATTTAAAATTTCATTGGGTTTGTATGATTTTATGAAAAAGGCTAACACATTCTGAGAGACCATGTTCCAAGGGAATTTATATTTAAAAAAAAAAATAGCAATAAATCCATGCAAGATTTGGTATAATAAAAGGTTGAACAAATAATAATAGTCATTACAAATAATCAGCTAGGTTGGTGAAGTCTGGAAATACTTTGTCCATTGGATATATTCACACACAGCCACCTGATCCTTATTAAAAAACATGCACTAGGTCCTAAAACAAAGCTATTCATACACAACATGTTTTTCTTGAAAAAACACCCAAACTAGGAACAAACAAATATGTTCACGGAAACAAATGATTGTCTCTGGTATGAATTCAATCTGTAATGTAGAAGTCAGTGTCTAACTACCACAACAAATGGATTGTGGAATAACTTTGAAAAGTATTTATTTTATACCCTCTATCTTAATTTAAAAAAATATTCTTTAGATTTTAAAAAGTGTCTTTTAGTATAACAGACAAATAAACGGACAACAAAGTGATCCTATAAGGCATTTCCTTTTGAGGTATGGGACCCTAAACATAATAAATAACATAATTGATATTTTGTGGGATATTATGATGGAGTAGAGAATGTTTTTTAGCTTCATAGACATTGTGCTACAACCATTCCTCAGGTAAAATGATCTTTTTTTTAATTCCTTTTGCAAACTTGTTGTTACAGCAAAGTTGTCCTAGTGGCAGGTATTTTCCATTATTAGTCCTCTTCAAACTTGGTCAACTTTTTATTAAACTAGCCATGATTTTATCCCATTTTTGTTCTTAAGTTACAACATGTAAAGGTCAATATCCATTGTAGAAACAAGGATCTGCTAAAACCTCAGAACATTTTGTACCATAGGTTATTTAATTTAAATGAAAACTACCTGAATGTAGTAAAAATTATGAACTTCTTATTACAAAGCTAATGGGGTAAACAATGATTCTATTGAATTGCAATTTGCATGACTCGTACACCTTGAATATAACAAGGCAAGTGAGAAACAAAAAACAAATGTCTGTGTTTGTATACTTTGTATGTGTCTATGTTCTTGTCAATGGAAATAAACTAGGTATTATAGTAAAATGTAAGCAAATATAAGTGCCAATGAAAATAGCTGTTTAGTGGTTATTTTTGAGTATTATGAAGTAGTTCAGTTTATATTTTGTTTATTTTAATATAGTTATTAAATGGAAAAATTATCTCAAAATCTATTATCATTGCTGATTTTCTGTCTGGTTCTTTCAATATGAAGGCTGGCAGCTTTGACCTATATTATTGAATAAATAAATAACTTAAATTTTGTGTTGCATCTTACTGTATATATATACCTAAAACATAAAGAAATACAGAGTACCCAACACATTCTGGGATAAGTGAAAATTAAGTGTTATTATAATCAACCAATCACTTCGCTCACTTCCCTATAATATGTGCGAGGAGGGCGGTGGCTGCCACATGCGTCATACTTGTGACCAGGTGCTGCTTGTGGGGGCTGGTGTGCTTGAGTTTGTTCTTTATTAAGTCAGTCATAATTAAATTCTATAGATTTTTTTGTCGAAATATACGAAATACATCCGTATGTTAATGGCCATTCATTCTGTGAATTTGAACAAACTGCAGACACACCAAATCGATATTGGTCGTAGTGGCAGAGGTCAACAGTGCGGTGCGCGGTTTGTTTGGGGGCCGCATGCGCCGCGCCGCGCGCCGGGTGCAGTGGGCGCGCAACCCGGATCTCGCGGTGCCCCGCTTCCCCTTCACTCAGCGAGCCGTGCGTGGAGGTGTCCATGCGCTTGCGCCACATGCTGGTGTCTAGCTAGTCTTGCCGCGAAGCACGCCGCGCTCGTACATGTGCGAGATGCCATGTGACGCGTTCACGCACTAACACGCTATTATGTACTCTATTGACAATACCCAACAGCAGGTGAGCGCGACGTCCATACCCTCCGTTGGTCCAGACACCTGTTGTGGCCGACTGGCCGACCACTCGCGGATGTTCATACCTCGCGAGTTTCACAGTGAGCGTTTTGCGTACTTATATCGCATTGTAATGATGTTCATTCACGATCGGCCGACATAACGAACCCGGAAGTAGAGCCGGTTCGTACAACGTCATATAGGTATGCTAATTACCGTAGACAGTGTACAAACATAAGTGCACGAAATGTATGATTCGTTTAATATTAAAACGGTGAGTAAGCTGTTTTGACTATTCTCAGGATATTCGAAAGAATTTGCTTCAGCGATAGAATTATGCGATAGCTCAACGCTTTTTATGGACAAGAGGCTCCAAATTGTAATCTTTTTCCATTTGCTCTGGCAATAACAATAAATTATTCTTTTTCCTCTTTGCAATTCCTTTAATTTAAAGTTTGAATTTTTATTTAAAGTATAAAGTTGTGAAAATAATGACGAGTTTTATAATTCATGTGTCTGTCTTCATCTGCGTAAAATGTCGCAGGTCCAACACTGGTCGGATATCATGGCAAACTTTCACTTCGCCTCCGAGAGCACTGGTGATTGAAATTCATTCTTGATCTAACCTAATATACCTTTCCGATTGTAAATATTTTCATGATATGCAAATGCGCTGGTGATCATGGATTGTTCAGATGTTTTAGCAGCACTTCGTAGTTTTCAAGTTAACATGCAATCCAATATGATGATGGCGATGATAGCTCTGTGATAAGTGACGTCGAATACCGCGGCGAAGGTCGTGGGTTCGAATCCTACAATGAGCTTGAGCTTTCGGTGATCTACCACCCTCAAGTTGAAAATCTGTCGCCAAGCACCTATCGGTGTGTTCCGACAGTTGCACTTGAGAGCCAGTTCCCATCCAGATTTTGTGTGCTTACCACCTTCGGCCACATCATCACATACCATAGTGAGATTGTAGTCAAACACAAGCCTATCCAGAATAAAAAAAAATAGTATTACTACTGTACTACTTTTCTTTTTAATTTAGTCTTTAGAGTTCAGCGGTCCAGCTCTCCCTAGAAGGTTACGCTATACAACTAAGCACAGATGTTCCCAACTAACAAACGATATATGTACATCCATACAATGCTTAGAAGATGATTGCCTCCTATCATCAGGTAGAAAAACTAGTGGGAAACCCATTTAATTGTTATGGCCTCGATTAACTTTTTCGTCATTATCTTGTTTTTGCTTATGTTGGATCTACAAACGTCACTAAAGTAATAATATTATCAAAGACGAGGACGAGGACAAAGTGTGTCGAAGACCGAGCGACGTTCCGCCAAATCCAGAATGTATAACTT
Organism: Ochropacha duplaris; assembly: GCA_951361185.1. Lineage (NCBI taxonomy): Eukaryota > Metazoa > Arthropoda > Insecta > Lepidoptera > Drepanidae > Ochropacha > Ochropacha duplaris. Next base: position 7,892,985 of record OX592704.1, on the reverse strand, counting down.
CATAAAACTACGTTCAATCACAGGTTCGCGATTGAAGCCAAAACAAACGATTTAGACTGATAAAAAGAGTGGTCTGGCAACCTTCTAATGTTAGTTGAAACGTATCAGCTGTATCCGGTATGATTATACTCTGATGTAATGTCAATAGGTAGGTAGACAGACATCGAGCGCGCTTGCAAAACGATAGATAGGGGCCCACTTGTGGTTTTAGCTTCAGGTGACAAGATATTATAAAAAATATATTAATTCGACCGAGCTCATGACGTGGGTAAATGTTAATTTGCTGTCGGTTTGGTTTATATACGTTATGCCAAAATATATAAATGTCTGCAAATCATAGAAACTCTATAATTATACCACAAAATATTAAATATCTAATAATAAAAATAAATAAGCATAGAGTTTAAAAGACTTAACTTAATCTTTAAATTTCTTTGGAACGCGCTAATCTCCAGAAATTAATGATTCGAATTGAAAAAATATATTAGTGTTGGATAGCCCTTTTATCGAGGATATAAAGAGGATATAACATCACGCTATGAGCAATTGGAGCGGCGCATCAATGAAAAATGTTGCAAAAACGGGGAAAATTTATTCCTTGTGAGAGCTTCCGTTGCGTGCGCTGATTATCATGTATGACGGAATTGTTCCTCTTAAAAAGTTGGCGGTAGCATATGTCTATCTTTTTAGGTTGCTCACTATAACCTTTTTAAAGGTAATCAAATTTGTTCTAAAATAAATAAGCCGATCGCGATGAAACTTGGCACACAAATAGTTTATATCCTGGAATAAGGATACTTTTAATCCCGGGAAAAGATAAAATCCCACGGGAACACGGGAACGCGGGTGAAACCGCGGGGTACAGCTAGTAGGTTATAGGAACGATGTGACTTAGGGTGCCCAAAAATGGCGAGAAGAATGGAGATAATAATAACCCAAATAAAGACCCTGAAAAAATACCTAATAATAGGTGGAGCTTTAATGAAAAAAAAAAATTTTTTTTAATAATGACAGCACTTTGTCATATTTGTTCTTTAATACTGTTCAACTTAGCTCGATTTTGTTCAATGATCTTGTCCGCTATTGTTGATCGCTATGTTGATCAAAACAAAATGGCGGTAAAACTAAAGCAAATCTCAAAGTACTTATAATAATCTTAAATTATGGTTGTATCGATCAATAACCTGAAACAACAGGTATTGAATATAAAATCAATAAGTCAGTTTGGGAGATTGTTTCGTAACGTGACGTTACAAGAAACAGCGAATTGCTTGGCTTGCTGGCATGACGCGCTCTTTGAGAGCATTGGTTATGCAGAGCCTGATAGAAATATTTCATCTGATCAGTAGGTCTTTCTTAAAGCTGTCATAATCAGTTAGTGAATGAGATTAATCGAATAAATTTGAAAAGGCTTAATTTAATTGAAGTAAGTAGTTTTTCTCACTCCGTTCACGAAAGCGTCTGATATAAGTATCTACCTAGGTACATCTTGTGTAACTAATTCATTTATTAGCTCATTTGAGTGGAACAAGAAAGCAATTATTCTAAATAGTGATGCCGTCAAACAAGCCAACTTTGCCAATCAAGGTATCTTTGCCCTAAAAGCAATTTATAAGCAAAACCGCTTAAATAAGAAACAATTTTCGTTTTATGGCAACATTTATTATTTGGGTGGAAAGTTGATTATATTTGTGGCAACACTATCTAACGCATTCGTTCCAAAGTTCATTTAGTAACTTGTCAGAGCTTGTCGAGTGCGGTGTATGTTTTTGCGGGCAAATTTCCTAAGGAAAGCGTTTGTGGATTTTACCTCATGGCGAAAACACAGGTAAGTGTATTTTACTGTATGCTATAGAATATCAGTTGTTGAGTATTTTAAATATAGTTTCATTGTTCAGGACTTTATAAATCAAAACTTCTAATGATGGGCAAAGTTACCCTAAACTATTCAGACCCATCCATGCCAACATTGCCCGTTATCAAAAAGCACTCAGGGTTGTCACTTTTAGTTATTTTGTAACAGGTTGAATTAACGCAAAACCACAGAAACAAAACATCAAACACCTCAATTACATATTTCTTAAGTAACGACTTTAAAATAAAGTACTTAATTTCTTATGTTATAAAATATATAAGTACCTGGTGCAGTTGATGTATATTTATACAGGCTGAAATTTTAATCACCGTTTTCCTCACGTACTCAAAAAAATCAGCTGTTCCCTAAATTTTGACGAGTTATGCGAACATAAATGTAGGGAACAGCCGATTTATTTTTCACGTATTCAGGTTTGGCTACATAGTAAAAGTTGTTCATAATGATGAGTATAATGACCCCGTAAGAGGAAAACTGATTAAAATTTCACGCAGTATATGTATAGAGGTGAAGTTTGGGACTGTATGTTTGTTTGTGTATAGGGATAGGGTATATTTCATTAGAGTAGATGGCAGCTTTTATTATACATCTGCAGATCCACTTAGCTTTAATTTTATTCTTATTTTTAATTTCAGAAATTCAAGTCTAGAATTACACCAAGAAAGCCAAGACTTGAAATTGGGTCCCGAGCATATAAAAATTACTCCAACGTGATGTTAAAGCTGGTTAAAGTTTGGACATATATTGATCTCATTTTTTGATATAGCATTTACAGCTTAAAGCTGACGCTATTGAAATGTTCAAAATAGAACAACGGTATTATGTCGAATTGTCAACGAAATTGGAATAAACATTTAATTTTGAACACAATATTTCATTTAATTAGTTACCATTTTAACGTCTATTCATATGCACCCAACACCCACAAAAGAAAAGTGAAAATAACATTTACTTAATCATTTTACTGGAATGTGACAACCCTTAAAATCTTAAACCGTTTGTTGAGCCTTGTATGGAAAAGGGCATTAACTGCTAGGTAACATTGCCCACTGTTTTTATCACGAACATATTTAAACTACAAACAGTATTTTAAAACTAAGGTTAAGATTGCCTTAAATTGTAGTCGTGCTGCTTTCTACGTATTTATAGAGCTTGATTTGCGTCGAAAATCGAAGTGGGCAATGTTGGCTAAAAGTCCGGATTATTTTGCCCACCATCAAAATCGAACAAATCTTGGTTTAAATTTTATTTTTTTTAATATTTTACATAGCAAATGCGTGCATATGGTCATATAGTTGTAGTAAATGAAAAAATATACTTAAGTCCTATAGAAAAAACTTGTAATATATTCGATTTTCTTAAAAAAACGGGCAAAGTTGGCTTGTTTGACGGTGCTTAATTTAATTGAAGATCGTCATTATGCGATTTGGTGATTAATCAGAGGATGGTTTTTATTGAAAATAGTCCTCCGCGGGTTCAACCGCGTTCTTGATAAAAGTTGCCTAAATTATTCTTTGACAGGAAGTCCTCGTCAAAATAGATTCAACTGATTTAAAGATTAGCTCGGATACACAGATAAATTAAAAAAAAACCGCGTGTCTGAGCAACGTGCAACCAATGAGCATTACAAATTAGCTTTTAATTCTATATCACAGACGGACACTTCAATTTTATTTATTGCTATCGAGCAATATCCCTTACGTATAATAAATAGTTTTCAGTGTCCCTTAAAAAAATCAGGAATTAAAACCCTTAATTGAACTTTTAAAGCCATCATGATGCGTGGTGCATATTGATTTGGAGACATGATTTTTGTTATGGTACCGAAGTATCAGTGTGCATTCAATTGCGTATGTAACATTTATGTACATGGAGACGTGTGTGTGTGTGTGTATGTTAGTGCGTAAAGTGTGTCGCGTGCCCGCATCCTGTTCGGCTCTGACGCCACATCGCGCGAGGTGGCGCGGGTCTACGTAGCCCGAATACTCCCTTCTTATTGGTTGGTGTTATCTCCTCGACGAACCAGCGATAGAATTTCTCCTCTACAAACGGAACTAATTGTACTCGCTCACTCGAAGAAACGTTATCGGTATGCACATATACTTACAATCATGATTGACTCGATATAAAATCGCCAGGCATCGTAATAAAATAAAAAAACTCGATTCTGTGAAGTCGCTAGTCGGTAAACAGGTCAGTCATCATGCGTTTTTTCCAGGAGTTATGAACAATACAAATGATATACGCAATAACAACAGAGGAAAATAGTCAGCTGTGTGAATTTAGAATGGTGAACAGATGAAATCATCGAATTAAATTATCAATTCACATTTCGATAAACCCGTGGTACCTGTCGTCTGGTTTGAAATTTAATTTGATCTATTAAACTACACATTGATATGTTTTACGTAAACAATTATTACAAATATGAACCTTTACTAATATTGGTATAATAAACTAATAAATTGCCCTCCAATTAGGTACGTCTGTTTGTTCAAAATTATAGATAACTTGACGTCATTATTATCAGATTCATGTTCACAGGAAGTACTCAGAAACCAGTTTACAGAACACAAAAACAATGGATTTTTATTATGATATAAACACAATCGAATCAAATATAAGCACAACTGGACCACTTGCGCGAGTTCCACCAACATTGTGTGATTATAACGATTACATCTACGTATTCTTGAATGACTTCCATTTTAAAGTGGACGAATAACCTAACGTTACCTCTACATACTCGTATATGTATGTAAAATACAACAACAAAAAGCCTTTTGAAATATGTTATCTCATTTCAATAAGAAAACACGTGAGATAATGTAATGTTAAAAGATGCAAGGCATGAAAAGGCCACTAGCTCGAACTAAAGAATAAACGTGAACGTTTCCACTTAGAACGTTACGTCATAATGTGGAATATCTTATTTAAATTCACTTTATATTTTAATGTTGTCTTTATTTAATCGTTGCCCAGATTTAGGTGGAATTCAAATTTAAACAGAAAGCGGAACTTTGCGTTCAACGTCCTACGTACCTTACTGATGCAATAATGGTTTCTTAAATCATTTCCACACCTAGCTACAAAACATGTTCCAGCGGTTATTAATGAGCTGAATGATTCGCTAATCTAGGTCGCGAAGTCTTCAAGGTGTGTGGTTATTTTTCTCGTCTCAATGTCACCAATGATTTAGTTAGCACCACATCGTAAAATAGAATGGACTACGATATGTCGTCTAGGATCGCGTAATCCGTTACCTTGTGAGAACCCGGAACATGGCGTAAGTAAATGCTTTACAAATAAATGTAATCGTGTAAAATCTATATACCTACTAGATTTATTGAGTGTTCGGTGAAAACAAAGATCTATAAACATTTTAACTTCGTTTGCATCATAAAAGCAAACTGATACTCGTAGTTATTTCTACTAAACACTAATTTACGCCATACTCCAAGATTTCGCGAAATAACTAATCACGCACCTATGGCGACAACTTTTTCTTTTATCGTATGTATTGGCACAGAACAAACTGAAAAAACGTAAACATTAGTATATCGCTTAAGGTAAACGAGCGTGTCTAATAGGGCGGAACAATCCGATGGGTTTTTTGTTTCATCTTGTTTAGGAGGAAACTGTTGGATATTATCTTCCATCAAGTTGGTTTCCTGATTAGTTTTGCGATGTCATTATACCATGTAAATCTGCATTTCATATCCATATTCAAATGTTGGCATTTGATCTGTTATTTTTGGAACTTATTCGTATTATATTTATTTTTGACCCAGTTTTAATTACCTACTTAAATTACTGACACCGCATAAGTAATGTTTAGACATTATAAAAAGCAATCAAGTTGGATTTGATAGAAGATTAATTAACGTTGATTCATTCGTTGTTTTTTATTTCCTGATTAATGTCCAATTAGTTAATGTTATTAGTATATAGGTGTCCTTAATGTAATTTTTTATATACTTATAATGATTTCAATAAAACTGTAACAATGTGAATAGCTCAGATTACGTGTTACTTTGACAAGCTGGTTCCAAAGGGCCAATAAAGTTTTCAGGTTAACTTGTATCGCAATTCTTGGAATAGAGTTGTTGAGTGACAATCAAATAAGCTTTTGTTTTTGTGAGCATAGTGTTTTCTTTAAATTTTATAATTTTAGTTTAGTTCTTTATTTATAAGACCTTAGATCCGCAGACTATCAAAGTCGGTCGGTGCGGTGGCTTGTGCACACCATATTTTTTTAGAAAGTCGCATCCGGTTGCGCTCAGATAGGCGGGGCGCTTCCGTGCTGCTGGCCCTGGCCGGATGTAGGCTTCTACTGCAGACCTACTAAACTTTATCTCTCTTATACTTTTAATTCAATAACTCCGGAGACATCATGTCATGAATTATGTTTAAGAAACTTGTAAAAATATACTCATTTCCATACTGCTCTATGAGTATAATTTAATCTAACTGTATAATTGATCCACTTTCGCTCCCGGATCTGTAGAGCAATTTGTATAATATGCAAGTGTGAGCAAGTGCCTACCTTTCTAAATAATTTAAAAGATCTGGATTTAGATTTCAGAATCCCAGCCAACTGGGTCTCAACGCGGATCTAGAATGTCTCGTCTATGACTAACTAGAATCTAGTATTATTCGAGTTATCTTAAATGTCCGTCGAAACGAGAACACCCGCGCCGTTAATTCAACCCACCACTTTGTTTTCTTTTAAATATTAGTAATAATTTTTGTCGATTTATAGAATAATGAATTACAACCGGTACGCTCGGCGGCGGTTGCGCACACGCTAAAGGTCAATGATCATCTGTAGATCCGCTTCGGCGCCCTCATGACCCTGTCCTGAGCCGGCGTCGGTTGTAATACATGAAATTTGCTTATTGATCGATAATCATCGTTACAACCGCGTTAAATTTATCATTAGGTATGTTTTTATGTACAGCGACATCCTTGAATAATTGATATTGTTACAGAAATATGTGGAGTCATCGCTGGGATGGGCTGGCGAGCGCGGCGAGGACTCGAGCTATGATTCCGGGTGCGAGGATGAGAGCGCCCACAGAGCTGCTTCACGAACTCCTTCGGACACCCTCGCTGCGGAGTTCGCGGAATATGTTACAGTTGCTCCAGTACTACCACCACAGCCCAGTCAGGTGAGAGCGTCTGGGTAGTTTCTCAATGTGATTACTGCCAAAGTTTCGCTTGCATTGACAATACTTGGGCTACAAATGATTTCTTCTTCTGCAAATGATTCTACAGATCATAATTTAACAAATGATTATGGTATTATTACACTTTTAAAGGCGATGCGAGGAAACCATAGCACGGTGTTAGGGTACTTTGTAGCACCTGGTTGGCTGGCTTAACTTGAAAGTCTATCGCCAAGCACCTATCGATGTGTTCCGGCAGTTGCACTTGAGAGCCAGTTTCCTTCTAAGCTTTGTGTGTGTGCTTACCACATTTGGCCACATCGTCACTTAGCATTTTTTTTTATGTCACAAGTGACAACGAGGCAGGCGGGTCACCTGATGGTAAGTGACAACCGTCGCCTATAGACATTGGCAACACCAGGGGATTGCCATCGTGTTGTACACCTTATTACAATGCCTTAAAGGCGAACTGGCTCTCAAGTGCAATTGCCGGAACACACCAACAGGTGCTTGGCGACAGATTTTCAACTTGAGGGTGGTAGCCAGCCAGTCGAGTACTACAAAGTACCCTACCACCGTGCTGTGGTTTCCTCACGATGTTTTCCTTCACCGAAAGCTCAAGCTCATTGTAAGGATTCGAACCCACGACCTTCGCCGCGGTATCCGACGTCACTTACCACTGAGCTATCATCGCCTTAGCATGATGAGATTGCGGTCAAACAAATGCTTTTCCAAGAGTAAAAAAAAAACTTGCAAGCGTAATTGTCTTCTGCAATTGTGGCAATTCTTTGGCAATCCCTTGTCTGGCTGAATGTGGCTACTTACCGGTGGTGACATATGTGGTATTATAATAGTGATCATTTAAGTCTTACGAAGCGTAGTAGATGAAGACTTATTGTCTGTTTAAAGTGCTATCATCATGATGTTTACTGCTTTCATTATGCAGCAAAATAATTGGCGCCAAGCCAAAGATTTCTTGATCTCGAGCGACTAACTTTCGCTTACAATTTGCATGTTGCACCTGATACTCGAGAATACGTGTAATTAATAACAAATGCGATTATAGTGAAATACTGAATGAAATGTACAGGTTGTCTCCTAATTCTTGCTAACCATTAGCTTTTTTGATTGAAGATTTAAGAATAATTAGTAAAAGGTCATAAGTAGTTAATTTAGTTTGATGAGTGATTCTGATCTGTCAATTAAAATACTATTAACATGAAACTTGATTTATCTTAATAACTTGCTCATTCCAAACTGGATTTTGTATTGTTTTACAGAGAATATTAGGTAATCGTCCTAATACCGTTATTCCCCTATACCTACACTTTGTTACCATTCAAATTGATAGTTTTAATTTATGCGGATGAGTTAGTTAGTCGCAGCATTGATTGATTGCCTTACGCCGAATGTACCTATATCAAAAAATGATAAATAGAACCAATTCGATTTGGTAGTCGATTCAATCGGTTTGACTCAAAGCGACGATAGCTCAATGGTAGTGACGTCGGATGCCCCGACGAAGGTCGTAGTTTCGGTGAAGGAAAACATCGCGTAGAAACCATAGCACGCACCATACATACTTTGTAGTACTCGATTGGCTACCACCCTCACGTTGAAAGTCTGTTGCCAAGCATCTATCGGTGTGGTCCGACAGCTGCACTTGAGATCCAGTTTCCTTCTAGGCTTTGTGTGCTTACCATCTATGGTCACATCATCGCTTACCATGATAAGATTGCGTACATACATGCAAGCTTATTCAAACTAAAAAAATCTAATTTTCGAGCGCCGCGAAGTAGGTATACCTACAAAACATTCTGATACTGGTTTACTAATCTTTAGCCACAACAATTTATTTCAATATAATAGCGTTTAATAGCTTCGTATGTTATTTCTTAGGCCAAGATTGAGTTTGCGGTGAAGTTAGGCTACTCAGAGCGTCTGGCACGCACAGCCTTGCAGCGTCTAGGCGCGGACCCTCCCTGCAATGAGTTACTGGCCGAGTTGATCCGCCTCGCCGCCAAGCAACCGCCTCGGACGCTTTCACCGCTGCCGCTCGCTGATCACGAGTCGCCGGTCGATCGAGCGCCTCTACGGCATATCGTTATTGATGGCAGCAATGTTGCTATGAGGTATGTATTCTTGAGCATATCAGGTTACTGGACTTAAACCTGGTTTTTGCCGCTGGAAGTATTTTTTTTGAATGTTTTATTTCATTCATTTCATAAGTGGTATTCAAAAAATAAATTAATATAAATATTTGCATTAATTAGCATCTTGTACCATTAAATTCTTATTAATAATGTAATTTGTATCGTTATCTTTAATGGTGCACTATTACATAGCCTAGTTCCGGTTAGTTGCTCGTAAAAAAAGATCTAATCTCGTTGATAGTACTCAGAGCGCCCCGGCCCCATACGACGGCACGGGTGCTCAATCTAGCGATCAATAAATCTTGCCTCGTTATCGACACTGAATATTTATTGTAATTTATGTTTTTTCAGCCACGGCAACAAAGAAGTATTCTCGTGCCGTGGTATCGAGATCTGCGTGGAGTGGTTCCGCGCCCACGGCCACAAGGATATCACCGTGTTCGTGCCCAAGTGGCGCAAGGAGGCGACGCGGCCCGACAACCCCGTCGCTGACCGCGACGCGCTCGAGCGACTCGAGCGCGACCGCGTGCTCGTCTACACGCCCAGCCGCCTGCTCGGCGGCAAGCGGCTCGTCTGCTACGACGACCGCTACATCCTGCGGCTCGCCGCCGAGACCGACGGCATCGTCGTCTCCAACGACAACTACCGCGACCTCGCCGCCGAGAGCCCCGACTTCAGGAAGGTAGTCGAGGAGAGGCTGCTCATGTACTCGTTCGTCAACGACCGCTTCATGCCGCCCGACGACCCACTCGGCCGCGCCGGCCCGACCCTCGACTCGTTCCTGCGCGCGCCCCCCTCCCGAGCCGACCCGCCGCCCGCCTGCCCCTACGGCCGCAAGTGTACCTACGGCAACAAGTGCAAGTTCCACCACCCGGAGCGCGCCGGCCGCCCGCACAAGTCCGTCGCCGAGAAGCTGACCGAGCGCGCGGCACGCACGCTCCGCGCCCGCGACCTGCACACTGTCAGCCTGCCGCCCGGCGGCCGCCTCGCCGACCGGCCCGCCGCGGCCGACCGCGACAAGCGACCGCTGGCGCGCGCACACTCCGCCGCGCCGCGCCTGCCCGACGTCGCACTCTCCACACACTTCGACCGCGCACAGATGCAGCCGCCAGGGCCTTCCCACCCGCCGCCGCCGCAGCCACCGCAGCCCCCGCCCGAAGGTAACCCGCACCGCAAGCTAGTGCGCCAGCTCACGCTCAACCCGGCGTGCGACCCGCGGCTGCAGCACTCGCTGGCGGCGCGCGTGGCTTCGGCGCCGGCGGGGCCGCCTCGTGGTGCGTCGGGGCCGGGGCCGGGAGGAGCGGTGCGGCCCTCGCCGAGCTCGTCGGAGAGCGCTCTTCAGCACTGGGAGGCGCGGCGACGGATGCACTTCCACCTGACCGGCATCTTCCCGGAGGCCCAGGTGGCGGAGGCGATGGCCACCTACCCGGAGGAGACGGACGCCCAGACCATGTGTGCCATCATCCTGGCGCGGTACCGGCCCAGCGAGGCGGCGGCGCCGCGGTTAGCCTACTGAGTGTCGCCGCCGCCGCACCAAAGCCTCTATCGCAACGTGCGGCGCCGATCGCAGAGTTGCTCCCGGTTTCGTTCGGAAATCGAGGTTCACATTCGTCGTCGGTCGGCGACCGCTAGGCCTCCTAATCTAGGCTTAGGCCTCGGGTGTAGTTTATGATTACTGTGACGCGCACCACTTCAGTCTTGTAGTTTAGTTAATTTCCATGGCGACGGTTTTACTGGCAGTGTTGTACGCTTCTGAGAAGCATATACCTACCGCTAGACATGCGTCAAATTTATCAAAACGTATCTAACTAATAACTGGTTTTCACTACACTCGATAGATTTTGAGTTTCTTGCATGAAAAGTATTGCACATTGAAACAAAGCTACACTTTGAAGTAATAAGATCTAATTTGGATTGATACTATTATGATGATATCTTCTTTAGTCAAGCAACATTCACTTCCAGAATGTACGAGAGTAGATTTGCGATGTTGAAATCGATTCCTAAAAACTGCAATTGGATGGATAGTTAACTGTTTATGTTTAAACATCATGTTTATATACCGCTAATAAGTGAAGATATTTGGATGTACAAATTCATGTACTGTTAATATGCATTATGTAGTTTATTTACTTTATAAAATTTACTAATATAATTAATGGCAATAACATTAACTTCAAATTTTGTATCTTCTGTTCGTATTTTCCAGTGACTTTTTCACATAACAGTTTAAAAAAGGTTATTTCTGATTCGTGTTGCTCTATTTACCCATTTTGTTATAGTTTTTTACATAGATTTTTAAAATTATAAAAGTGTAATTTTACACATAGATATAACCAGAAATAAGATAAAATTATATTGATAAAACAACCTATATGTGATGGTATGAATCATTATTGGTACTATGTACTGAGTGGAAATAAATGATTGATTTAAAATCATGATTTATACTAGATATGTAATTTCTTTATAAATATAGATTTAAGTGAGATAAGCTATACTAAAGTGTATACTTACATACTTTTTTAAAGCCAAAAATTAAATTGTGTTTTTTTGTGTAAAACAAAGTAAAATATATATGATCAAATTTTATTCCTGAACATCAATTATTTTACTGTTCAATTTTCATCACCATCAAAAATTAAATAAATCACTATTTAGCTAGGCCAGCTATTGTTATGGACTAATAGTCATTATCATTATAGGTGTAACCATTAAACACAATTTGTTGTTTGATTTTTATTAAATTGAACTGTTTAAAAGTTAAATGCAATGCATCAATTGAAAATGTAAGATAAATGTATCTATGTGCATGCTATACTTCATAACATGAATGTTGACTGTAGTTTCATTTGTATGGAGTATTGCATGAATATTATAGTGTAATTTCGATTATAACTAAACCAAGTTTTACCAAAGCTCTTCCAAATTGAATCTATTAAGTATTGGTAAAATTTGGTTCAAATTCTGAAATGTAATGGGATAATAGCTACTTTGTATTAATATAACAAAATTGATTGTCCCTGATCATTTCTGAATGGAAATTAAATCACATTCCTTGAGGAATGGTTAACATAAAACATGTCATTATTTGACATAGTAATAATGTCTTATAAATAAAGCATCTTTATCCTTAAAACAATGATCATTTTCTTTTTACCCTATTTGGATTATTTGATATTCTCTTGACAATCATTTTCATGTAACCCTTGCTTTTTGTTTTGTCTTTTTCTTCTTTATTTGAAAACTCTATAAAGTCTTGACCAATGAATTGTTTATTATCCTTAGACAAATCTCCTGCAGATGGCACAAACACTCTACTTTTCTTGCTACTTCTATATAAATAAACAAATGGATTAGGATCAATATTATTAATTGTCTCTTCAGTTCTGGGTGCATGAACAACTTCCATGTTCTCTACTTTATTCTCAGGTTCAAATGGCTTCTGTATTTCTGCTAGTTCAAATATTTGATTCTTGAGATCGAGAAGGTAGTCACCTACTAAGCCAAGACAACTTGTAGTAATACCAAAGTTATTCAAACTTGTCTTTCTTAGGTCATTTAAACACACAACTGGTACTCTTGCAGCAATACAAGCTTCAAGCAATGGTTGCACAATTATTCGTGGGTTGACTGCACTTTCTACTATTACAGCAGAGCATTGACCGTTTTGAACTGCATTGCAACATTCTGATATGCCAAATAAGAGGCCATCTACTTTTCTGTTGGTAAAATATATTTCTCATGTAATTAATGAGTTTTAAATTACAAGAATGGAATAAGGTCTAAAATAATTCTTACTTACGTTATTTTCGGTGGTTTTGGCCGATTGTCTTTAGGAATTGATTTCAGTTCTTTCCAATTAAGTTTTTTAAATTGGGGAATTTGTACTTGATATTTACTCAAGGCTACTTCCAGCGTTTTGCTATGTTCTTCTGATAGTAAAGGCCTGAACATAAAACGCACCTTACTTAGTATTTGAATAAAATTTACGGAACCTAGGACATGTTGGTTACAAAAACAAACTTACCAAAACACCGGATCTGGGCGGCACAAAACATTTTTGATGGATTTTTTCATTTTACCTTTGCTTATTGAAGTTTTTTTCTTTTGCAATGTTGTAGCTTCCATGATTATTTCTTAGGATTTTGTTTGTTTTCCCACAATTACAAACAATATAACCTTAAAAAAACCACATGACAGATTTAGTTTTTTTTTTAATGACAGTGACAGTAGTTTTTTTTTGTTAATGGCAATCATCCATTTAGGATATTTGTGCCAATGTCTAAGTATTTGAAATACTTTTTGGCGGGAACTTGTGAAGTGACGATGTGTTTTCGTTTTATTTTCATTAAATTCGTGTATTTTGAGTTTTATTGAATAATATCGGCGGTGTTTTGTCCAATAATGATCAATCTATGAAGTGAAATGAAATGAAAGCGTGTATCGTGACTTTCCAGGTTGTCCCAAAAAGTCCGTGAATATTTTAGTGGAACAACCGCCAATTTCACTAAAGCTTGACTGGACATGTATCGACGAGGACTGGACATTACAGTGAGTTTGAGAATGAGACTATAACATAAAAGAAGAAATTAAAACTGAAGAAAATGTATGCGATTGAAAGACTTTATATTGACTAAAAGTACTAAAACTTATGTAAAAAAAAAATTGTGACTAATAGACCCTCGGAACAATAACTAACATGGAAGCCGGGCTAAAATAAGAAATGAATGCATATACTTTACCTTTTTTTACTTTCGACGTTAATAATGCGTGGGAAAGAGATATATAATACCGTTCTGTTTCGTTATTATGCAGGTTGTCACAAGCTATTTTTTGGCTAGTGATGGGCTTATCATCGACATTGTCGTGTCGATATAAGTCATCAAAGCAAACAAGTAAATATAGTTAGTACTAGCTGTGCCCGCGACTTCGTCCGCGTGGAATAGTGACTTTGGGCATATCTTTTGGTTTATTTTGGATTAACAAATGTTCGACGTGATTCTTTAAATTGACATAACTTTTTTATTTAAGAACCGATTGACATGAAACAAACACTAAAGGTTAAGTGAAGCTTACCACAATATATTAGTGAAAACCACATCCGAATATGCCGTTTCTGAGATTAGCTTGCACAAACAGACAAAATTCTAACAATCATTGTTTTGGGTGCTATTGCGTTGATAAAGGACCCAATAATTTTTTTTCTCATATATCTTCCATGTACAGATAGCGATCCGTTACATTTTTATTATGTGTACCTATACATAGAATAGTTTTATATTATATATTTTTTAATTAATATAGTTTATCCTTTTCTTAACATTCCCATGTTATTATAATTTATTATCAGTATAGGCGCTGGCTGTCGACGGATAATCTGCCAAGTGTGGCTGTGGTTTACTAACGGATTTACCACGACGGAACTTCGGCGTCGGAATATCAGTCAAGTGTGGTAGGAAAGAGACGATAAGAATTTGACACAAGTATAAATGAAACTACAATTATTAATTTAATGTCTTTATTAATAATTAAAATCCATACTAATACTAATTTACTAATTAATATTATAATTATAAAATATTATAAATGCGAAAGTGTGTCTGTCTGTCTGTTACCTCTTCACGCTTAAACCGCCGAACCGATTTAGATGAAATTCGGATAGAGATTTTTGGAGTCCCGGGAAAAAACATAGGATAGTTTTTAATTTAATAGTTTACTAAGTGAAAAAAGAGAGTTAATTATTAATTTCTGTCTGAGAACGTGGCCAGAAAGTATATACGAGAGGTGTACAGTGCCCTGGACAAGATGTCTTGTGTTGTTGAAGGGTGTAAAGCCCATAGTTCGAGAAAAGAAAATGAGAACGAAACGTTAACATTTCATCAGTGAGTTTAGAGATATATTTTTCAATATTGGAAATAAAAAAAGTGATAGACGATAAATAAAAATAGTACTTTATGCCCTCTACTCAAAAGAATTCACGTATTTGCTTTATTTTATGATTTTTCTGAAAAATAAAATTGTCGCAAGTATAGGTTACTAGTGATGTAAAAATGGTTATCGATAATCATTTCAATACTGTTGCAGATTTCCTAATGATGGTGAAATGAAAATGAAATGGAGTCAGTGCATCAATAGGTTTTTCTCATACAAACCCTTTTCACCCCCTTAAAGGGTGATTTCTAGGATAAAAACTATCCTATGTTTTTTCCCGGAACTCCAACAATCCCTATCCGAATTTCATCTAAATCGGTTCGGCGGTTTAAGCGTGAAGAGGTAACAGACAGACAGACACACTTTCGCATTTATAATATTTTATAATTATAATATTAATTAGTAAATTAGTATTAGTATGGATTTTAATTATTAATAAAGACATTAAATTAATAATTGTAGTTTCATTTATACTTGTGTCAAATTCTTATCGTCTCTTTCCTACCACACTTGACTGATATTCCGACGCCGAAGTTCCGTCGTGGTAAATCCGTTAGTAAACCACAGCCACACTTGGCAGATTATCCGTCGACAGCCAGCGCCTATACTGATAATAAATTATAATAACATGGGAATGTTAAGAAAAGGATAAACTATATTAATTAAAAAATATATAATATAAAACTATTCTATGTATAGGTACACATAATAAAAATGTAACGGATCGCTATCTGTACATGGAAGATGTATGAGAAAAAAAATTATTGGGTCCTTTATCAACGCAATAGCACCCAAAACAATGATTGTTAGAATTTTGTCTGTTTGTGCAAGCTAATCTCAGAAACGGCATATTCGGATGTGGTTTTCACTAATATATTGTGGTAAGCTTCACTTAGCCTTTAGTGTTTGTTTCATGTCAATCGGTTCTTAAATAAAAAAGTTATGTCAATTTAAAGAATCACGTCGAACATTTGTTAATCCAAAATAAACCAAAAGATATGCCCAAAGTCACTATTCCACGCGGACGAAGTCGCGGGCACAGCTAGTACTAACTATATTTACTTGTTTGCTTTGATGACTTATATCGACACGACAATGTCGATGATAAGCCCATCACTAGCAAAAAAATAGCTTGTGACAACCTGCATAATAACGAAACAGAACGGTATTATATGTCTCTTTCCCACGCATTATTAACGTCAAAAGTAAAAAAAGGTAAAGTATATGCATTTCATTTCTTATTTTAGCCCGGCTTCCATGTTAGTTATTGTTCCGAGTATCCTAAAAGGATGATTGCCAGCAACAAAAAAAAAAGTACTTGAAAAGGAGGTGTTTCAGATTTGTATGGAGTCTTGGACTGCACATTGTACACTTGACTAAAAGTCGTGGAAAAATAAATAAAACATGAGAAAAATACTTATTTCTAATAATTTTACGTTGTTTTCTTGTACAATGCGTGTTTCGACATTTCTAATGGCAATTTAATTGCATTTTTTTTCAATGGCGACGACGATTACAATTACGTCAAACTGTCAAACTGACATTAAATACAACCAATATAACAAAGAGAATATATAGGTTGGTAGCTTAGACAAATAGGATTATTCGTCTAAGGTAGGTAAGTACTATAATTGATTGACTGACAATGATTTATTGACCGATTCACCACCTAGTTTTACTTTTATAATAAATACTATACTACCAAGTTACTGAATTAGAATCTTTAAATTATTGATATTGAGAGTTATTATTATGTGAAAGTCGAATCTGTTTTGTACATCTTGTTGGACACAAAGTCTGAATTCAAATACTCAAAAACATTTTATTATTGAGCAATCTAGAACTCAAGCGCATCAAAATACAGGCAAGTTATACACGTTAAAAACAATAAATGAGAGCAAAAGTTGTGGCTTTCGAGTTACGCGCTGTCTGTCACATCCAAGAATTATATATACTTAATGGATAGGTAACTCTAAATACAAACTTGAAGCAACCTATCAATTGCGAAAAAGAGAAAGATAACAACTACGTTGGGATAATCTCTCTTTCTTTCATTAAGGGTACTTAAGGGGACTTAATGAAAGAAAGAGGATAGTACTTAATGAAAGAAAGAGATTATCCCAACGTAGCTGTAACAGCTAGAAGAGAAAGATAACCTTTCTCTTTTTCGCAATTGATAGGTAGGTATGGAGAGCTTCCTATCCAGGTAGTATATGTATTCTTGCGTTTGTGCAATATGGCGGTCTATGTTGCCCTGTGAAATATTTGTTAGTAATAAAGAGTATTTTTGTACAGCGTTTATCGACAACAAAAATAAAATTAGATATTTTTTATCGGTTTGAATAATTATTTAGCTTATTTTTAATATGTGTACAATGTCCAGTCCAAAAATGAAACATCTCCTTTGTGTTTTTTAATAATTTTTAGTCAATACCAAGTCTTTCAATGGCATAAATTTTCTTCAGTTTTAATTTCTTCTTTTATGTTAGTCACATTCACCGTAATGTCTAGTCCTCGTCCGTAGGTATATTTCCAGTCAGGCTTTAGTGAATGTGGCGGCTGTGCCACTAAAACATTCACGGACTTTTTGGGACAACCTGAAAAGTCACGATACACGCTTTCATTTCACTTCATTTGCGCACTTAGATTGATCTTTATTGGACAAAACACCACCGAAATTATTCAATAAAACTCAAAATACACGAATTTAATGAAAATAAAACGAAAACGCAGTCTCTTCGCAAGTTCCCGCCAAAAAGTCCAGTAGCGAAAAAGAGAAAGATAACAACTACGTTGGGACAATCTCACTTTCTTTCATTAAGGATAAGTAGGGTTAGAAAGAGATATTGTCCCAACGTAGTTATCATTCTCTTTTTCGCAATTGATAGGTATTTGCTTCAAATAGGTATTTAGAGTTACCCATCCATTTAGAATATATCATTCTTGAGTTAGTTGTGCGTATATTTGTTTTATAATGTTTATTCTTGACCATAGATACAAAGTTTTTCAGTCGCATATATTTTCTTCAGTTTTAATATTTTCTTGTATGTTTTAAGTCACGTTATATTGTCATATTCACTCTAGTCCTCGTCCGTACAAGTCCAGTCAGGTTTTAGTGAAATTGGCGGCTGTTACACTAAGACTTTTCACTGACTTTTTGAGACAGTCACGCACGATACACGCTTTCATTTCACTTCACTCGTGCACTTAGATTGATTTAGATTGATCTTTATTGGACAAAACACCGATATTATTCAATAAAACTCAAAATACACAATTTTCACTTCAGAAGTTCCCGCTAAACAGTTTACTATCTTTTGGGAAAGCTTTTCTCTATTTATTTTTTGGTGAGGCAGCCCAATCAAAACTGGCGATGAATTTCTATGAGTTCTATGAATTTTGCCAAACTACCCCAAATTTTTGTTAATGAGATTAGGTAATTAATTCGTCATTATTGTTAAATGAAATAACACGAAACGTGTTCCATGTAAAACTAAGCTAAATAAACGCCCAAGCAACAATTTATGAGGGCAGCATAGTGAATACGATTGCTTTCGTTATTTAATATTCGTAGAAGCTCAACGGTTTTTTTAACCAGGTAATTAATCATATTTTTATGATGTTAGTACGTAACATTATTTACACATTTCCGATACTGTATCAACCGACTCATTTACAGCCACAGGTCGTGGGTTCGATTCCACCCAGGTCAGAAAGTGAGCATGCACATGTCTGTTAGTCCCGAGTCTGGGTGTATGAGTCCTAGTATAAAACGTAGTAGAGTACTAATGAGTAGTATAAAATGTAGTAGGTAGGTATATCAGTTAATCTGATATCCATTGTACTCGTATAAGCTTGGCTTTGCTTTGGGATCACATGTCCGTGTATGTGTACAAATGACCCAAAAGTACCTACATTATGTAGGTACTAGCTGTCCCCCGCGGTTTCACCCACGTTCCCATGGGATCTCATCTTTTCCCGGGATACAAAGTATCCTACTTATTCCAGGATAATCTTATTTGTGTGCCAAGTTTCATCAAGATCGATTTAGTAGTTACCAACGGAGTATCGGTTCGGCGGTTTAAGCGTGAAGAGGTAACAGACAGACAGACACACTTTCGCATTTATAATATTTTATAATTATAATATTAATTAGTAAATTAGTATTAGTATGGATTTTAATTATTAATAAAGACATTAAATTAATAATTGTAGTTTCATTTATACTTGTGTCAAATTCTTATCGTCTCTTTCCTACCACACTTGACTGATATTCCGACGCCGAAGTTCCGTCGTGGTAAATCCGTTAGTAAACCACAGCCACACTTGGCAGATTATCCGTCGACAGCCAGCGCCTATACTGATAATAAATTATAATAACATGGGAATGTTAAGAAAAGGATAAACTATATTAATTAAAAAATATATAATATAAAACTATTCTATGTATAGGTACACATAATAAAAATGTAACGGATCGCTATCTGTACATGGAAGATGTATGAGAAAAAAAATTATTGGGTCCTTTATCAACGCAATAGCACCCAAAACAATGATTGTTAGAATTTTGTCTGTTTGTGCAAGCTAATCTCAGAAACGGCATATTCGGATGTGGTTTTCACTAATATATTGTGGTAAGCTTCACTTAGCCTTTAGTGTTTGTTTCATGTCAATCGGTTCTTAAATAAAAAAGTTATGTCAATTTAAAGAATCACGTCGAACATTTGTTAATCCAAAATAAACCAAAAGATATGCCCAAAGTCACTATTCCACGCGGACGAAGTCGCGGGCACAGCTAGTACTAACTATATTTACTTGTTTGCTTTGATGACTTATATCGACACGACAATGTCGATGATAAGCCCATCACTAGCAAAAAAATAGCTTGTGACAACCTGCATAATAACGAAACAGAACGGTATTATATGTCTC
This sequence comes from Ochropacha duplaris, assembly GCA_951361185.1. Lineage (NCBI taxonomy): Eukaryota > Metazoa > Arthropoda > Insecta > Lepidoptera > Drepanidae > Ochropacha > Ochropacha duplaris. Next base: position 7,872,925 of record OX592704.1, on the reverse strand, counting down.
TTTCCCACGCATTATTAACGTCAAAAGTAAAAAAAGGTAAAGTATATGCATTTCATTTCTTATTTTAGCCCGGCTTCCATGTTAGTTATTGTTCCGAGTATCCTAAAAGGATGATTGCCAGCAACAAAAAAAAAAGTACTTGAAAAGGAGGTGTTTCAGATTTGTATGGAGTCTTGGACTGCACATTGTACACTTGACTAAAAGTCGTGGAAAAATAAATAAAACATGAGAAAAATACTTATTTCTAATAATTTTACGTTGTTTTCTTGTACAATGCGTGTTTCGACATTTCTAATGGCAATTTAATTGCATTTTTTTTCAATGGCGACGACGATTACAATTACGTCAAACTGTCAAACTGACATTAAATACAACCAATATAACAAAGAGAATATATAGGTTGGTAGCTTAGACAAATAGGATTATTCGTCTAAGGTAGGTAAGTACTATAATTGATTGACTGACAATGATTTATTGACCGATTCACCACCTAGTTTTACTTTTATAATAAATACTATACTACCAAGTTACTGAATTAGAATCTTTAAATTATTGATATTGAGAGTTATTATTATGTGAAAGTCGAATCTGTTTTGTACATCTTGTTGGACACAAAGTCTGAATTCAAATACTCAAAAACATTTTATTATTGAGCAATCTAGAACTCAAGCGCATCAAAATACAGGCAAGTTATACACGTTAAAAACAATAAATGAGAGCAAAAGTTGTGGCTTTCGAGTTACGCGCTGTCTGTCACATCCAAGAATTATATATACTTAATGGATAGGTAACTCTAAATACAAACTTGAAGCAACCTATCAATTGCGAAAAAGAGAAAGATAACAACTACGTTGGGATAATCTCTCTTTCTTTCATTAAGGGTACTTAAGGGGACTTAATGAAAGAAAGAGGATAGTACTTAATGAAAGAAAGAGATTATCCCAACGTAGCTGTAACAGCTAGAAGAGAAAGATAACCTTTCTCTTTTTCGCAATTGATAGGTAGGTATGGAGAGCTTCCTATCCAGGTAGTATATGTATTCTTGCGTTTGTGCAATATGGCGGTCTATGTTGCCCTGTGAAATATTTGTTAGTAATAAAGAGTATTTTTGTACAGCGTTTATCGACAACAAAAATAAAATTAGATATTTTTTATCGGTTTGAATAATTATTTAGCTTATTTTTAATATGTGTACAATGTCCAGTCCAAAAATGAAACATCTCCTTTGTGTTTTTTAATAATTTTTAGTCAATACCAAGTCTTTCAATGGCATAAATTTTCTTCAGTTTTAATTTCTTCTTTTATGTTAGTCACATTCACCGTAATGTCTAGTCCTCGTCCGTAGGTATATTTCCAGTCAGGCTTTAGTGAATGTGGCGGCTGTGCCACTAAAACATTCACGGACTTTTTGGGACAACCTGAAAAGTCACGATACACGCTTTCATTTCACTTCATTTGCGCACTTAGATTGATCTTTATTGGACAAAACACCACCGAAATTATTCAATAAAACTCAAAATACACGAATTTAATGAAAATAAAACGAAAACGCAGTCTCTTCGCAAGTTCCCGCCAAAAAGTCCAGTAGCGAAAAAGAGAAAGATAACAACTACGTTGGGACAATCTCACTTTCTTTCATTAAGGATAAGTAGGGTTAGAAAGAGATATTGTCCCAACGTAGTTATCATTCTCTTTTTCGCAATTGATAGGTATTTGCTTCAAATAGGTATTTAGAGTTACCCATCCATTTAGAATATATCATTCTTGAGTTAGTTGTGCGTATATTTGTTTTATAATGTTTATTCTTGACCATAGATACAAAGTTTTTCAGTCGCATATATTTTCTTCAGTTTTAATATTTTCTTGTATGTTTTAAGTCACGTTATATTGTCATATTCACTCTAGTCCTCGTCCGTACAAGTCCAGTCAGGTTTTAGTGAAATTGGCGGCTGTTACACTAAGACTTTTCACTGACTTTTTGAGACAGTCACGCACGATACACGCTTTCATTTCACTTCACTCGTGCACTTAGATTGATCTTTATTGGACAAAACACCGATATTATTCAATAAAACTCAAAATACACAATTTTCACTTCAGAAGTTCCCGCTAAACAGTTTACTATCTTTTGGGAAAGCTTTTCTCTATTTATTTTTTGGTGAGGCAGCCCAATCAAAACTGGCGATGAATTTCTATGAGTTCTATGAATTTTGCCAAACTACCCCAAATTTTTGTTAATGAGATTAGGTAATTAATTCGTCATTATTGTTAAATGAAATAACACGAAACGTGTTCCATGTAAAACTAAGCTAAATAAACGCCCAAGCAACAATTTATGAGGGCAGCATAGTGAATACGATTGCTTTCGTTATTTAATATTCGTAGAAGCTCAACGGTTTTTTTAACCAGGTAATTAATCATATTTTTATGATGTTAGTACGTAACATTATTTACACATTTCCGATACTGTATCAACCGACTCATTTACAGCCACAGGTCGTGGGTTCGATTCCACCCAGGTCAGAAAGTGAGCATGCACATGTCTGTTAGTCCCGAGTCTGGGTGTATGAGTCCTAGTATAAAACGTAGTAGAGTACTAATGAGTAGTATAAAATGTAGTAGGTAGGTATATCAGTTAATCTGATATCCATTGTACTCGTATAAGCTTGGCTTTGCTTTGGGATCACATGTCCGTGTATGTGTACAAATGACCCAAAAGTACCTACATTATGTAGGTACTAGCTGTCCCCCGCGGTTTCACCCACGTTCCCATGGGATCTCATCTTTTCCCGGGATACAAAGTATCCTACTTATTCCAGGATAATCTTATTTGTGTGCCAAGTTTCATCAAGATCGATTTAGTAGTTACCAACGGAGTTCATAGCGGAGCAACATCGTGACACGGAAATTTTATACCGTCCATAACCATATCTTAATTCCTCACCATCCAATGGTTGCCTGGAAGATCGCTTCTTAGCGAGACCGCCCATTGTATAAAAAAAACGTTTGTTGTTGATATAACATACATAATATGTATGTACCTACATTGCTATTTCTTATGACTGACTGGTGTATAAAGAGTTATAAAGAACTTCACTACCTGATAATACAGACCGAGAGAGGTTTTTGTTTCCTAAAAATGTTCGGGAACATCTTCACTTACCTCGGTGTTTTTATATGTTTATAGATTAGTGTTACACACACAATCTCACCACGGTGAGTGATGATGTGGCCACGGCGATAAGAACATACAACCTATAGGGAAACTTGCTCTCAAATACAGCTGGCGGCCTAGAACACATCGATACGTGCTTGGCGTTAGATATTCAATGTGAGGGTGCCAGTAGCAATCTGTCGGTTTTTACAGTAGGTACCTACCCAACTGTACTCTGGTTTTCCCACAATGTTAACCGTTACCCACAGAGTACATTATTATATCTGAGAACCTGTACCTCAAGCTTATTGTAGGAATCCAACGCACAACCTCGACGTCACTATACCTAATCGGTCAAAGGCAAGTCTATCAAATGAAAATTACCTTTGGCTTCACGCCGTGCACAATGTTTACCTTTACCGTAGCTCAAGCTTAAGGAATCGAACCCACTACCTTCACTACGGCTTTCGACGTCACTATAATCGGTCCAGTTCAGTCCAGTGTGAATTGAATATACCTTTTCTCCATGAGATATTATATTATCATTAGATGAATACAAATACAACGCATAGGATTAGAAAGAAATGCATACCTAATATCGAGTAGTGCTGTAAAAAACTGATGAATAACTTTCGATTCGTATCGTTTTGACGAGTCAAATAAATCTAATAAGACGATAAATATGTAACGAATTTGATAGACATACCTAATATAAACATACATTACAAACATTCTAGATTGTGTGATATTAATTTGGTCAAAAGCTAATTCTTACCTACATTAAAAACAAAAGACATGCCGGTTCCATGAAGAGGAATACACCGTGGTTAATCATTCTATGAACAGTTATTACTTTCGTCAAGGACAAAACTAGGGGATCGGCACAGACAAAGGAATATAAAACTCCGCTTAGAAACTTACTAGGAAGTGGGTTGCAAAAAAGGATGCATTTTTTGTCGAGCGCAGGGCTGTTGGCGAAAACCTTATTGTTCGACCCGGGGCGCAGGGCGGGGGACGAGGTAGGTAATAACTGCAGTAAGGGTGCCTTGTAATGAAACTTTTACCTGCGACCCAAGGCAATGGATCTACGAAGGGACTATTATAGTTAAAATCTCAGTACGTAATAGGCGTTAGTTGGATCGCTCCCGTAGTTTTTGTGATGTCCTCTCGAAAGAACGAGAATTGGTTGCTGGTGGAGTGGAGCAGTGGTGGTCGTGATGTGGTGTATGTGAGATCGGTGTTGAGCCCTGTTGCTAAGGAGCTGACGGTTGGAGGTACCTTAACCGTTAGCAGGCGCGGCGAGCCGCAACCAGCGACACTACTCGCGCGTGCTCGTGAGTATTTATTTACCTACCGAATTTATTGAGAAACGCCGCCGGGCACCGGTGAGTGGAAAAACGAACCATATATTTCATACAGTTTTGCTTACCCGGCCGCCGGCGCCGGTGCCAGGCCGGCTAATGGAAATACGCCTAATATCTCTTATATTTAATTTTATGTTAATAGAGTTTAATTTCCTCTGCCTGTTTCAATTTTGAATTTATATTTTACCTCATAACTCTCTTTTTGGCCACAGTAGGCTGAAGTAATACCACGTGTCAAATTTATTTCTAGACCACAAATGCAAAGTTAATGTTGCCAGGAACAAGAAATTTATAAAATATTGGCTGGCCCCGGGCGGTTTCACCCGTGTTCCCAAGGGATCTTTTCCCGGGATTTAAAGTTCCGCAGTTTAGGCGTGGAAAAGTAACAGAGAGACATTACTATCCGATTTATAATATAAGTATGGATACGATAAACAAATATAGAACGCGTGTATAATGGTATTACAGATGAACGTCATCAATTGGATTCAAAGATAAAAGAGGAGGCGGAAGCTGGGCCAAGTCCCAAAGCTGAGGAAGAACCAGAGGACTATTCCTCCAGCGCCTCATCTTGGGAACCAAGCGATGATGGAGCTTCCTCGTGCGATGGTGACTCAATCAAAGTAAGTTAACAGTCAATAAAATTTAAAAATAATAAATCCGTAAAAAGGTGACCTACTTTAAATAATATTCTTGTCATTATTCTATTTCAGTCCAATAGTAAGAAAGTTAAATTAGACAGCAGTATAATACGACAGTACTCCAACAGGAGAACCAGCAGAAAAGTAATAACTCCTAGTCATAGAGCTTTAGCCGTAATTCCAAAAGGGATGCAACAGAACATCTCAAATAATTATATTGCTAACCGCAAAAGAGCTCACAAAGAGGTAGCAAAGCATATAATAAATAAATCTATGGCAGATTCTACAAAAAGAACGAGTACACCACAAGTTAAACTTGCTTCTCGAAGAGTATCTATTGACATCAATGAAATAGTAAATATTAAGAAGAGTTTCCAAATGTTGTTCAAAATGATTGAAGAACTAAAAGGACATTCGTCCCCCACATCTAAAACGATTGTGATGGAAGACGAACTTCAATTAGACACAATAATTCAAGCAAAGGAAGAAAATGAAGAAACTGTAGTTGGAAATGAACAAGAAATTGAAAATGATCAAGAAGAATTTAACCGTTCCGATGATAATGTTTTGATAACGAATAAATATGATAATATTGCTGTTACCTCTGCAACTAAGCCTCCAGCAACAAAAGAATGGGCAAGTTACAAGATATAACTTCAAATTTGTTTTTATACAAACTAGTTTTGCACATTTCTTCACATGAATTGTCGACTTTAATATAAATGTGAAAACAATAATATTTTTCTTTCTCCAAAAGGTTCCGATTGGAAGTGGCATGACCTTGATTCATATCGACCAATTCAAAAAAGTTAATTGGAAATCATACACGATTGCAACTCGAACTTTACTTCTGGCAGCATTCCCAAGGAGGTAAAAATAACAAATAACTATGTTTAACTTATATTATAAATAAATAAATATCCTCGGACATTATTCACACACGGCTATCTGATCCCAAACTAAGCAGAGCTTGTAATATGGAAACCAGATGACTGATATACTACATATACCTACTACTATTTTTTTTGTAAATACATACATAAATAGATAATTACACCTAGACTCAGGACAAACAGACATGTTCATGCACACAAATGTGTGTTCTGGATGGGAATCGAACCCACGACCTGCGGCGTGATAAGCAGTGTGTTAACCAACCACGCCAACCGGCCCGTCGAATATTAAAAATGTACGCAAGAAAACTAACAATTTCTGTTATTTCAGAATATTGGCGACTCATTCACTGACTGGAAAGCGATCACCAGCTTTTCAGAACAAGCCAGCAAAAATGTGTTTAGACCCAAAAATAATATCTGATGTCATAATGGAAATTATGGACAGATTTAATGTGAAGGAAAATCTCGTCAGGTACAAAAATAATATACTATTATTTCAATAAGTATTAAAAACTGGTCCACCTTAAATAGATGAAATAGCTAACCGACTATTCATAAATGTGATAGAATCGTCTTAGATTGATTATACAATCGAATCAAGGTGAATATTTGACAAACTTGAAAATATTTTCTTCACATGGGTACTTTTATTTTTACAGGAGTATCATCACTACAAAATGTGCAGACGAATGTAAAATGTTCAGGATGAGGACTACCAAAACTAAATCTAAAAACCGAGAGAACGTACCACCCGCATCAAATAAAAGCGCCGAAACTGTAATGAACAGTTAAACACATTGAATACATTTTGTTAAAATTTATTGAACTCATGTTATACTTGCTGGCTGTGACTGAACACAAAATTGTGAATGTTTCCAAAGAAATTGTCAAATAGTAAATTAAAAACAATAGACAGTTAAAACATAAAAAAAGTTTATTATAATGACGGTTTTCGACTTTTAAGAACATAAGAATATTTTGATTGGGTGTAAATTAATCAAAATATCAAGATGTCTGTTAACTTGACCTACACACTGCCATGCGCATATTATATTAAAATAAATAACATACTGTAGCGTTTCGTTATAAAAATATTTGTTACGTAAAATAAATGTTTAAATCTTATAAAATGACTGCTACACTCTCCACCACCTAACGACCTTGTTGGTAAACTCCTAAAGGCGTGAGAATAAGATCTATATTAGTACTGGCAATGATAGCTCGCATCAGCATCATATCGTCAGGTGTGAACCGCCAACCACTCAGCTCGCCGAGGCTTTGAAGTTTGGGGCAGGAATCCATCAGTAACTCCACAGTGTCTCGCGTGAGACGCGGCGCGTTTGGAAACCATATACCTTCTAAGTATTCGAATTTGTTTCGCCGGAGTATTCTGAAATTTATAAACATTTCAATTTAAGTAAATATGGCCTCAAACGTGAATTCAAAGAAAACAAAATTTTCGGATAGGATTAAAAAAAATACTAAATCGACTTGGGGGAGTTGGTTGAAGAAGGTTGCGTTAACAAATGAATGTAGCTATGGCCTATTGAGTGATTGAAAAATGCCATGTTTCGTAGAACAGAATACGTACGAACAAAAAATTTGTGGCCAAAATTATGATACCAAAAGGGATGCATATAATACATAATAAAATGATAAATCTGTGACATTGTAATAAATATGATATCATGTTTAGATATATTATAAAACAAATAGATTCCAGTAAATATTTGATTGTCTTACCTTGAAATGTCATTGTCATCCAGCTTAATCTCATCACCGATGATCAATTTCTTGAGCCTAGGACTCGATGTCATAAGATATTTGAGACACGACGGCGACAGATTTCCTTGTATTATTTCAATGTGTTCTAACTTAGTAAACGGTATATCTTCCTCGTGAGTTGCTGTCTGAATCTTATAGAATTCTAACGTCTCTAGATTCCTGCAAGTCTCTGCGATTCTGGTAAAATTGAAGGAACCCAAGGACCCCGAAAGCATCAGCGTTAAGATTCTGTATCCTATTTTTTCTAGTAGCTGATGTAGTTCGTGGCACTGAAATTTATTCAGTTTTATTTTATTAAGGTAACTTAAATCTTTAACTTGCTGTAGCACACCTTGATCAGGTTCTTCCAAATAAAACGTTTCTATCATCGGACAGAGCGCCAGAATAGCTTTCATTGTCCTCGCATTTGTTTGGAAATCGTGCACATATTGTAAATTCGACTTGAAGTTTGGTGGACAATCTTTAGAAACGTGATAAATTGCTTTCCCGACAAACGAATAACTACCAAGATTAGTTAGGTTTGGTAATCGGCGTATTAATAGGGCCACATCTGTATGGTCAATGTTCTCCTCTCCATACATTCCTATATTCACGACCGTCAAGCTCTGCGTCAGTTGTGGGTTTCCATTTAACATAGCGTCAATACCGATCTCTGTGATGTCAGTCTCGCCGGATATATCTAGCAACTTCAACACTTTGTTACCCTCGCCGATATACTTTAGAATCTCATCGTTCGCCATGTAAGGAATATTCAAGACCGTCAAATTCGAAAGGTTCTTGATTAACTGATACATTACCGGTAGAAGTTCGTCTTTGACCCACACTCCTTTCAGATTGAGAGCTGTCAAATGGCGGCCTTGTTCAACAATTAGCTCAAGGACTTTCCTATAATAGGGACACGGGAATATACCCGTTGCTAAACTTTTAACGTTTTCTTTGAGCAGCAATCTCATTGCGTAGTATCTAATAGACGGATCGAGGTAATCGGAGCTCAGTATTAAGTTAGTGAGGTCTTGAAATATATCGCTTGTGGCGCCCATACTCTCGTAGAATGAGGTGACCATTGCGAACGGCAGCTCGGCATCCTCCTCGGATGTCACTTGCGTTAGAGCATGGATTAACTGCCTCGCCACAAGTGATAATGTAATTTCTTGCAGTGGAGGCACTGGACATTTTGGCGACATTTTCACAACACTGTTTTTCACTAAATTAATATATCACTTTCACTACTTTATTTTACTAAATTTCACTACTTGAGCATTTCACTTCCAGCACCGCCACTTTCAGTTTTGAGAGGAGAGAGAAGTGAAAAATTCGTGAAGCTATTTAGCTCACGCATGCGCATCGAACATCTGGCGCTGCGCCAGCGCACGTTTATAAAATTCAAACTCTGTGTGAGTATTTTTAGAACCTTTATAAAAGGTGTTTATCGCTCGTGGCGTATGCAATTGTTATTATAAACTGATTTCGAACATAAAAAAGAGGCGTAGGTGCGAGAGATATATATATAGGCAAGTATAATGAACGAGTGATTTATAAATCCTATGGGTTTTATATCTCATTACATGTTTAATTACAGTTTCTACGTGTCAATAAACTATTACAGATATTATTTAATCGCAGTTAGCATGTTTTGAGTTACAAATTCTGTAGGTATTAGATATCTGACTTCATGTTTATCAGTGGCTAAAGTTTAGAAATAGCAAAATTATTTTTGTAAATGTTTCTGAGCTTCCATCAATCACTTTATATTTAACATTTTCAATAAAGGATAGTAAAGGTTAATTAGCAAAGAGAACTTATGTAGTTAGGTAAAGAAAATTCCCAGATGATGTTCATAGTTATTATTATAATATACATTGTACATTGATGGACATGTGTGTCTTACTATATGACAGTTTCACATAGCACACATGTTAAATAACTTGACTAATTTCATACAATCGCTCTAGTACTGTCTGCTTACAAATACATATATGTATTGCGCGTAAATATTTTCCTTATTATATAAGAATGGATTTTGAAACAGAATCGTGACTATTTAATTAATTACTCTATTACAATAACTTATTCTTAGCAAACAAGCATACTTATACAAACAATTATTTCCATTAGACATGAATTCAACAACCTATCAGAATTTAAAAGTTACTCACGTAGGCACGGACAACGTTTTGGCTACCAGCAATAATATCTGTTCGGTACTGAAGCACCAGTTAGCTATTTGTTTAGAAACCTTGCACCATTGTTCGCCGTGATGCGGCTCGGCAGTCTTACATCGATTCTTGACGTCCTCTTGTTGTTGTTCGGTGCCGTGTAATAGTTCAAATTTGTAGAAGTACGCCCACGCATCGCCTAGGTCTTGATCGATTTTTACCTACGACAAATTGACGCTAACGTTATTTACTTTTATGTACTCCACGCTATCTTTTTGTTGGAAGGAAGGCTTACAGTAGAGAGAACTGGTAGAAATCGTCACGAAAGAAAAAAGCGTTATGTCCCTCTACGAGACCTTTCCCTGTCTATCTCTTTGACTTTGATATATTAATTATGATAAAAAATTAATTAAGCATACAAATTAGAACTTCGTTCCTGACGGGGGTCAAGTGACAACGAGGCAGGCTGGTCACCTGATGGTAAGTGGATTGCCATTGTGTTGTACACCTAATAACAATGCCTTAAAGGCAACTGGCTCTCAAGTGCAATTGCCGGAACACACCTAATACAACACGCTTATTTAAGAACTTTTCAGTAATGGAAGTTGCGTAGCTAAGGCTGAAAATGTGCTCGAGGGCTTACACTACTTGGTTAGATAAAAGCGTAACGGATTACTGTTTTACTTGTGTTTACCAGGCTTATGTGTTACCGATGATAGAGAATATCCTATATTCTTCACAGGTATGCCCTAATAATATTATGTTCTTAGTTTCATCCGTGACGGCGTGATTGAAAAACAAACATGCATGCACAAACTTCGCATTTGTAATATTAATTCCAATGTGTGAAGAACTAAAAGTTGGTAATATCTTACCGTTCGGTTGAACCACTCTCGACATTTGTTCAGTTTCCTTTCAGACCAGAACAACTGTGACACGGCTAACAGTACATGTGCGTCGTGCTCACATTTCTTCAAAGCGTCCACCTGTCAAACAAACATATTCTATGAACCTTATTTGAACAAAAAATATTAAAACAAGAAGTTCTGAAATTTGGAACTCATCAAAGACCAAACCCAAGCTGCTTACTACTAAGGCTACGTCATCACTTTAAATCAAACATGACAGTTCCATAAATACGCAAGCATATTCCACAAATGCCACAGTTTAGGGCGATGATAGCTCAGTGGTAGTAACGTCGGATACCGCGGCAAAGCTCGTGTGTTCGAATCCTACAAAGAGTTTGAGCTTTCGGTGAAGGAAAACATGGTGAGGAAACCATAGCACGGTGGTAGGGTACTTTGTGGTACCCGACTGGCTGGCTACCACTCTCAAGTTGAAAATCTGTCGCCAAGCACCTATCGGTGTGTTCCGACAGTTGCACTTGAGAGCCAGTTCCCATATAGGCTTATCAAACAAGCTTATACAGAAATAAAGTAAAAATATTAACCCCCCCCCCCCTTCTCTCTCTCTTTCTCTGCCTGTAACTACAATAATACAAAATACTTACACTCTTTGTTTTTCTCTGTGGCCGGGACTCCATGAATATAGCTTCGGCCCACAGTCGACCAGCGCTGGGGCACTCTTGGAGAGCTTTGGCCATCACAGCGTTTGCTATATCAGCACTGCCATTCCGACTTTCTAACCGTACGCTTTCTAACCTATACATGGAAGATATTTGGAACAAATAAGGATATAACCAACTTGGTAAATTTCACACCTCTAAAATCTCAAGTAATGAAAATTATCAAATTATGCCTTTTGTGTAACCTTACACATATTTTAGAGTGACAAGTATAGAAAAAATTAAAAAAAGAAAACTTTGTCTAAAGAGTGAAAATGAGAATAAGAGTTGAAAATGGTTTGTCAATTTTTTATAATTTTTTTTAACTCTAGAGCTTATTGCATAATCTGTAGTTCATGTGAAAAGTAGTTTTATACTATGACTGTCAAAGATTCCTAAGACGAATCAAATAAAACAAGTAAAAAATAGAATTAATGAATCTTTGTCCGAAGAGTGGGTTACATTAGAGTTGGAAATGATTTGTCAATTTTGTATCAATTTTTTTAACTTTTATAGCGTATTGCATAATCTGTAGTTATTGTGAAAAATAGTTCTATACTAAGACTATCAAAGATTTCTAACAAATCAATTATACAAGTATTATAACCAAAATGACGATAAAGTTATTAGAAAAATAAATTCTAACTCACTCTATATCCAATATGGCGGACCGTCCAAGATTTTAATTATGAAGAATGTCCCAGGATATTAACAGTATTACACTTACCATAATTCTGCATTCTTTGGATTTCTTAGTCTGGCCTTTTCCAGCACCGATCTAGCTTTGGTGACATGCTTCAATTTCTCTTCTAGCCTAGATAATAATATCCACATCGGTACACTTGTTGTACATTTCTTGAGCTAAAACCGAATATAAATATTTATCCCGGAGTTCCAACTTTTGTTTTTTACTTTGATTTGATAAACTTGTGTTTGACCACAATCTCACTATGGTAAGTGACGATGTGTCCGAAGGTGGTAAGTACACAAAGCATAGATGGGAACTGGCTCTCAAGAGCAACTGTCGGAACACAAGGATAGGTGTTTGGCGACCGACATTCAACTTGAGGGTGGGTAGCCAGCCAGTCGGGTACTACGAAGTACCCTACCACCGTGCAAACTCTACCTTAATTAGAGTCGAAAATTGCTGAATATGTTTTTGACAGCATCAAAATATACTTTTTTTTTATTCAAATGGGCAGTTACTGAACCAGATTCAGGCAACATATTTTAGTTGCCAGTATTATAAAATACAAAATATAGGAAACTGTGCTTTACCCCTTGAGAATAAGTGTTATGTGCATCATTATATTTTTCCATCTGCTCTTCAATCTGTCCCTTCATCATATGCAGCTTCGCATAGTCTGCAAACACCTTTATGGCTTCTTCAAGCAATTTTAGTGCTACATCCAAGTTATTGAGGGCCCATTCTAGCTTGGCTGACTTAATCATTACCTGTAAAGTGAAGACCAAATGAAATAAGTTATGTTTGGGATCAAATTAAAACGAATCTAATAAATCACAATCAGTAACTAAAATATTTTTTATCGAACAGGTCAATTAAAAAAAATATCCCATTAACTTTTAATTAAAAAAATATATTGCAAAAATACTTTGCTTAGTTTGGGATCAGACCATGTATGAAGATCTCCCAGGATATTAATTTATCTCTCAATTTGAAATCTTCAAGCCGTCTAGTTATAAAGAAAATGTTACAAAACACATACTAAAGTTAACTTACCCTAGGTGTAGGAGCGGAGGCACGCGCCTTGGCCAGCAGTCGTCTAGCTCTATCATACTCTTTGTTTTCGCTCTCTAGTTTGACGGCCGCTAACCAAATTTCCTCTGAATTCGGGTTTGCTTGGAAAGCGAGAGATAGAATTCCTCGGGCGGCTGGTACGTCACCTATGGAAATAATAATTTATTTACTTGATTTTGAATAAAATTATTAAGATTAATTGATACTGAACAAAATACCTAAATAAACAAGGTTTTTTTTACTTTTGGATAAGCTTGTGTTTGCCCGCAATCTCACCATGGTAAGTGATGATGTGGCCGAAGGTGGTAAGCACACAAAGCCAAGATGGGAACTGGCTCTCAAGTGTAGCTGTCAGAAAAGGCGCTTGGCGACACATTTTCAACTGCCAGTCGAGTATTACAAAGTACCCTACCACCGTGCTGTGGTTTCCTCACAATTTTTCCTTCACCGAAATCTCAAGCACATTGTAGGATTTGAACCCACGACCTTCGCTGCGGTATCCGATATCACTACCACTGAGCTATAATCGTCATAAAGTAAAGGTTTATCACACCTGCCAACCACTTAGACTTGGCCCCCATAAGCCATAACACCTCCGACTTGGGACAATGAGCCACGGCTCTCTGCAGCAACGCTTCTAAACTAGCTCTAGTCCCATGTTGTTTCTCCAAGTAGGCCGCACGTAGCCATATTGACTTTTTAGAGGGGAACACCGATAGTGCGTACCCGTACACGGCGCGAGCGCATTCGTACGCGCTCTCATTTGCGCACTGCGGAAGAATGATGTTTGTTACAATATCTTTCATTCTTAGTAAGGTTATGTCCATGTATGTTTGAATATTTTCTAAATGAGCACAGTTCAACAATATCAAGATCGGATATGAATAAAATAAAAATAAACGTATGTTACCCGTTACTTAGCATTATCGCTTCATGTTTCTGTTATCCTGGTAAATATTTAAGAATTTAAGATATTTACTCTTAACTATGCCAACATTCCAATGAACTACTTCCTACAATATCGCGGATGATTCTTCAAGTTTATAGTGTCCTCGTAATGAAACTTGATTTATGTACCCACTTACCACCACATAGCCCAAACTCCTTGCAACTTCTAAGATGCTGGCTCAAGACATAACGTATTTTTTTACTTCACTTTATGTAAGCTGCAAAAACATGAATAAAGTTTCACTTACAGCATCAGCATCTTCCATCCAGGTGTGTTTTTGATCTTCAGGTTCAATGCCGTGACCGATGACTGCGCGAATAATAGCCTGTAACCAAGAATCTTAAGTAACAGGTTGAAATCTTTCAGATGCCACTGTTTGATAACCCTACAAAATTGAAAAAAAGTCATCTTTATTGCATTTTATGGTAACTAGCTGGAATCAAACCCTAGGACAATGTATACCTGACAAGTATGAACAGCGCCAGACTTTTCAGCTTCCATGGCTTCCTTGAACCAGTGCTCGCGGTTGATCTCCACTCCGTTAGCGCTGAGCGACGTGATCGCGCGGTCTATGATCTTTTCTACCATGTGAGTATTACCTGAAAATGAATTTTATTTAGTACGTCACTAGTGCAGGTTATAATTTTTTATGTATTTGTAGGCGCCTGCGCCATCTAGCGGGGATAGAAGGAATCTTGTAAACAACACATAACGCCACCGAGCCCGTCATTCGATGCCCCCACTCTGTAATCTTTATAAATAGACGGGGCGATCGCCGTAAAGTCAGTCTTTGCTCTGGCGTGGCCCGATACACTTGTTGTCATAGTTAATTTGTGCAAACGAATTAATTATTATTATCCTGACCTACCCTCTACCCGTCATATTTTTGTTTTAGTTAGAATATACAAAAATATTTAAAAAATGTAACCTTGCTGAGTTTTTTGAATGCCGAATCACAAGCCAAGAAAAAATATCTTTATATTATGTACCTGTCACTGAACTCTTCCTAAACCTGAACGAACCTTATAACCGATTTTGATGATTTAAATTTTAAGTAGGGCCTTTGATGTTTAGATTCTAAATTGAACTCGGTAGGTGGCGCTGTAGTGGGATTTTAGATATTTTTTTATTTTCAGGGCAGGACAAAATCTGTCAAGTCAAGTAGTTTATATAAAAAAATGTGTTTACCATGAGCCTCTTCGAGTTTAGCAGCGGTCACCCAAATCTGTCGATCAGTAGGTATATTCTCGCGGGCCTTATTAAGTACTTTCCTTGCGTTCTCATAAGTCTCGAGCCGGGCCAACGCTAGCCACAGTTCGACACTTGTGGGACAACACTCTACGGCTCTTGAGAGCAAGATGCGGGCGTCCTCAGGGTTCTCAAGTTCTACTGCTGCCTTCCAGAGACGTACCGAGTTCGGTATGTGTTCTAATGCTTTGCGGTACACGCGACGTTTGGCCTGTTAATGTGAGCAAGTGTGAAATAAAGTTTGATGTTATTTTATAATTTTAGTATTACGTTTGGATATTTACAATATGGTTAGTAGTTATGACATTAATTGCGACATTTATGACTAGATCATTCAAAGAAAACTGAACGCAACAACTTCTATCTATCTTGAATCTCTTTAGGAGTTATAGTATAACTAGTTTTCCGCCCCGCAGTTTCGACCGCGTTCCCGAGGGATCTTATCTTTTCCCGGGATAAAAAGTAGCCTATGTCCTTCTCCAAGGTTCCATCTATCTCTATACAAAATTTCATCTAAATCAGTTCAGCGGTTTAAGCGTGAAGAGGTAATAGACAGACAGATACACTTTCGCATTTATAACATTAGTATGGATTACTGGCGATTTTTACTGGCTATTTAGAAACATTTCGTCATTTTTCAGTTGTGGTATTCGGAATGTTTACTTCGCAAAACAAAATCAAAAATATCTCAAAAATGGTGAAACTTTGGTAATTTTGGTATATTTAGTAGGTGACCCGCCCCCCTTAAGTTTGTCTTACAACTTACCGGACACCTGTATACACAAAATATAACAAATAATATGCAATTTAGTGCAACCATAAAAAGTAATACAAAAATGTTTGTAAGTAAAAAATACATACAATGTATCAGTGTTATATAAGTGGTACCTTAGGTTCCTGCTCTAGGTCGGCGGCCTTGACCCATATCCGGACGCTGTGCGGCAGCGAGCGCGCGGCGTGAGCGACCACCGCCCGCGCCGTGTCGCGCGGCTGCAGGCGCGCCGCCTCAAGCCACAACTCCTCGCTGCCCGGGTTCGTCTCACAACCCTTCATTATCAGGTTACGAGCCGATTGCACTTTACCTACGTCACACACACTATATTGGTTAGATGCCCAGTTAAGTTAGACATGCAAGTTTCGGTAAACGGTTTACTAACAATTTAGGAAAAGAAATATAAGGACTTTTAAACATAATTGTATGATCTACAATAATATAATAATAATTTTGTTTTTTGACAAATAACAATTACCGCATTAACACATCTACAATACTGACTGGCATATTTTTTTTATAAAATTTACCGTTTGACTGAGCAATGCAAAAATCTATAATTGCGAAACTTGTATATTTTTTTTTTGCAAAAATCAATGGGAACTTTTCACATTTCATTTATATGTTCCGATTTTTTAGATCTATGCGAATTTATGTAACTTTATTACCTTCTACGTCACGTTATGTAACCTTATAACCTTACTATCTTCTCTATACATGAAATGGGTATCTGTCATCCACAATATTACTGGACGCAGGCGATGATAGCTCAGTGTTTAATGTCCTGGATTTGAATCCTACAAGAGCTTTAGGCGAAGGAAAACATAGCAAGGTAGGGGGTACTTTGTAATACCCAACTTACTAGCTATCACCTTCAGGTTGAAAATCTGTCGGCAAGCACTTATCGGTGTGTTCTTCGACACAATAAAAGCAATTGGTAAACCAAAAGCCTTTTAAAAATCCTAAACATGGAAAGCACCTTGAGGTACATTTCTTAATTATTATTATATTATTATAGTCATTACAAACCTGTCACTTCCTCCAATCTTGCACTGGCAATCCAAGCTGGTGGATGATTAGGATTGGTCTCTCGCACTGACTTAAGTAGTAGTCTAGCTTTCTTGATGTCATTTATATCACCACCATATGTTGGTATCATAGATTGTAAATCTGTTAGATAGCCTTTAGGATCAACCACTGTCTGGCCAGTAACTGAATCAGATACTTGGGACAATTTAACTGTCATCAAAGTGTTTCTAGCTTGACCAATCTTTCGTAAATCCAAGTCACCTGCAAAGTAAAAAAAAAAAGTTACCATTTGAAATATAACAATTAATTAAGCTTAAATATTTTAACAAGAGGCAAAGTAAATTCAATATATTAAATAACAGTGCTAACATAAAAGTAAATTTTATTGTGTTTTTTTTACTACTTTATAATTTTGGAGTTGTAAATGTTCTCAGTAAATAAACAACAAAACTTGCCGGAAGGTGTCAGCATCCCAGGAGTAGCAACACCAGGCATCATGGATGCTAGTCCAGACCCAGGGTCTATGGATGAGGACGATTCCCCACCAAGGTTCCTTGATAAAACACTATCAGGTAAGGGAGTGAATTTCTCGGCTCTAGGATTACGCTGTTTCCTATTACGTGCATCACCAACTTCTGGAATTGCTGACCATTCATCTTCCGAAACATCTTTTAACTCACGTTTGAGGTCAGAAAATTGCTGTTGGATTTTGGGTCTGTAAATAACAAGACATAAGAATATTAATAATTACAAAATAAATAAATGGCGTATACAATTTCATTTTTGGAATGTGATTGCACACATTGTTAAATGAATCCCCTATATTAAACTTTGTTTCTCAGGTAATAATTATTTGATTCTTATTTTCAACTGACTGTGTGAAACAAAGGAGGGTAATGTGTTCGTATACTAATCACATTTGAGTAATTAATAGGACTATGGTGTACATAATATTTTGAAGTCTTTAAGTTAGGTATGCAGTAATTTACTTACCTCTCTTGACGGTATCTTTCCAAATCCTCTTTAAGACGTTTCTCTCTGTATTCCTTTCTCTTTTCATCCATACGTTTATCAATTGATTCATAAATAGCATCTGCTTCTGCATCATCCTTGTCATAGGGATCCTGAAATGAGCAAATTATTAAAAATATGAGTAATAAAACATATCTACACACAATCATTTGCCATAAAAATGTTTCTCTTTATTGTTACAAGAACCAATTTAGTAAAGCCATTTATGGTGGCCAGGTTTGATGAATGTAAAGTTCAGAATTCAGCCTTCAAGTGAGAGGAACCAGTGAGAAAACTCAGTAATATACAATTAATTAATTTAAGGAGTACAATAGTAAGTACTGTTAGGAACCTTGCCAATTGGCAGCAGCAGCAGCAGCTTCTAGGAACTTTTTTATATATAGATTGTATGTTTTGTACATTTGTTGTAAATATATAATAAAGCTTAAATAAAGCGTGTGCTACATATTCCTTGGACGGCTCACAGGACAAATGTCTCAATCCTTAAGGATCTTAAAATAACACAGAGACTCTCAAGCTTATGCCTCCAGAGAGTGCTGCAATATTTCGGCCACATAGCCCGAAAACCCTCCGACAATCTGGAGAAGCTAATAGTAACGGGCAAGCTGGAAGGAAAGAGACCTAGGGAACGCAGCCCAATAAGATGGTCCGGCCAGGTGTCCAAGCAACTGGACACAAGAATTTCAGACGCCCTGCACCACGCCAAAGACCGAGAGCAGTGCAAGCGGCTCTATCGTGAGAAAGAGCGGGAACATCATGATGCTCAGCAGTGAGCTAACGATTAGAGGAGGGATAATAAAGCTAGATTTTAAAATGTTAGGTATACAATAAGTTACAAACCTTGGAGAACAATGACCCACTGTATCCGGAGAACTCATCATAGTTGGAATCATTTAAGTCTTCATCATCATCCTCATCCTCAGTTTTCTTGCGTTTTGCTACAGGTGGTGCATGGCGATCATCCCTGTTTTTTTTTTTATAATATTAAAAAGAAAGAACTATATTATCAAGAAATCAATGCTATTTCATTTAATATAAAGTAGTATTTGGAGCTAAAAAGAGTGTTAAATACTATTAATTAGTGTTTTTTTTATTGCTAAATTAGCTTATATCATTGTGATTTGATCTGTGTGATTGGAAGGCATAGGTAGTTGGGCTGGTTGGGGTAGTTTATAATAGCACTATATGTTAGACCTGACCAGGTTGTGGGTTCGATTCCCACCCAGGATAGAAATTTGTGTGCATGGACATGTCTTTTTGTTAATTAAAAAAATCGTAGCGTGAATGAATTACAATGAAAGGTATAACAGTAATATAAGAATTTACTATTGTAATAAAAACAATATTGAAAAATTGTAATACTTACGAAACATCATTAGCGTCTCTGGCTGGACCGATATCAGATCTTGTAGTGAAACCTGTCGCTCTGAAATAATCAATCAGTAATTATAGCCTCGCTTTTACCAAACGGTGTTTGGTTTATAAGTAAATAAACAAAATTCGTACCCTCTGCCAACACCAGCCACATAACCTAATGGAGCTGGAATTCCTAGGAAATGCTTCTTGTTCTTATTTACAAACGCCTGCGGTGGGACCGACATATTTATATTATAATCACTAGCACAACTTCAATGCGATTATTTCAAGATTTCGAATAATACCTATATTATTCATAACAAATATTGCTTCTTTTTATTTGATTTTACATTTTTTTAATGTTTATTCATGACCATAGATACAAAGTCTTTCAGTTGCATATGTTTTCTTTAGTTTTAATTTATTATTTTATGTTATACACATTCGCACATTCATTCACTGTAATGTCTAGTTTGTCCGTACAAATCTAGTCAGGTTTTAGTGAAATTGGCGACGGTTCCACTCAAACTTTTCATAGACTTTTTGTACAACCTGAAAAGTCACGATACCTACAGTCTACACGTTTTAGTTTATAATAATTTCACTTTACTTATGGTCTTGTGCACCAAGAATTATGTATACTGTCTGGATAGGTAACTCTCAATACTTACTTGAAGCAAATACCTATCAATTGCGAAAAGGAGAAAAATAACAACTACGTTGGGACAATCTCTCTTTCTTTCATTCAGGGTAAGTAGAGCTAGAAGTAATAATAAATAATCACCCAATTTCACTAAAACCTGACTGGACATGTACGGATGACTTACGGACGAGGACTAGGCTGGTTTAATTATCAAACTTTGAGTAATCAAAGCATTGATTATGGCTTAATACTCAAAGTTTAAAACTGAAGAAAATGTATGCGACTGAAAGTTTTTGACTATGGTCATGACTAAAAATTATTAAAAAAATATGTGCCGTTGCCTAGCGACCAAAGTTATGTTTGTTTGATTGAAGACAAAAAAATGTGCGAGCTAATACACTGGCGGAATGGTAATATTTAAATGAGGAGTGCAGTGAAGAAGTAGTTATAATATTGAATTCCACCCACAGTCCCTAGATATTTTATTACATGCGAACAGTTGAATGACTGCAAAATAAACTCATAAACCATGGCACAAAGTATGTTACCGAATAACAACGATTTAGCGTCAAACGACAACAGTATGTCTACAAAAGAATTTCTTCACTTTGAGAAGACTTGTGAAGCATACAACGGCAGTGATGAAGAGCTTAAGATGATACTTAGTGAGATAAATAAGTTGTCAGGTGCTGGAAATGACGATAAAGTGGTAGGTGACGATGACGACGACGTAGAGTTGATTATAAAACGGGCTGAAGATTTAGCTCATGAGTCTGAGAATTTGTTAAAAAGTAGCCCCGTAGCGGCATCCGTGAATAGTGTAGTGGCCAGTTTGAAGGAAACAAGAGGAATACCACAAATAAAGGTTACTAAACCCTTGGAGACTGACTCCGTGTTGGAAAAGGAGTCACCAAGTCATAAGGTAAGTAAAATAAACCTCGTGAAATTATGGTTTTAATTCGAAAAAAATAAATAAATTATAAAGCAACCTTTAGTTTCATCAAAGTAATATATAAATATTACCATTAGGCATACTTCACAGCTGTATGAAAACTATTCTTGAATATAAACAGATTACTTATATACCCTTCCTAATACATGTATAGAAAGTAGTCTTATCATGAAACTTCATGCGATGATAGCTCAGTGGTAAGTGACGTCGAATACCGCGGCGAAGGTCGTGGGTTCGAATCCTACAATGAGCTTGAGCTTTCGGTGAAGGAAAACATCGTGAGGAAACCATAGCACGGTGGTAGGGTACTTTGTAGTACCCGACTGGCTGGCTACCACCCTCAAGTTGAAAATCTGTCGCCAAAACACCTATCGGTGTGTTCCGACAGCTGCACTTGAGAGCCAGTTCCCATCTAGGCTATGTGTGCTTACCATCTTCGGCCACATCATCACTTACCATGGTGAGATTGTGGTCAAACACATGCCTATCCAGAATAAAAAAAAAAAAAATACTTGAAATAATTGGTTGTTATTACCATTATTTACCAACAGATAATTCTGTTTCGGACTCATCTCATGAGGTGGTCCGATGACTTAAAGAAAGTCACTGGCCCACTATGGCAAAGACTGGCGAGAGACAGGATGAGGTGGAAGGCTATGTAGGAGGCCTTTGTGTCAAAATGACATGCTAATCAGGACCACTAATTAACAAATTTATAAAAAAAAAACAGTACCTAAATAAAGGGAATTCAAATTCAATTTTGTTTATTTATAAAAGGAGATAATGAAATTAAATAATTATTTGATCACAAGTTATAATATTTTAAGTATATCCCTATCATAAATAAGTATTGGAATTAATCTTAATAATAAATTAGTGGCATCATTATCACTCTTTGTTCACTTGCTGGGCTAATATCCTCAGGCCAGCCAAAGATTCCCGTGCTACAGGCTCAATGAATGATGTTGGTAAGATGAAACCATATCTTCCAGTGTCACTGAGTTCAAAAGTGTAGGAGTATTTGATGCCTTGAGACTTGGCCCAATCATCTGAACCACCTGAAGCTGGGTACAGTAGCCCACTTGATGAGCCAACTTTATAGTTTGAGCCCCCAGTGTTTCTAATAGTCTGAAATAAAACAAGAAAGAGATTCACAAAAAGATTCTAGTGATTCATGAAAATTCTTAAAAGATGGTAGTTTAGTTGATATATTGGCATACCTCAGCTATCCTCCTGCCAAGTGTATCCAGTTCTTGATAATCTGGTGGCACTGCATTGTCATATCCCCATGGGTAGAGCAAGTATTGACCATAACTGTGGTAGGTTAGATACGCTGAGAAGTTTGCTGCACTACCCAAGATGAAATCCTGGTGAAAAATATAATTCCAAGTAAGTCCTACATATAAAAACCAGTAAGTGTAAATTGGACTTGCTCCATGCAATAATAATATCAAACCAACTTCATTATGAGTAACATTATTAGTTTTTATTTATGGTATTGAAATTTTTTGTCAATTTAATTAGTAACTCAAACTCATTTATTCAGTTTAGGCCCTGGTAAGGCACTTATGAACGTTACAATTGACTCTACCACCGGTGAGGAATACACTTAAACTGAGAAGACTCCGGCAAGAAACTCAGCAAGGCAATTTTTTTTTAACAGTAGATCTTTCTTACAGTAAATTACATACTACTCGTATCATCTGTAAACTACTATCTAGCACATCCCATACTACTAGTATTAGGAACATAACATATAGCGCAATACTTCCTACCTCTTATAATATAGGTGAGCACTAAGCAGGAGTATTTAGAAATACATCTTGAGCTCCCAAAAATACAATTTTTAACCAGAAATCTTTGCAATTACAATTTTTTTTAATATATTAAAATTCAGTTTCGTCACAACTCAAATCGCTTAATATACTAAATTCAATTGTTATCTTATTGTTTAAGTGGGACGCGCGTCCCTCAGCATACCCAAATCGCGAAAATCCTATGTGATACCCTAACATTCGAGTTATCTCTATGTGTACCAAATGCAATTAAAACGGTTAAGCCGTTTGCTGTAAAAATATAGTAGTAATAGTTGGTGGATATCTTAAGAATTAAAATAAAATAAACTCAAGCAGACATACAGACATAAATACTTTCGCACCAAAATACTTACGGATAGAGCTTTAGATTCTGGTTCGGAAAATGCTTTGCTTCCGCGGTATGTTTCACTACATGGGCTGTTTGATGCACCTTTGCCTCCCCATCGATATCTGAATAAAATATGTTGGTACTTAATATCTATGCCCGGGATAGAAAGTACCTGTGTGCCAGGTTTGATCAAAATCCGTTCAGTATTTTTTACGTGAAAGATTTTTTATACCACAACAAGTCTGACAAGTAACCAGGTAGGTCACCTGATGGTAAGTAGCTACCGTCGCCTATAGACTACAAAGTTACAAAGGCATACAAAGCCTTCAGGTTCAATCTCAAGTGCAACTGCAGGCTGCCGGAACACACGTACAGATGTTTGGCGACTTGAGGGTGGTAGCCAACCAGTCGAGTACTACAAAGTACTCTACTACCGTGCTGTGGTTTCCTCTCGTTGTTTCCTTCACCGAAAACTCAAGCCCATTGTAGGATTAGAACCTACGACCTTCGCCGCGGTATCCGACGTTACTACCATAAAAGTTCCTATAATTGAAAGTAACAAACATATTCACATCCTGACAAACTTTCACATTTATAATAAGTACCTAATAGAAATAAGATGTAAAATTAATAAAACTTACCCAAAGTTTCTGTTGAGATCAGTGCCTGTACAGATATTAGCAGGGAAACCTGGTTTCCTATTTTTCCTCCATAGACGATCAGCAGTATGCGTGAACTCGTAACCATCGGGGTTAACAACTGGCAAGAAATACCTGTAGGTAATTTAATAAAAAAAGTCTATTAAAGTGTTGCTTATGTATCACTTTACTCCGTGTTATGTATGAACACACTGATCAGTAAGCTTAGATTAAATTAAATACTTATTTCAAAATGAATTCAGTACCTACACTTATTTCACACGAGTAGGTACATTATTAATGCTTGCTTACCAATCGATATTCTTGATCTCGTCAGACTCTACGTCGAAGTTTTCGGCGAACTGATTTATGAAGTAAGTAACAGTAGCTGGACTGATCCATTCCCTCGCATGAATTCCTCCGTCGATGAAAACAGCTTTATTTGTTGATTTACCGTCGGAAATGCGCAATATCTATAATGATGGAGATACTGATAATCATCCATCAAGCCCTTCACAATTATAGTTATGTTGTCGATAAAAATGATAGGTTTACCTTGAGATCACGGCCTTCGTACGATTTTCCAATAGATTTAACGCTAATAATGGATGGATAAGTTTTGGCCAAGTAATCCATAAAACCATGAATGTCCTCCAATCTATGATACTGCTTCCATGTCATCCGATGACCTGTAGAATAATTTGGATTTTAAATTACGTACAAGTAGGTTTTATAGATATTTTTGTTTTTAAGTTGGATATTCCAACTGTCTAGGTGTGGTTTAAATAGTGCTGGTTAGAATATTCAGGACATATTAAACCTACACTGTTCTAACATGCGGTTTTAACATACAACATGAACTTACTCCAAGATGTTACACACATTTATAGAGAAAATTAAGAATCAAGGCAAAGCCTAACGAACATTTGAAATTATTAGGTCACTGGTGAACGTGCAGTCGCGTACAGACGCAGTGCCGAATTTCAACAACGAACCCCAATTCGCATACGGCCAATACTCCATGGGTTTGTTGAGAGAATTGTAGCCCATGTAGGCACTCATATGACCTAGGCGGCGATGAGAAGCCCTGTAACGCCAAAAATTGTAAGCTCTCGCTGCAACAAAACGACATCGATCCTTGGAATGCTGTTAATGTTAATTTTTTTCAGAGGATTAATTATTTATTGAACACAAACCTCGCCTGTCTTGTAGTTCTACTTCATTTTCATCGAGCGGTGGGTTTTCCTCGTTGATTCTTTTTTGTAAATCCTCAATCACGATGTCATAAGAAATTCTGTCTCTGTTGAGAATACGCGTAACGTTGCTAATAGCATCAGATTTCACGAGGACGTCTATTGATGATTGATTACCTCCCCATGTTGAGATCACTAGAAAAATTTAATATTAAAACGGGTATTCATTAAAACATGTTTGCATGTTTTATCATAAAAAATACCTACGATTTCTGCGGCGTAGCCTGGCGATAGTTGCGCGTACCCCAGTTTTCTCAGTGACAACTTTCCAAACTTGTGCACCTGTATAATCTACTTTTTGTAATTCTTCCTTCGCAAATTGAACAGCTTTTGGGATTATAGCTGCATCTTCTTCTTTTGTTTCTTCAGTTTTTGCTGAATTATTTATTAAAGTAATTTCTTCTCCACTGTTTGTTGCGCTTTTGTTTATTTTTTCAGTTATTATAAAGGGTTCAGCTACACTGGGTTGTTTGACCGAATTACGTTCTGGCCATACTGAAATTAAATATGAGCCATGTTCATTATAGTGGTATAATTCTATGACAACTCGTGTTACGGTTCACAGATATACCTACATTATATTATTAACATGCTCAACAATCAACATTGTGTGAAATTGCTGTGAATACCAGCAGGATGCTAGAATTGTGGATTAATTATTATTATGTTAATGCTGTCAGTTGATAAGATCTCTTTATTGAGTGAGGATTTTGTTTTACTCCGAGCAAGATTTATTGTTATTAATAGACTTTGGACAAAGTATATGTACATATTACCACGGAGAATGGAACTATATTTAATTTCGCTGTGTGTACTACATACTGTGGTATTACTCTCAAGCGTCGCAAATACTCTCGCCTAATTAACGCCTACAAATTTGTGGCGCTTGCGGTAAAAACCATGGTTATTTGACGCTAAAAGTACCGTAGACGACATAGGCAAACGTTTGGTCTTGACTGGGGACTTCAGAGTCAGGGACTTTTTCGCCCAGAGACTAAGCTAAGACTATTAAAACTTTTTGTTTACCTTATTAATTTATTTTTATACAAATAGTTTTTTTTGTATACAAAAGATTAATTACGTTGTAGATATTGTTGTACATTATTGGTTATGTAAAGAAAATATGGAATGCATATATAAACTTACACATTTTAGGCTATTTTGTTTTCATGATAACTGTTTATCATCAGGTGTAAGTAGGTACTTGAGAGCCAGTTCTCATCTAGGCTTTCTTTGCTTTACCACCCACCCCTACATACCACTTGCCATGGTGAGATTGCGGTCAAACACAAGCTTATCCAAAAGTAAAAAAAAATATGTAAAAACCCAGATAAATTAAGGTCAAGTTCCCCAATCAATTGACATGACAACATTTCATATTTTATAAGACCCTAAAACAAAAATACTTTTTCTTTGTTTTCCTGTCCTGAGTTCCATACCTACTCACGTTTTGATTCTCATGCCTAATTTAAGAGGAAAAAAAAACAAAATAAATGCCAATTTTAGATATTAAATATTTCGAAAATGGTGACCTTTTTACTCAGGTGATTTTTGTATATTTGGTAGGTGACCCGTCCACGTATCTCCCCCTTCAGTTTGTCGTACTACTTACCGGACATCCTGTATACATGTTAAGAAAATGACATGTTATCAATTGAAAAGATACTCCGTTTTTTTTTTACAATTTTAGTAATGCTAAACGCAATATTACACCGTCCGTACCACGTGTCCGTTTTTAAATGACGGAAGTATGTAGCCTAATGAAAATGAAATATCTTGATTTATTGCGTTTTCTAACAATCAACGTTCACCTTTGTTTTCAGTGTCGATAGCTACGCGAAACGCATTTTTAATAGAAATGCTAATTGCAATGCTGGTCTCGTGCCTTCTGTGACATGTTTAATGACTTTCTCTGTTCTAGGTTTGATTTCCATTCGCGTCTGGCCTGATCTTGGCGGTTGTAACGGTTTACATGACTAACTTGATACATGCAAAGGGTTTCCGCGACTTTCAATATTTGATTTTGCTCACGTAGTGTCAAGGCGATAGGTGGATCTATGATAGGAATTCCGATGATTTTAGAACAATGTGTTTGTTTTTATTTTGTTTCCTTCCGGGAACTTCAGTATAACTTAATCCTAATGTTAACGTACCTACTTAGAATAATTAAATAAGTTTTACGCGAGGTTTTGTTTAGGGAAGGAAATTGTTTAAGGAATTTATTTACCACTATTAATATCTTCTATTTAATTTTAAAGCTTCCTGATTTAACAGACGATTAAATTAAATTTTATTGACAACTATCTTTCGCCCGCGATTTCGTACGCGTGAAATACGGTATCGCGAATTTCAGTCTTTTCGACTAGTTCCACTTAGAATTTGATTTGTAGCCAGACAGACAGTTACTTTAAAATTAATAATATAAGTATGTCTAAAAGTATGATAGAATAAAAAATATTTATATGATGCCTAGTAAAAAGACTAGTGGCCGTATTCATAATAAAATCGACTGTATTTAGTAAGTGCTTAGCAGATTCTAAATTAAAAATCCGTTATAGCAAATTTGAATTAAGAATCTGCTAAGCAGTTCCTAAACATCGTCGATTTTATTATGAACTAGTGGGCCCGGCAGACGTTGTCCTGCCCTGTAAAAAAAAACTTAAAACACCCGATTCCAGCGCCACCAATTGTGAAACTAAACCATCTGTCAGTCCGATCTCGAGACATGTCAAAAAGTCGTTCTATACAAAATGTATGACAAAATAATTTTCTTCATTATTCTTTTTTTTGTGATTTTTTCATATTTTTTAATCCTATGTCCTTCTCCTGGTTCTAAACTACCTCCCTGCCAATTTTCAGCTAAATCGGTTCAGCCGTTCTTGAGTTATAAGTGGAGTAACTAACACGACTTTCTTTTATATATATAGATAAGGCCCTAAGTCCCTATTATTTACTTGGTGTAACTAATTATAACAAAAAAAGTTTAATTCAATAAATAATGTTCCAAATAAAAAAAAATCAACTACTTACCTTGACCTGGCTGTAACTCATTGACGAGTGGTGTTGTTAGAACAGTGGATGTGCACAAGAGTAGCACGACCGCCTCCGCCCAGGACCCCATGGCTACTGACGTCAAGGTGGCAACTCCGCTGCTCTTGATCGCACTAATGCGCAAGCGCACCAAGTTTACGCCTTTTTAAGCTTCCATGCTACAACTTATCGGTAATACATGTGGTACTTCTTTACATAACTTGCGTAGGGTTGGTGTGATGTTTCATGGTCTCGAATTTAATTTATGTAAACCTACAAATTGTACATTGGTTTATCCAAAGCGTAGAAATTATTCTTTATTTTTATGACCGCTCCAAATCGCACATCTTAATTGTTATATTATGAAAAAACAGCTTATATTACGAACAGTTGCAGTATTTTACCTAGTCATTTCATGAATAAATAAAATTGCAAATAAATGCGACTAATCGTACCTTGGATTATACTCATTTATTTAATGTTATCGTGAATATGTTCGTAGATACTTTGTTTTAGATACATTCCCTTAACACATTATTCCCATAACAGGTAATGGCGCCGTATCAAAAAAAGGTTTATTTCCAACAACACACTGATTTTAGAACGAAATTGATTCGCAACGGGTAAACGGCTAACAATCTCGGCGCCACCGAGTCGATTTAATATTTATTTTGGAACCAGAATGACAACCTTCATGTTGGCCTGCGGGGGCGCCTTGCCCGGTCAATGCCTCCAAGTTGCAGTTATTTAACACTGATGATAAAGTGTGTTTACTGTAAACACGTTTTTAACGATTTATTTATCTAATGTTACCTTAGTATCGTCGATGAGCTTATTCTGGTCAGTGAGAATAAGCGTCGTAGTCGTAGGTAGGTATGTGGGTAAGTATGTAATGTATTATTTTTAATATAAGAGCAGTAATGCATCAAATAAACAAAATTGTGTTAAAATCAATATAAGTTTTTTTGTTGTAGGTAACCCAGCAAACTAAACAGAACGGTAAGGAAAACGTTGAAACGCGTCGTAAACCAAAATCGAGGCCTTTCTCTGCCAGTGTTATCGATACCAAGAAAAAAGAGACCGTGAAAGTTATAAAATCGACGAATAATTCACCGAAAAAAACACTCAGTTGTAAACACGAATCATTAATTGAAGAATTAAAAGATACCACAGAAAGAGTCAAAAGTCTCGAATTACTTAACGTGCAATTAACTGAAGATAGTAGAGTTATACGTAAAAAGTTGGATCAAGTAAACGAAGAGAAGCATGTAGTAGACTTAAAAATTGCAGAGTGTGAAAAGTTCATTAGTAGGCTTGGGAAAGAATATGAAAACAGAAATTCAGAACTGAAAAGCGTCATGGAAAACGAGAATAAATTATTGGTGGAATTAAATAAGGAACGTAATGACAGAAAATACTTGAGTATACAACATAATAAAGACGTTGTTGTCATTCAAGATTTACAAAGACAAGTCAAAGAAATGGAGATGATACTCAAAAGAAAACATCCAGATTCCGTATCGGCTTTAATAGGTAATATGTGATTGCGAATTGTTCTATTGCGTACGTACACTCATAAAAATGATGGTAATTTAATTTGAGCTTAATTTGTATTTTCAGTTGCTTCGAAATCATCAACAGTGGAGGATAATAAGAAAAAGTTATTGGAAGAGCGTATATCTCGTTTGGAACAAGAGCTGAAAGATAAGGAAGATCACTTTCAAGGCGTATTATTAACCCTACAAGAAAAATTTGGAGATATGAAACAAAAATATGAAAGCCACATAATTGATGTTGAACGACAGTTGATGGAAGATCGAAATGTAATTACAGAACTTAAAAATAAACTAAACAAAACAAATATGGTACACTCAGCCGTCCAAACTGTTACTAAATCTCAGCATACAACAGGAACGCAAACATTTTTGAAACCAGATAGAGCATCATCGGCCGTGAGCCGACTGTCCCAAAACTCTGCTTTGTTCTTAAATAAGTTGAAAGAAGACAGCTATTTAGTTGCCACAATAAAAGGTTTACAAGCTGAATTGACAGCTAAGCAAAGAACTATCGGCAAAATAAACAGAGAAACAGAGGAGCTCAGAAAAAACTTGCGTAATTTGCAAAAGGAAAAAGAAGGTAAACAAGGACAAAAACATCCAACCCTTTCCAAATATCACCTCATGACTATACATTTATTAGCATATTCATTTGAATGTTTTTGTTTGTTTTAGTTCTGCTTAATTTGAATCCTCACAAGAAAACTGGATGTAAACAGACTAAGTCAACTGAAAATATTCTGGCACGAATGAACATGGATATGGATTCAGAAATTACAGAATTGAAGAAGCAGAAAGAGATTATTTCGCTAGAACGGGATAGTATGTTGGATTCACTTAAGCGGACCAATGAGGAATTTATATTGTTGAAGAAGAAACGGATCCAAGACGTAAGTGTATTATGACCTAGAATAAAGTATTTTTATGGCGATGATATCACTACTACTAAGTAGTGAACGTCAAATGTTGAATCAAAAGTCGTGAGGAAACAAGGTAAGGTTCTACAAAATACCCCCGTGATAGTTACCTTCTAAACTTTGTGTGCTTACTATCTTCGGTAGCAAAATCTTCTCTCTTCTCGGTTGGTTGCTATGGTGAACCAGTCCTTCTTGTAGGCTTCAATTTATTTCGCCATCTACATATAGGTCTATAGGTCTGCCGCGACGCCCGCTACATTCAAGTGGCCCAAAACCATCCTTCCTAATGTTATTTGTTTTTCATTAATCATTTAGCTCCACACACTACAGCTGGCACATGAAAAGGAGTTAATGCAAATGAATATGCAACTGTTTCCTCTACAAGAAGAGATCAAACTCATGAATCGTACTGTAGAAATACTACAGGAGCGAGTGCGAGTGGCAGACGACAAACTATTGAGGTACCAAGCTGGTATAAGAGACCCGGATATGTATGCAGGCGGTGATAATCCTGGTATTAAAAGTAAGAAAGATGCTCGTTAGTTTTATGTCAAGAAAGTCAACCTGTTTGATCTCGATGAAATTAATGGTAACTCTTGTATTTATTTTAATAGTGGCTTACAATTCTGAACGAAATTATGATAAATGTATTGATAAGATAATTAAGATTGGGACCATGTTATTTTTAAGATGTTATGTCGTTAAGAACCGATTTGCTCATTCATTAGTTAAGTGGTGAACTGTCGCGTCGTTTCCAATACTTCTTTATCGATAAGTTCATCAACCTAGGAAACAACTTTACTCGCTACATAACTTATGAAGTTGTAAATCGGATCTAAGTGTTCTTCAAGAGTGCCTAGGTTTAGGTAAGCACAAATAGTATAATGTACCTACGTATACTTATATTAAGTTCGTAAGAAAATAGTATAAATTGTCTAGTCAAATATTTTCATGATGCTTTAAATCCCACCGATGGCGAGTCAGGAATGTGGTGCCTTTTAATAATAAATAAGATTATTTGTGTAAATGTGGTTTTCATATTTGAATCGAATACTTACCTAACTCTCTTTGACTTAACTGGTTTATGGGTAAGTTTAGTTGCTAAGTAGTAAGTTCTAAACACCTTTCTTGAACTAGTTGCTTTCACGATAATAAGATGCGTATATGCGTACATAATCTACGGCAACAAGGCACCTAGAATTTCATTTAACTGTATTTGATATGGTACTAATGAAACAAAAGAACGTGACACATTTTCATTATTGTAAAATTAGAACCATGTACTTGAATCCAATGCTCTTTGCAGAAAATGAGAGTCCAATACTTGAGCCAAATGTTTAACAGCAGCGAGAATTTCTTTGCCCGAATCTTCTATATAAACCGCAGGTAGTAAGAAACCATGTCTTCCAATGTCACTTCCTTCAATTGCATAGGAATGGGTTACGCCGGAATTGTAGATCCAATCTAAGCCTGCGCCTGTTGCTGGATATATAGTTCGAATTGTAGACCCGAACTGGTATTTTTGCTTAGTAGCGTTGTATATTGCCTAAAATGTTATACTTATTACATGTTAAAAAACTGATTGAACGAATTACTTCCTTGACGGGCCGGTTGGCGTAATTAACACACTATCTAAAATATCACAGGTCGTGGGCTCGATTCCCATCCAGGATTGAAATTTGTGTGTGTGCATGAACATGTTTTTCTGTTCTTAGTCTGGGTGCAGGTAATTATCAATTTAAGTAGGATATATTTAAAAGTTAGTAGCTATATCAGTTATCTGGCTCTGCTTGGTTTGGGATCAGATAGATGGCCCTATGTGTCGAAAATTTCCCAGGATATTGATTTATTTATACTTGCTTATGTTATATACCTTGCTCATACCGCTAGCGGCCGCATTCTGTGCTTGAACATCCTTCGTTGGTAAAGTTTTCGCGCTCCAAGGGTATAATATAAGCTGGCCATAAGAGTGCAAGTCTATCAGTCCCCTGATTCGATTAGATTTTAGAACTACATCCTGTACAAACATTTTCAATTAGTGGGAATTTTATTTACGATATAACCACAGATATAACTTTTTACATTTAGCGAAATATTTACCCGTAATGCAATAGATTCAAGCTCGGAAAATGGATATGGGCCGCCATAAGCTTCTTGGCACTTATTGTTTTCTGTTATGCCAGCAATGCCCCAATCTGTTCTG
The DNA here is from genome assembly GCA_951361185.1 of Ochropacha duplaris. NCBI lineage: Eukaryota > Metazoa > Arthropoda > Insecta > Lepidoptera > Drepanidae > Ochropacha > Ochropacha duplaris. The sequence goes on along the minus strand of OX592704.1, from coordinate 7,839,883 downwards.
AAATAGGAGATCTCATCAGACTATACTAATACTGCACATACATTTTATTTTATAAAAATATTAATTGATGCAAAAAAATAACAATAATTTTGCACATTCAAACCACAAAGGTTTGTACTAGATGCTAAAGGCGAACTTCATTTGAAAATATGTAGGTAGGTAGGTACATACTCGAAATTTCTGTTTATGTCGACCCCATAGCAATGTTCGAATTTTCGACGGTTTTTCCTCCAAAGTCTGTCAACATCGTGCGAGTATTTATATCCATCTGGGTTTAACAGCGGTATGATATGCCTAGAATATAATGTTATCTTCACATAGCATAATTATATGTATACAAAAAGGTAGAAGGAGCGTAGGTACGTAAACAATAGTCTCCAATGAAGTGAAGCTATAAGTATATTATGTATTAAAGGAAGTTTTCATTAGTTTTACCATTCTTTATTTTTCATAGAAGCTGGCTGCTCATCGAATTTGGTGACGATTTCGTTGAGAACGTAAAGTGCAGACGTGATGGCGCTCCACTCGCGGGCATGCATACCAGAAGTCAGGAGTATTGCCTTATTGTTAGGGTTCCCGTTTGTTACCGTGACCATCTAAAATGTTGACGTTTTTCAAACTTTTGAGCAATTTTATTTGAATCATTGGTTCTAAGCTGTAATAGAACTCTACCTAGCCTGGATATCCGTTCAAATGCTCAGCCTTTGAGACTTTATTAAATAAAGCTGATGAAGGAAACTAATTCGCCATTAATTTAAAACCAGCCTCTGGTTTTAAATTAATGGCGGATGACTCGATTGTGAAGGCTCGAAAGATGAAAGAAAAACATTTATTAGAACACAACTAAAATATAACATAAAAAGTACAAGGAATATAAAATAAGTTGTGGTCTAAAAGGCCTCAGCTCAGCATGTGCTGAATAGCAGCGCTGATTTTCAGCTGAAGCCTGGGTTACTTTAACTTTACATATAGAAAAACCAATAGAAACATTGGTTAATTAAGGTACTTACTGTGATTGTTCTGTTTTCAGCTGTATAACCAATTGTTTTGACTTTACAAATGGACGGATAGTTTTCTGATAGAAAGTTGAAATATTCGTTGATTACTTTCAATGTTGGGTACATTTTCCAGTTTAATCGATGGCCTGTTAACGGAGAAGTGTCAGTTATCCATGTAATGACCTATAGGTACCTATACGTAGGCAACCATTTGACCATAATCTGTGAAAAAACGATCAAATAGCCGAAAGCCTTCAAGAGCTGCCGCCGAAACACAACGATAGATTATTTGATATTTGAAACTAAATCTAATAGATATTTATTTTACCGATTCCTAAATGCTGGATACGTCTCTTTATAACCTTCACTTATAGTGCAGATATAGCATCACATAACGTAAGTATCTACAAACAACCTTAGGTAGTAGGTAGGTCTTAGTTGAATGTTGATCGAATGGTGCCGCTATTGGTGTTAGGCACGGCACGACTAACTACGAGGAAATGAATGAACCATCAAAAAGTTCGTACGTAAACTCACCAATTCTAAGAGAGCTTTCAGTCCATTCAACTGGGTGGGGCAGTTGCGTGGCCACTCTTCGTTGAACGTCCATAATTATTACTGTATGGTCCAGCTTTCTGGACGCTAGCTGACGATTCACCTTTACTTTATTTTCTGAACGCACCAGGTAGTCTGCACGGGTTGGCGATAGCCTCCACATCGATATATCTGTTTTAAAAAGTATTGAAACCCGGCTTAGCTATTCGTGGAAAGTATATCTTTATACTGTGTTTCAAGCCAGGCCCGAAAAAAATGTCAAAAAAGGAAAGCGTTTGCGACCGGCGAGGTCATGTCGAGGATAGGTAGGTACGTTATATTAGTAAGAATGAAAGTTCAGAAAAATACACCAGCTCTGCTGACCAAAATAGTGGGCGTCGAAGTCGAGGTTTTCAACATCACATTTCTCTCAACTTATACGTAATCGCTAAGTAAACCTACAAAAAAAATTCAAGATAGGTATTCATCAAATTCTCGAAATAATGAACCAAGTGGTTGTAGTTGGGTAGAAGTTAGACTATCTCGTTTTTTTATTATTCTAAAATGACCTCAAACTGTGACCATGTTATGTCCTGATAACCGATCAGTAATGATCCTGCAGATTTATGAATACCTATCGCATCCGTGTACCTACCACGTTGATTGCTCATTGTATGTAGGTATGTTATGTTCACTTGTATGTTATATAAAAAGGGGGGTGTAATTTTTTGGGATAAAATTTTGGTATTTCTTTGAAAAATTTCTAAACACAAATTATGCATCGTCATTCAAAGTTTTTGGAAAAATATCACATGCAAACTTTTTGGAAATTCCCTGCTGCTGGTGGTAAACATAAATAAACTTTTTAAATTTGGAATAAAATATCTTCATTTAAAAAATTGGTTAATTCCTATGTAAAATTGGGGATATGATATACTTTAAACTTAGGTACACAGGTACTCAATATTATCCAGGGTATCCTACAACAAACTTCAGGGGGAGCTAGGTGACTGGCTATTTGTGGTGGGTAATTTCCAAAACGTGTGCACCCTATTTTGACGAGCGGGACTTTCACCGGCAGAACTTTTTACTTTTATTTTAAAAAATAATTAGGGTACCGCGCAACATAAATTAAAACCTATTAAATTGTGAACAAAATCCGTATTTTTAATAATATCTAAATAGGTTTGCGTTTGACCACAATCTCACTTCATCTTAGGTGATGATGTGGTCTACGGTGGTGTATACAAATACACTAGTTTTTGTTGTAGTCAAAAATACCTATTAGTTTTGATTTTACAGGCATTTAAACTTACGATAAAATCGAGTCCCGCTAACAGTCACGTGACCGCATGTGACGTCAATTTACAACGCACCGCTATGAGCGAGTGTTGCGAGATGACGTCACACCGTCACACGAGTACGTCAAATCGAGTACGAGTCCGCATCGCACGTTTACTTCTATAAATCGGAAACTAATTGACGTATCGAAGTAATTCTTTCACTTGATTTTTTTATTTTTGACAGAGAATATGGAGAGCTAATATTCAAAATTAGTTAACATTCTTCATTACACTCCTTTGCAGTACGTATAATGAAGGATGAAGCAAATCGCTTCGTGCGTAAAGATGGAATGTCCACCATGTAACGGTGGCGCATCGCCGTACGTCTGGTTGTTCGATGGTGGAACGGGCTTGGCGGAATCAAGTTATGTAATTCCGTCGCACCGCACACTCGCCGAAATGTATCCAATATAATACCGATAGGCTAGCAACTCTGCGTCGATGCTCAAGGCTCTGAAGCCTTGCCTCGACCAATGCATCATTGTCAATAAGTCTCTTGGCTCGCCTTTCAATTGACTGCTATTTGGCCATATCAAGCTGATATTTGGCCGTTCCATCCCAAAGATGAAAGCAGTACTCCACACACGACCGAACTTGCGCTTGGTATAAATTGAGCAGCTGTTCCGTAGTAGCCGTTACGTCAGTAGTTGAAAGGCAGGTAGAAAAGGCCGCTAAGAAAGGATTTGTTAACATTCAACTGTTCTCTAGACATCGCGGGTGAAACCGCGCGGGTCAGCTAGTAATAATATATCCGTGATGTTCTGTCTAACCTACATACTCGTATTACCAAATCAACCACAATAATTACAAAAGCCTTAGCCTTATTTAAGCAGTTTTCCACACCTGCGGGTTATTATTACAGTAGAAAATTATCTAAAGTATGTAAGTACCTAATAACCGCACGTATTTTTAATTTTTACCTGCATCATAAGTAGGTTGGTAATATAATAAGTACTCGATACAATATTTGTAATGAAAAACTGGATAAGTGCGAGTCGGACTCGCCCAATCAGGGTTCCGTACAATGTAGGTACATATTATAAATAGTTCGATTTTTTAGATTCGCAGTTAGATTTTTTATGATTTAATTACAAATTTATAGTTTTCAGATTGTTTCCTATACTTAGGGTCAGTTCACTCACACCGAGACGCGACGCGACGATACTGGAAAAGGCCGGTGACGTTGCGCTGCGCGGCGCAGCGCTACGTACCTATCTGAATTGTTGCAATTAAATTATGTAGGTATCTTTTCGTGTAGTAAATAAAGTTCTATTTTGAGCCGCTCTATTCAAATGTGCGCGCATGTCGCGTCTCGGTGTGAACTGACCCTTATAAGATGGTATTATTTGCCAAATTTCATAGTTCTAGCTAGGTCAACGGAAAATACCCTTATAAATTTTGATTCCCTTGAGTGCGTCGAAATATACGTTTTTTGTGGCATAAACGGCCATATCTTTTTTTCGTTAACTTAGAAGTTTGATTTTTTCACAGCTTGAAGGGACTGTAGACCTGAGTAGGTATATCGTCAATACATCCACGCGTTCTCGAGATAATGGGTCTTGAGCTTGACAGACAGATGGACGGACAGCAAAGTGATCCTATAAGGGTTCCGTTTTTTCCTTTTGCGGTACGGAACCCTAAAAATGGGGTCAATGCACATTAAAAATAATTAATTATTGTAGGATAGGTACCTGTCACCCGCGGTACCTATACCTACATACCAGTGCCTCTACCATGGGGTTACTCAGGTATCGTAATCGATACCTACTCGCTAGAATATCGTAACAAACTTTATATGAAAAACTGTGATGCCATAACTGTCCGTTAGAGGCGCCGCACAAATCATCATACTAAATGTTTACTTACCGTAGTCGCAGTCGTATAGCGAGTAGTAAAAGATGAATCACATAGAGATTGATTTATTTTATAAGCAAGAATTTTCAAAAGCCAAGCCGCTGCTTGACCGGCTTTCGAAGTTTTCAAGAATAGTCCACTTAAAATCGAGCGGCCACACTGCTTTTCATACAATTAGTATTCAAAACGAAACTGCAATAGTATAGTAACTTTGTCGGTGTAAGATTGGTGGCAGGCATGTGTAGCACAGTCCAAGGACAATGTTCATAAAGGTATTTAGTTAATAAAAATGTCAGACCATACTTACCTTGGTCATCAATGAGTTTTCTGAAAAGTAGAACATCTCTCGGATTGCGGATCACAGTTTGCCACACTTGCGCTTGCTCATATGAAACTCTATCTTCAGATGATGCAAGGTTCACTTGTAAATAAAATATTATTTACAGTTGGTTTTTCCATTTCATATACTTATTTAGGTAGAATTATATTTAGATTTTTTCTCTTACCCAGCGAATAAAGTATAAAATATGCGGCAGCAAATTGCATTTCTTGAGTTATTTTATTACGAATACAATTTCTAACACTTCGAATTTTACTACCATTTTATTGACGTTATCGCGTTGCTATTGCATCCCACCCAGTGTATAATTTTGGATCAAATAATACTTAGGTATTGATGCCAGTAATATACTTTTATTAACATAGCTCTATATACATTTATTGTAATTTGAAAATAGAAACATTTCAATACTCACGTAAATTTATTAAAAATGTGACAATCAATAAATATTGCTACATGTATCGACGGGCTGCACTTCATAACATATAGCCTAGGTATATCAACTCTGGCATTTCAATATAATAAGATGCCGAAAATAAATGACATTCGGCAACATAAATCAATCGTATTGCTTATATCATCGGATTTTTCTAATATATATCACAATTAATCCACTTCTTATAAATAAATTATAAAATTGTCAACCGAGGTGTCTCGTCTCAATATTTCAAGTATAAAAACAATGTCAAAAAACGATTCACTATTAAATCTGATCACATGGTCCACTGTTGTGCATAAAACGCAAACTATTACCTTTACTGTTTTCTTTAGTCTCAACAACTCTCACATCGGACACAATCATCACCAATTTAATGTCAATGGAAATGACACATAATAGTTTATATATTATTATGTCTTCTAATGAAAGTACATAAGTAGATCATTTCAAAGAATACACTTTATGTGCTAATACATAAGCGTTCACATTTATAAGTGATCGACACGGAACCAGCGTTTCACCTCGAATATAGACATTGACAATGATCACTCACAATGATAATTCATCAAAATAAATTTCGAGTTAACGAAATGGGCCGGACGGGCTAAACATATACGTTTCACTAGTCGATATGAAAGAATCGTGTTCGGTTATAGAACACCTGGCTCCTGGGCTAGTCGACGTCGCCGTCCACGTCGCGGTCGCCGTTGGTGACGGTGAGTGGTTCCTCGTCCTCGTTGTAGTCGAGCGAGAGGACGGATGCGCGGCGACGCTTGCCGATGGGCGCGTCACTGCACTCGCTGCCCGAGTAGGTGCGCTTGTCAGCGGGCGAGGGGGGCGACGCGGGCGAGGGGTGCGATGCGGGAGACGCCGGGGACGCGGACGCATGCCCCTTGCCGTTCACCGTGGCATGTGTCGCACGCAGCTCTTGTTGCAGGAACAGCACTGTACTCTGCATGCCCTCCACATCCTCGTCCAACTCTTGCAGGAACTCATCTAATTCTGAAAGTATACACACTTCAATAAATGTCGTTAACTTGTACGTTTCACACTGTAAGTAGGTAGTGTGTTTTGATGAATGTTTATCTTCAATACTGAATCCAGATATGAATCACTAGCTGTCCTCCGCGGTTTCACTTAGCCTGATGTTATGTAGCCTATATATAGCCTTCTTCGATAAATGAGCTATTCAATACTAAAACAATTTTTCAATTAGAACCAATAGTTCCTGAGATTAGCGCGTTCAAAATTCTTCAGCTTTATAATATTAGTATAGATTAGACATTTCTTTTTAAATAATAAGCAACCTTTATTATATGTTTTGCCAGGTGATATTCTAATGGGAAGAAACTCTGTTTTGTCAGTGGACAATAAACTTTTGATTTACAACTCTGTGCTCAAACCAGTTTGGACGTACGGAATCCAGATTTGGGGCGTCGCGAGCAAAAGAATAGCATTCTGAGGGCAATTAGTAATGCTCCTTGGTTCGAATAAAAAATTATGAGGTACACGACTATCTTAAAATACCAACAGTCGTATCCGAAATCGATCGGTACAAGAAACTCCACAAAGAGCGCCTATCTCTACATCCATACCCGCTTATCGCGGACTTACTGGACACATCAACTGTGGTCACAAGGTTGAGAAGAGACCACATATTTTAATTGGGATGTGCGGCGATGGCCGTTCCACCGTAAAGCCATAATCACTCTCAGCAGACTTGGTTATGGTTTATCGACCCATCGCAAATGGAAGCGAAAGGAAAAGAAAACAAAAGGTGATATTCTAAATACTTCGTAAATATTCGAACTATACTTGCATTGACTTTGAAATCATTTATTGAACTTTAGGATCAATGTAATGAAAATTACTTTAGCTACTAACCTGATTGTGACTTTTTAACTTCCTCACTAAAACTCTTTTGTAATGCAAGATCTCCCTCTAACTTGGCTATTCGTCCACTGGACGTCATTCGGCCGAGGTCCTCATTCTCCTGGTGCAATAACCTGCACTTTGCCATGAGTTTCTTCCCCGTATTCGAGTCAGGTGTGAACTTCCACGCAGATAATTCATTTTGTGTCTCTTCTAATCTCGCTTTTGTTGAGGTCAGTTCTTGTTTTAGCCTTAAAATAAGCAGATTGACAGCTGGATCTAAGAGTGTCGGCCGACCGTTGAGACTTGCATGTGATGATTTTAGTTCAGTAATTTGACTCTGGAATATTGAGAAAATTCCGCATTAAGTAATTAAATATCCAAACAACATTACATACATGTTTATTCAATTAGATGAATAAATCTAATTATATTATGTGTTCTAGCTTTCCGCCCCGCGGTTTCACCCGCGATCCCATTTCTCCATACAAACTTTGTACCCAGTTTCATCCCATAATAACTATCTGCGTGCCGAATTTCATAGCAATCCGATCAGTAGTCTGAGCTGTGTTGATAGATCAGTCAGTCATTCAGTAATGATTGTCTTTTATATACACAGATATGCATATAGCTGAAACTATTTCTTAAAGTCATGTAGACTCACAACATAATCCTGGATCTCTTGCTCCTTGGCAGCAAGCCTCCTGACAAGTACCTTCTCTCTGTGTTGTGACTCAGCATATTGTTGTTTGATCCTATCCTCTACCTCTTTCGCTTTTTCCAGGCTACCTGAACACATCAATAAAATTATATTTTATTCATATAAGTACATAGGTACTCCCCGGAAATATTATAATCAACTTTTTGTACACAACATCTTTGGTTTTTAAACTTTTCAAAATAAAGCAAACAGTTTATATTAGTTAACATCTACTGTTCATTACATTATGCTTTGTTTCATGACTATTATTGAGGTGTAATATTATTTGAAATGTTTAAACAAAACATAATGCAGCTGAACAAAATAACATTAAATAACTATAATCGACAACACCTTAACTAAAACAGTGATATAAAATTAATAGTAATAACAATAACAAAATATTTTATACATAAAGACAAATTTATAAATAAAACAATATTCTAAGTACTTCTTTATAGAAATAATTATATAAGGTACATTCTGTTCAAATTCTCCATAAACACAGTTGATACAACCCTAATGCTAATAATAAACTGACTGTGCTCTATGGTTTCACTTGCATACCAACAATTATATTGTTGGTATGAAAGTGCATTCGACTCAGGATTCTATATAGGTAAGCTTTTTAAATTTACATCCAAACACAGTTCTTTACCTGTGAATCACAGTTAGTAAAGAGAACAAATTTTTAAATGACTAAATTGAGATAAAAACAGACCAGACACAGAGTTAAATCAACAGATCTGGCAATCATGTGACCTGCCACTTCTTGCATTTGTGCACTGTGGCATTATGCGGCAGGGACATATTTATGTATTAGCGAGTCAATCAATTGAATTTTCACACCTATAATTTTATTTTGATTCAACATAATGTTGAATCAATATAGTTTAACATACTAGGAATGTTCCATAGTTTTATTTATGAGAAGTTTGCATACTTTTCTTTACATTTACTGTTTTTTTTTTGTTAAATGGTATGGGTATCAAACAATGGGAGGAGGTTCTCAATTATTTTATGTCTTTGTCTTAAAGTCAAAAATACCAAAATATAGCTGTCTGTAAAATGTATTTTTAAGTATTGACAGCCCACTTGTTGGTTAAACACTAGGTACCTATCACACCACTGGCTGTGGGTTACATTCCTACTCAGAACAGAAATTTGTGTGCTTCAACATGTCTGTTTACTGTGGGTGTAATTATCAATATAAATATTTAAAAAAATAGTACCATATCAGTTATCTGGTTTCCATAGCACAAGCTCTGCTTAGTTTGGGATCAGATGGCCGTGTGTAAATAATGTCCTGGGATATAAAAAAAAAATAAGCCTATAAAATTACAAAACTGGTTCACTTTTTAAAATATATTAAACAAATTTGGTGACATACTGAGGAACCCATTGAAATATATATGTCACCTTAAAATTGTAAATACCTTCAGATAATAATCTATCTCACGAGATTGTGAACAGTCGAAAGATTGCGAACCCTAACATACTGCTTACCATTTAACATTATTGACATGGCTTGATTAGGTTAGATTTATAGTGTCCCCCATTACAATGTCACTAAAACCAGGACATTAAATTGTAAGAAATAGAGTCGATTGACGATCTACCATTTAATTATAATATCACTAATGACATTGTAATATCACAGCTTTGAAAATATACCTGACATATACACAAAATTTCATCCACATCAGTACAGCCGTTTAAGAGTTAGGTGACATACACACATACAGAAGAATTGTATATATTATTATTTAATTAAATGTTTGAAATAAGATGTTTGAGTAAAATATGATGATTTTGCATAGGCAATGATACAGTTATTTTAGATGATTTTTTTAAACACTTACACATTTGCAAAAATGTGTATTCAGTATATTCTAGATCCTAGGTCCAGGCCTAGAAAACAGTACAAACATGATGACAATGACTAGTGATTATCATCTAAATTAATCCCATCAACAGAGACCATTATAGTAGACTACAGCATTTTAGCAATTGGGCATTTTGACTCCACTGTACCAACTGATAATGTTTTATTATTATTTGAATCCATTTACAATTAACCTAGCTAAACTTAATACAAAAGTTATCATGTTAATGTTCATAACTTTTTTATATGTTCAGTTACTTTTACCTAAGTAATTTAAAAGATTTATAAAATTTTACAATATAAATATTTTGTGCTCCTATCAATGTAGGAGTACATTAGTCGGTGATAGTGATTCACAAATCAACTAAGTATAATAAGTTATAGGTAAAACCACCTCATAAACTCCTGTACCAAATAGATATAAGTAATCTATAGTAGCACTTTCATAATACTTATTAGTATTAGAACTGAAAGTTTTACCAACTAGAAAACATTTTGGTAAAATTTTCTGTTGGTTTAAAAATTTTATGGACCAATCAAATTGTATATTCTATCATTTCTTAATATAGTTACATCAGTTACAATCAAAAGAAAAGTGTACTATTTTTTCTATTGTGAGAAAGGAAAGATGATAATGATACACATTTAACTATTTAACCGCCACACCTAGTGGCCTGTCATCATTTCATCAGCCTTGCTTTTTGAATTGCAGATTCCCTTAATTAAGTTCCATTTTATTATTGTCTAGAACCCACTGTGCACAGCTATTCACTCTTGCCCAGTTGTAGGATATTAGAAGGAATCATATTTAAATTTGATGTAAAATGACATTGTAGAGCTGCAGGTTTATCAATAAGATTAAACATTCATGTAGAATGACAAAACTTTTTAGGTGTAAATTTCACCAGTTCATACATAACTATACAAAATATACACATGATAAGAATAAATAACAATAAACAAGAATGAAGAATAAAAGGTAACAAGCAAGTTCAATACAAAACCTTATCTAAACAGCAAAAGAAGTGAAGAAAACATATTTACTTTTTGATGTGAACAAGGATTGGAGAACTCTGTAGTGTCTTCAACAGCCACCAAGGGAAAGGTAACGGCACTGAACAAAGAAATGGCACCCCAGAACAAGGGAGACTTCACTGGGCTATGTGCCAACATAAGCACTTCCACTGAACACTCCACTGGCACCATTCTTACACAGCATAACACCATATTCTTGATCTTCACCTTTATAAACTTAAAACACCTAAATAACACCCGTACCACATTTGTTTTAAAACTAAACATTTCAATATCACAGTAACATTTTTAATTATGCGTCATTAACAGTATCACTAGTTATTTTAGTTAAAGTATTGTCGATTTTATGAATAACATAACATCCCGCGGTTCGATCGGACGCCGACCGCGGCGCGCTACCAAGTCGCGTGAACTTTCTTAAATACCTTCCAGCTGTTTGTTCAAAGTTTCGAGGTTTTCAATGTACAAGTCCTGATTTTTCCACGCGGTGCGTAGTGAGTCCGCGGAGGCGGCGTCAAGCTGGTGTGGGGTCAACAACACGCGCACAGCGGTCGTACCTCCACCGCCTTCGGAAGCCGATTCACCATGGCGATCTGTCTCCTCGGACATTGCACTCTTACAAAAACTTTAAGAGCACCTTTTCGACTGTAAGTAAATAACTACGATTAATTCTAGAACGAGAAATTTGCATTTGTCCGCCGTTATCAGAAACCTGTAATAATGATGCATTTATACACTCATATAAGCGCATACATTATGTACTTACAATTGATAAGTTTATATTTCTAATATATGATTAAACTTGTTATTAATGTAACTTATTTTATCACTAGAATCGACACTACAATAATATTTTACGAGGTCATCAAACGAAACGCGACAGACGCCATTTTATCACGTAGCACTCTAAAGTTGCCAGCAAAGAGTAAAGCATAGAGGAGAGTAATATAATGGAGTAAAGTAATATATACTGGGTTGCCAGCAAACAAATCACATCAGCATTAGATAAAATAAAAACACTGTTCTGTAATCTCTGTGTAAAAGTAAGACCAAGAATTATATATACTACCTAGATAGGTAACTCTCCATACCTACTTGAAGCAAATATGTCTCTTTCTAAGTAGGGTTACCCAATATGAAAGAAAGAGAAGCTGTCCCAATGTAGTTGTTATCTTACTCTTTTTCGCAATTGATAGGTATTTGCTTCAAGTAGGTATGGAGAGAGTCCTATCCAGGTATGTAGTGGACCCTCGGAACAATAACTAGCATGGAAGCCGGGCTAAAATAAAAACCGAGTACTATACAGTTTATTCATTTATGTCAATTAGCATATCGTAATGTGGGAATGAAACAAAACATGGCTGTTTGTTTTTATTATTTTTGAACGTGTCACAAGCAAAATGTTAAATGGTCCTCTTTGGCCCTCTTATAATGCTAACAAATACAAAAGTTCTATCCAAGACGTCAAAATACTTACGTTGGCTATCAACTTAATTTTGTAGTTTTATGTTTTGTTGATACGAGTCGGGAGTTTGACGAATTTACTAAGTGAAAAAAGCGAGTTAATTATTAATTTCTGTCTGAGAATGTGGCCAGAAAGTATATACGAGAGGTGTACAGTGCCCTGGACAAGATGTCTTGTGTTGTTGAACGGTGTAAAGCCCATAGTTTGAGAAAAGAAAATGAGAACGAAACGTTAACATTTCATCGGTGAGTTTAGAGATATATTTTTCAATATTGGAAATAAAAAAAGTGATAGACGATAAATAAAAATAGTACTTTATGCCTATCTACTCAAAAGAATTCACGTATTTGCTTTATTTTATGATTTTTCTGAAAAATAAAATTGTCGCAAGTATAGGTTACTAGTAATGTAAAAATGGTTATCGATAATCATTTCAATACTGTTGCAGATTTCCTAATGATGGTGAAATGAAAATGAAATGGAGTCAGTGCATCAATAGGTTTTTCTCATACAAACTTCCACCCCCTTTTCACCCCCTTAAAGGGTGATTTCTAGGATAAAAACTATCTTATGTTTTTTCCCTGGACTCCAACAATCCCTATCCGAATTTCATCTAAATCGGTTCGGCGGTTTAAGCGTGAAGAGGTAACAGACACACTTTCGCATTTATAATATTTTATAATTATAATATTAATTAGTAAATTAGTATTAGTATGGATTTTAATGATTAATAAAGACATTAAATTAATAATTGTAGTTTCATTTATACTTGTGTCAAATTCTTATCGTCTCTTTCCTACCACACTTGACTGATATTCCGACGCCGAAGTTCCGTCGTGGTAAATCCGTTAGTAAACCACAGCCACACTTGGCAGATTATCCGTCGACAGCCAGCGCCTATACTGATAATAAATTATAATAACATGGGAATGTTAAGAAAAGGATAAACTATATTAATTAAAAAATATATAATAAAAAACTATTCTATCTATAGGTACACATAATAAAAATGTAACGGATCGCTATCTGTACATGGAAGATATATGAGAAAAAATATTATTGGGTCCTTTATCAACGCAATAGCATCCAAAACAATGATTGTTAGAATTTTGTCTGTTTGTGCAAGCTAATCTCAGAAACGGCGTATTCGGATGTGTTTTTCACTAATATATTGTGGTAAGCTTCACTTAACATTTAGTGTTTGTTTCATGTCAATCGGTTCTTAAATAAAAAAAAGTTATGTCAATTTAAAGAATCACGTCGAACATTTGTTAATCCAAAATAAACCAAAAGATATGCCCAAAGTCACTATTCCACGCGGATGAAGTCGCGGGCACAGCTAGTACTAACTATATTTACTTGTTTGCTTTGATGACTTATATCGACACGACAATGTCGATGATAAGCTCATCACTAGCCAAAAAATAGCTTGTGACAACCTGCATAACAACGAAACAGAACGATATTATATGTCTCTTTCCCACGCATTATTAACGTCGAAAGTAAAAAAAGGTAAAGTATATGCATTTCATTTCTTATTTTAGCCCGGCTTCCATGTTAGTTATTGTTCCGAGAGTGGACCACACACATCAGTCACACACATCACCAATCTGTCACGTGAATGTCCGTCAGCAAGCCATCCGCAGACTAGTTAGAGATAGAGATGGTCGTTGAATCGATAAACTGGTTTTTAAGCGGATTTTCAACGAATTAACTGCAGTTATTCAATAATGAAAAAAAGTGATTAAAAATGTTAACTGTCAATTTACATCTCATCAATTCAACTCATTCGTTGACACGAGACATAAAAAAATGTGCTCTCGTGTGAAACATACAACCATACAGGTACATAAGTAATATAATGCATTATGTACAGTACAATTTTTCATCTCATCAAAACGTAGTGTTATTTTGTGCTTATGAGTTAAATCGCTAGGCTAAAATAGAGGTCTTTTCAGGTGTCTCAAAAAGTCGGCCACCAATTTCACTAAAACCTGACCTGACTTATATGGACGATGACTAACTTTACTCCGAACGCTATCTCACGTGAATAGAATATAAATGATAAATAATAATAATTTGAAACTGGCAGAAATGTCCTAATGGACGATTGCTATGAATGAAAGATATTCTTATTTTATGTTATAGTCACGTTATATACACATTCATAGTAAATTATAACCCTCGTCCGTACAAATCCGGTCAGTATTTAGTGAAAGTGTTGGCCGTGTTAGTTATTGTTCCGAGGTATGCAACCTATTATTATCACAGAACTCCTCAACCGCAGATTATTTTGTGTTTGAGTGGGCCCCCTGGATGATTTAGATTCACAATTGGACCCGGTAGGTGGCGCTGGAATGGTGTTCTAGTATTTTATTTTCAGGTCAGCTAGTAAATTATAAAGAAACTAGCTGATCTCGCGTTTTCACCTGCATTCCCGTGGCATCTTATCTTTTTCCGGGATAAAAAGTATCCTATCTCTTATTCCAGGATATTTGTGTATCAAGTTTCATCAAGATCGGTTTATAGTTTCAGAGTTCATCGCGGACCAACATCACAGAGGACCGACCCAACATCGTGAAACGAGAATTGTATAGGTACATATATTAAGATAGAAGAAGTAAAGTGGAGTTAGAGGGGGAGGGGACTCTATTTTTACGACTTTAGAAGCGTAGCGTAGGTACTTATAATTATGATACCTACGCTACGCTTCTTACGTGTGATATAAGTTACCTATATCACACCAATGCATAGAAGAATGCACCTACCTTCTAAATTCCATCTACATGTAGACAATAGTCTTCCAAAACGCCTGTGATATACCTACTGTGGGCTGGACCTCTCTAATGGAGAGGTTACCATTTTCTACCATTTGGCAACGGAACCTTAAACTCGAACTCATTCACTCAGTGTGGGCTAACCAACTTTGAAGCGATGATAGATAAGTGGTAGTGAATACCGCGGCGAAAAGGTCGTGGGCTCGAATCCTACAATGAGCGTGAGCTTTCGAAAAAAAAAATGAATTAGATTGTTTGTATAGTTTTTGAGATTTTTAATTATAAAATATATATATTTATTTGCCTTCTGTACTCGAACCAGTCGGTATTTCGCGTGGCGACGGCAAGAGGCCAGATGGTATGACTTTGATCCCGTGGAGTGGCGGCAAGCCGTTGGTGTGGGATGCCACTTGTGTCGATACACTTGCGCCATTTCACTTACCGGTGACTTGTAAAGCCGCGGGAGCGGCTGCGAAAGGTGCGGAAAATTCAAAATTCAAAAAGCACGCCAGTATTGGTCCAAATTATCAATTTATGCCTTTTGCGGTTGAGACCATGGGTCCGTGGGGGTCTGAAGCTCGTCGTTTCGCAAATATTTTATGTAAAAAATTAATCGAGGCCTCGGGTGACCGGCGGGCGGGGAGTTTTTTCCGCCAACGCATCAGCTTGGCCACCCAAAGAGGAAACGCTGCCAGCCTTCTGGGAACCTTGCCGATCGGCAGCAGCGGCAGCCTCGAAGAAGTTTTTTTATATATTATAGTTGTACATTTGCTTGTATATTTTGTACATTTGTTGTTAATTAATTATAAATATATAACATATTGTGAGTTGAGCGATCGAAAACAAAAAATAAACTATTATTTGCCGCCGCTGCCGCTGCTGCTGATTACTTACGGTAAGATACCTACTTAAGTAAATATTACATATTTTCTTTGGCAGTTTGACAGACAGGCGGGTCAAGATGCAACATTAACTATAGGTACCAGGGGGATTGCCAATGTGTTGTCATTGAAGGCAACTGGCTCTCAAGTGCAACTATGAACATACCGACAAGTGCTTGGTGACAGAATTTTAACATGGTGACAGCCAGTCGGGTACTACATAGTACCCTACCACCGTGCTATGGTTTCCTCACGATGTAATCTTTCACCGAAAGCTAATTGAAGGATTCGAACATTGGCGTCACTCACTATCACTGAACGAGCTAGCTTTGCCTTATTAATTATTTTACTATTAACATCTTTTACTCCTCAGTTGTTTTATTCTGGTAAGGTAAGGAAATGCAAACATTTTGTATGTAGGTATTCATTTGAAATATTTAATAACTTATGCTCTATTAAATACTTACATATATAACAATTAGAGTCAAATTAATGTTCAACATCAATTTTTATATCTATTTCTTTACAATTAGCTTTTAAATTAACTAAATTCACATAATTATATCACAATATGTACAACGGAAAGTTGTTTTTTATCAGATAGCAAAGCGAAATGTCAATAGGGCCTCCACACTTCTTGGTTTCCTGCACCGTAAAGTCCGTGCTTCACCTCGTCGTTGGTATCACAAGGTTGGAGGCCGCTCGCTTCACCACCACCTTGGAGTTCTGCCGTGATGGAAATACCTCCATCAATATCACTTATTTTTATTTCACTCGGCATGTATTGTTCTAGATTGTGTTTATCCGCAGTGCTGTGTAAGTGCACGTGTATTTGATTTTGGTTAACTGTGGAGTAGAGGTTCGGTAGTAACATTTGGGGGTTGGGGTTGATGTAGGGGGTGTGTGACTGTATACAAGCGGGGTTGTTGTTGATATTGTTGTACTGATAGTTGTTGTAGTTGTAGGTGTTCGCTGGCCAGGAGTTATAATAGTTAGGGTCGTATCGCTGCGTAGGTATGGCGGTTGGTGCGTTCAGTTCAGTGAGTGCGGATGTCCCGCTAGGGCTGGCTTTGAATCCAGCGCCGGATTGGAAGCTGCTGTATTCCGAATGACCCAATGGCATTTCTGGCAACACTGCGAACAAAAAATGTATAATAATTTTATTATTATATGGGTATTGGTGATTAGTGAGGAAACATACTGTCACATTTTGTCCTTTTTATTATAAAAATAACTAGGTACTAGGTACCTACCTACCTACATGAATTTAACGTTCGTTAAATTGATATGAACTTTTCATACAATGATGCTGATACGAATATTGTAACTACATATCTCTTTCTTACAAACATTATTGAATAACGATATTAATATTTAAAGCTGTCTGTCTATGCCAGTTTGGATTACACTATTCTTACATTTTTTTAGATTACCTACTTACTTTAACAATAAGAAATCATTTTGAGACCGAAACACGACGAGTCCATTATTTTTATTTGAATCACTAAGGACTTCTCGTTAGGTAAATTGCCTTAGTACTTTAGTACTTATTATTTTCCCACTGAAACTCCAACAGGTTTTCAGGTTTTCATAATTGCTTATATTACCTTAGTATTCAGATATGGGAACAATATGGTTATTATCATGTGGCCAACCGCTCTATTACCGTAGTTATGGTTAGATATTAAATGGAGGAAGTTCGTTTATCGAAATTAATAAGTATGACGCTAACATGTGCAATAATGTAGGTAACAATAATATTTATTAGTTATAAGTAACATTAAAATGATAAAACAGTTAGCTGTTGGAAAACACAATGTGACCTAAGTAAATCCCAGTGCTTATTTGTTATGCTCTAACTATATTAATATTATTAAGCTGAAGAGTTTTGATCAAAAATTACCAGTCCCAATTAAAATAAATAAATATTTGTGCGTTACATGGTCCATTAATTAAGGTTATAGTTAGACAGTTAGTAAGTGGCCCAATTTTGTAAGTAGTTACCGCAATTGTCAGGGCCGGATTTAGAGGTGTGGAGGCCCTTTTTTTTTTTTTTTACGTGGGGAAATCCTCATGGATACCCGGCCGCTCGAGGGGGGCAGCTGGCCGGGTTATGTCAGACTCCTACTGACTAAAACCCCACGGTGCTTCAACCTGTCGCTGCTGGTGCTGGGTATACGGGGGCGCCGAGGCATTCGTCCGCGTACCCAGCAGCGACGGCCCGGTGGCGGGCCTCTACTGCTACGACGGGAGGATCGGAGCTCGTATCCTCACCGTCTCGCCTTGGGTAGTGAGTGGAAACACGCACTAGACTACCCGAGCCCGTTGTTAGAGGGCGGCTGACTCCCCCGAGTCTGCCGCCCATGGGCTCTAGTGGGGAGAGGGCGTGGCTCGCGAAAGCCGCCCT
The DNA here is from genome assembly GCA_951361185.1 of Ochropacha duplaris. NCBI lineage: Eukaryota > Metazoa > Arthropoda > Insecta > Lepidoptera > Drepanidae > Ochropacha > Ochropacha duplaris. Next base: position 7,821,353 of record OX592704.1, on the reverse strand, counting down.
CCGACGCCCTGTTCTCCTGCGGCGGATCGACAGGGTGGTAGTGTCCTCCCTGTTACGTTCCGCCGCCTCCTTTGCGAGCATGACGCGCTCGCAAAAGGAGTGGAATGCATCCCAGGACCTCTTGCTGTCGACGATAGCGCGAATCACGCTCGTCAGCGAGAGGTCATTCCCCACTTGGGCGCAGAGCTCGCTGCGCTCGCTCGTCCAGGCCGGGCACACCTCCAAGGTGTGCTGGGCTTCCTCCTCCAGGCATCCGTCGCAGTGGTGGCAAACGGCGGTCGGCTCCCTCCGGGCAATCCGACACAGATACTTCCCGAAACAACCATGTCCCGAGAAGATCTGCGTCACGCGGAAGGTCAACGTGCCGTGCCGCCGTTCAAGCCACTCCTCCAACACTGGACGGATGGCCTCAATGGTCCTAAGCCCCGCACTAGGGTGCTCAAGCCTGGACTTCCACTCTTGGATAGCGAGCCTGCGCAATTGAGCTCTGCTCCCTTCAACCTCGCGTGGTGGCCAGCGCCTCCTCACGCCAATAATATAATGACGCGAGGGCTCTCGCCTCAAGGTCCCAAGGCAATGACCCGGCCAGCACACACGCCGCCTGGAAGGAGATCGTGCGATATCCCCGTATCGCCCTGATCGCGACCACCCTCTGCGGCCTCCGCAGAAGAGTAGTATTTGCGCGGTTCAGGGCGTCCGCCCATACGGGAGCTCCGTACAGGACCATGGATCGCACGATCCCCAAGTACAGCCGCCTGCACATGGCGCCCGGTTCGCCAGTGTTCGGAAGCAGCCGCCCAAGAGCAGCTGCCGCGCCCATCACCCTTGGCACTAGGCGCCCGAAGTGGGCTGTGAAGTGCCACCGACCATCGAGGACGAGAGGTGTGGAGGCCCTGGGGCAACAAAAGAGTGGAGGCCCCAAATTATTTTGCGAATAGGATGAGGAATGATACATATTTTTCTTGCAAGTGTTTCACCTTATATAGCGGAAAGAAATCTTTGTACCATCCGACGACACTTCTAGAACGTTATGAATATACATATAGAATTTATGTGGGGGCCCCTCTCTTGTGGAGGCCCCGGGCAGTTGCCCCGGTTGCCCTCCCTTAAATCCGGCCCTGGCAATTGCATAAATTATAAATCCTAGTCACATAGATTTGACCTTTCTAGCATAATATACCTACTACTTTGAGAATAAGGTTGAATACACACCTGGAGGAAGATGTATTGTTGGGTCAGGCTTATAGTAAGGCGGCTGGAGCGGTCCATAGGCAGGGTACACTGTGGCTGTGGACGGGTAGCCCGTGTTCCACTCACTCGCGCCCAGGATGTTCCCGCTGCTTTCTGTAATGACATACACAATTACCATTAACTAAACACATTCATTTCAGCATACTTGTTCTAATTGAATGCTCGTAGTTAATTCTACGAAGTTCGAGCGTACGTCTGAACCATGAGAGTACTCGTACATACAAGTAATTTCACAGTAGAATAGTTTATAACGATGATAGCTCAGTGGTAGTAATGCGATGTCAGTGGGTAAGATTCCTCCAATAAGCTTAGATATTAAAGTAAGAGAGATATTAAAACATCGTGAGGAAACCGCAGTTTTAGTCCTATTCCTAGTTCTTATGTACATAATCTATTCAGGCATGAATTTAAAGACGGTTTTTTAAAATGTATGACAATTAGTTAACCGTTATTTGAATGACTCAATGTTGTTGAACACCAGACTAAGTATAGATAACTGAATATTATTGTGGGAATGTAAATACATATCTAGATATTGAATAGATATAGATATTCCGACTAATCAATTTGGGTCTCTAGGTTTATAATGTTTAGGCCGATTTAGTTGGAATGACAGACAAAGGAAGGATGAACAATCTTTGGTAACGAAAAGAATTGGTTGCATGATGACTCAAAATTAGTGCTACTAGGTCTTACCTGCATGCAGTACTCGTACGCATTGCGATCATAAGTACTTACACAAAAAATGTGAAGACCAAACATACACATACACCAAAAGAAGTTAAGTCCTACACTACCTGTAGCACTTAACTTCTTTTGCTGTATGTGTAAGTACTTTCATGTTGAGAAACCTTTGTATTTTAGTGTTGGAACATGATGGTCTTATTAAATATTTGTTTAAACTGTTGCTTACAAAGTTAACTACCGAATAATGCTAAATTAAGACAGCTAAAATTATATAAATCCATATGTAGAGGGCTAAGTTATACAAATAAATGTATTTAAGTAGCTGCCTATCAGTTGACTGTTAGCGGTCAACATTTAATTGATTATTACACGGAAAATTTAAATATTATCACATGAAACAATTGTGTTCGACGGGACAACTGTTTGAACATGTTTTTCATTGCTGGGTTTTCCCTATTGGGTAAATAATCTAGTATTCATGGCATGTTTTACAAATCTGTTTCATCAAAAATGACTAATCATCTAATTTCCTTCTAAGAATGCCTCCGTATTGATATTCATACCTAGTACGTAATAACCGCCTAAAATCGGTAGGTAATCTCTACATCATTGTCATTGATAATTTGTAGGTGTTAATATGTAGGTCACGTGTGCGGAAGCTATGGTGCGCATACGCAGGGATTGCCAGCTGATTCATAAAGCTAGTGGTTGTTGCATGTCACTAATATGAAAGTGAGGTCGATTGCCAAAAACATTGCCTTTAATATGAATTTTTTTTATTTTATTTTATTTATTTATTATTACAGAAACAAACGGTCATACAGATGTTAAGGATAGGAATATATGAACATAATAAGACCTATAGTTTCCTTAATTTTTTAAAATACTGACATTTGAAGTGAGTTATGTACTAATCATAAAAAAACACAAAACATAATCTATACCCAGTCGGTTGAAGTTTGTTACAGTAAAGCTTGTATGTACACAAATACACTTATTTATGTTGTAATCAAAAATACCTATTAGTTTGATATTACAGGCATTTAAACTTACGATAAGAACGGGTCCCGCTAACAGTCACGCAGCCGTATGTGACGTCACGTATGTGAATCGCATAATATGTACCTAATGTGACACACACGTATGACTAATTTTGCAAAATCCGGTGAAAGTGCATTACATCCCAATGTTATGCCAAACATTATGCCAACACGCCAATATAACTATGGTTAATCATGTTCACCAACATTGGCGTATTGCCAAACTATCCCTCTCAGTTATTGGTTACACCTTATAAATACAATGAAATTATTAGTGTTCTAGCTGTATTTATAACGATACTTTTTCCTGTAACCCGATTCACAAAATGGCCGTTTCTTTTTATATTTGTTAGTACGTAGAATTGACCTTTTGCGTCATTTGGGGCACGCTGCGTCACATAATAATTCCATTCGTTCGGATAAATTATACCTACTAACGTTAGCTTTGGATTCACGTTACATAAAGGAGTCAATTCTAATATGACAGATATAAGGGAGGGCCGAATGGAAGAAAAGTACACATTGCGTCGACACCAAATAATTGGGAACAGAGCAGGCAAATTATGATGATACCTACTTGTTTATTTATGTATATGCTGGAATAATTACTAGTAGTAATCATTTAAAATAAGATAAACATAAAGCACAATAGGGAAGTACCTATAGTCTATCTAAGATGGCGCCACCCTCGCTGGTAGGTACTTAATTTGAGAATTAATTTTCATTTGGTGATACAAATCCCATCAAAAACATAAATGTGAAATGACAGCCAAGTTCAATATTATGATATTCATTGGTTGTTGACTTCAACGACAAAAGAAGTGAGATCTAAATGGGTGCCAAGTTCAAGTCAGTCCTGAAATTTATTTATTTTTTTAAATATATTATTTTATAATATCTTAAAATATCAGTTCTTCTTATAACTTAGGATAATATATTGAAGCCTATGGCCTGACTTGGCTAGTTCTCATATACCTACGAATTATATTATTTGACATGTTTATGTGAAATAGTTTTAGAGATATGAGTGGTCAAAAGTGGCTCCCAATGGTTCGTGTAATATTACACACGATGCTTCCCCAGATCTGTTAGCTTGAACTTGGCTTTGACACGCTACCGCGTGTCTAGATTCTTTATTGATTGTAGCTAATTTTAAAACTGAATTATGGAAGAGGACTGCAATTTTAGGTATTGGTTTGACCAACAGCTTTCTTCTTTTCTTATCATTAGGGTAACGGTGTACCTACTCTTTATTATTTTATTGTAATGCACTACATGAAGGCATAAATGGATACAATGGCATTGTGCCTCCGCAATGATTGACTGGCAGACTTCGTTAGCTCAGTTTACCCATATCATAATAATATGATTGACTTATATGTGCTTTATATCTAGAAAACTAGTCTAAACTAATAAAATTCGAAAATAATATTCTAAGTTACGTAGGTATTTAGGTACATTTCATAGCCATAAAAATTGATTATACCTACACCGGAGGATAATCATCTATCTATCTATATCTAACGATTGTGAGGATATGAAATTTTTTAAAAGGGCAATGAAATTATCACACTATTGCGTTTTCGGCGGTTTCAAGCTAAAAATACTGTTTAATTCCGAGATTATAAGTAGATAAATATTTCCCACTTAAGACTTTTCCTCTCATGCAATTTACGTGTTATGTCTATACAAATATCGTCATGAGTGATGCATAAAGGGTGTTTCCAAAACGTGAATAGTTTACGTGATTGCAGGCCGAGCGCCACTGAGTCAATGTGCTGATAAAATAAATCATTATTATGCTAATTCGTAGTGAGCTTTGTATGTATATTGGTAGAAAACTAGCCGCAAGACACGTACGCAGTACCTACTCGCAAACTTAAACAATCACAATTTTTGATTTAACTAATCATCCATGTTTGGAACTTTTGATAAGTAGGTAGCCGTTGCGGAAAACACAATAAAATTAATACATATTCGTAATATCAACTCTAAAATTACGTATAATTTTGTAGGTAACACGTATTACTGTATAACTTGCTTACCAAATATTGGTAATAAGTATTTGGTAAGTAAGAAATCTTTTGAAATTTTGGAGCGCAAAAATTAAAGAAATTTATTATTAAGTACATCGTAATTAGGAAGATAATCTAAAATTAAACATGCGTTATGATAAAAGGGAGTTCTCAAAAGATGCTACATAGATAAATTACATAATCTAATGAAGATTGCGTGGGACAAAACTTGAGTGGGTTAATTTGTCCTAAAATGTATTGTACCTAATGTACATATTTTACTTAGGTATGTCCACTCCGGGCGCGCGCCTTGTACACGATATAATTATCAAATTCCTGCACCAATTTATCAATTGGCCACAAAATATTGTAATAAAACTGGTAAAACATTACGATGTGATTTTAAATAAATAATTTGATATAAGTATGTACAAATTGTCTGACCACATCGACCAACTTTAGATTATTATTAACATTAATTGTATACGGTTAGGTACACAAGCTAATTAATAAACATTTATACTCTTTGCGACTCCCACAAACCACAAGGACGTACTTACCTAACAGGTTGTAATTATTATAATAATAATACATTAAATATTCTATGAATCTAGACGAATAGTCGCCAGTGCCTAATTGTCTATGAAATCAATTATTGTATCGTTAAATTAAGTTTATTTTTCCAATTAAAATAGATATCCGAGAGTCAACTTTACCTAACTCTTTTATACCTAACTTTTGTTAAAACCTACTCAAAAAGAGTTAGGTAAAGTTGACTCTCGGATCTCTACTATAATTGGGAAAATAAACTTAATTTAACGATACAATAATTGCTTTCAAAGAAATGCCTTATCAAGGTATTTTTTTTAATATTGTTTCCATAAACATATTTTTCAATTCATAGCATAGCGTAGGAGAAATTATTCTTAAACCGCATTATTTTCAGTAAAAACATATACCTACTACATTATGTGCTAGGGTTATATAATTCTTGGAACAAACGATTTAAGGATACTACATAATAATACCCACATAATATTTGTTTATCAAGTCGTGGAAATCTAGAATGAATTGTATTTTTGTTTAATATAATGAAACTATTTTCCTAAACTTGCATGAAACATCATACACACGTCTTGATTTCCTTACATACTAATGGTAGGGGAGGCGAATAGGGGATTTCGGGATTTACTCGAGCGCGGCAGATTAACATAAGGGGGGCAACCTTGCACCTTGTGAAGTATTCTCACCAAATCTGAGCCCTCTATGTAGTGTCGAACGCCTAGGGTAGCCCGTCAGATTAGTAAAAAAAAATCGATGGTTTGAAATACTCGAGCGCGTCAGATTAAGGTAAGGTAAGTTAGTTACATGCAAAATAGTGTACATTTCAATAATCTGACAATTTGGGCGTGACGAAAGAAAATTGGAGACTCGCAAAGTTGCAAAAAAAAAACGTCACCTGGATTTTCTCGAGCGCGATTAGTTTTTTTTTTATTTTGAAGGAAATTAGTCACGAATCACGGAAATATCTTAATCTGCCGATTTGCACAAGCCGAAGTAGCTAAAATCATTATTAAGTGTATAGTCCAGGAATATTATGAGTTTCACCTCAGAATCAGAGATAGTCAGCTATTATCTTGTATAAACCTTTATTTTGACACCCTAAAACTTATCTCTAAAGCTACTTATCATAGGGTCCCCGCGACTACTGATTTTTCAAGGTCAAAGGTCAAAAAATCATTTATTGCAAATATCTCGTTTCCTATGGGTTTTTTGGTATATGTATTCATAATAAATATCGTAGAAGATTAAATTCTCTACAACTTTTGTCCAAACATTTTTTCGATATCTTGAACCATTTTCGAGATTTCGATATTTTTTATATATATTTTTTTTCAAACCGTCAGATTAAGGAAGTCCCTCAACATAATTGTCAGATTATGGGTCAGTACAACAAGGCCATCAAGAAGAACCGCCTGTATAAAAATCTGACGCGCTCGAGTAAATCAAGGTCACGATTTTTTTTTGCATTTTCAAAAATCGGCCCTGACTGATGGTCGCGTCCAAATCGTCAGTCTTTAAAATAGGAGCTACTGGAGGGTTCACTTAACATCCCTTATCAATGTCTGACGCGCTCGAGTAAATTTTTTTTTAAAATAATTTCAACCCCTTCGTACGGCCACCCCCACCACGCAAAACGGCAGATTATTATTTTTCCGTTATCAGAGAGACGTGGCGCGACTACCCTATTAATATCTGACGCGCTCGAGTATTTCTTGGTGACTGTTTTTTTTTACATTTTTGAAACCCTGTAGACGCTCCCCCCAGCGCTGAATGGGAAAATATCACATAACCTTTTTTTCTTTATTCCACCTAATCTTCAAATTCCAGTAGGTCCCAAAGACGCTCGAGTAACTACAAATTTAGCATCATTGCCTCCCCTACCATAATTATTAGTTAAGGAATAAAGTTTGTGAGTTATTTAACTTGAAAGCCGTGAAAGGATCAAAAAGTTTATCAAAGATATAACAAAAACTAAAGAGCTTGAAATAGCTCGGGCTTTAATAACCTTTTCTTCTAAATACAGTTTGCTAGAAGAGAGTATTTCACTATAATTTGGAAATGAGTTTACGAGCCAAAAGTGTGTACGGTAATGATTTTCCCTAGCGTCGATGCCACTCGCATACGAGTGCTCCCGCACTGAACGAATCCACTTCATTTTGCGGTCCAACCGTTCAGTGCTCCTAATTTTGCGCGCTCGTACATGAAATTAAAATCGGTTTTATGTATAAATGAGATATGCGCTTAATAAATATTTAATTAGGTGTCTAAATAAAAGCGCTCGGTGCATTGGGGTCTGCGTTACGCGACACACTGTTGCTAGTTAATACCTATTGTAGCCGAAGCCAGAGTTAAAACCGCTACTGTCGAATTCGACGAAGCAATTAGGATTATCATAGTTAAAATGGCTTGAAAATTTGGTTCATTAAATAATGAATCAATGTATTTTAATGAAACATATTATTATTTTTTTTTTTATGTCACAAGTGACAACGAGGCAGGCGGGTCACCTGATGGTAAGTGACAACCGTCGCCTATAGACATTGGCAATACCAGGGGATTGCTAATGTGTTGTACACCTTATTACAATGCCTTAAAGGCGAACTGGCTCTCAAGTGCAACTGCCGGAACACACCAACAGGTGCTTGACGACAGATTTTCAACTTGAGGGTGGCAGCCAGCCAGTCGAGTACTACAAAGTACCCTACCACCGTGCTGTGGTTTCCTCACGATGTTTTCCTTCACCGAAAGCTCAAGCTCATTGTAAGGATTCGAACCCACGACCTTCGCCGCGGTATCCAACGTCACTTACCACTGAGCTAGTATCGCCTTAAATTAATAAGAGGAATCTTAGGAAAACAATAGTTTTCTATGAATACTTATGGTAGTGGTAGGTACTTAGTTCAATGAATATTGAACAGTCAATTAAATTCGCACAAGTATCATATTTAAACTAAAACGACTATCGACTACATACAGTAGGTACCTACTGATACTGATACTAACAAGTCTCATTTATTATGCAACGAGTAAATTAATAGTAGGTATAAAGCAGTTTTTATTCCGAGAATTTCCAACAACTCATTTGGTTTTGACGTCAAAGTTGCCCCTGTAGTTTCATTATAAGTTTATTTAAGCTTGTTTGGAAAATACAGAAATCCTTTCATTGAGAAACCTCTTCGTCATTTTACATATAAAAACTTTCAATTGTTGATTCATAAAATGTTGACAAACATTTGGTGTAGGTAGTTCATAGGTTGGTAAAGTTATTAGCTAAATAAATCTACAGAGAAGATAATCAGAACTCTTGGCGGGCATGGGCCATTGTGACATTGTCTATGGATATTAATTAGCAATGACTTCAACTGCAAATTTTTAACACGAGGTAGATGGTAGCGATGGTAGATGGCGCGAGTACTACAAAGGTAAGGTTCCACACGTAACAACCAGGCAGGTGGGTCACCTGATGGAAAGTGAATACCGTCGCCTATAAACATTAGCAATACTAGGAGGATTGCCGATGTGTTGTCGACCTTTTTACAATGCCTTAAAGGCAATTTGAATTGCGTTTTTTTAAAGATATTTTCCTTCACCGAAAACTCATGATAGTTGCAGGATTTAAGCGTCCTTAGTCACGGCATTGACGTCACACAGAACTGAGCTATTGTCGCCTTATTGTATTCTTAGGCTCTATAATTCAAATTTTAGAATTTAGTTTTGAAAACTAAAGATGAACCACCATAAGAAGAATTATTAGCAGAGAAGAATGTAAGTTCTATTCTATATAGTTTCGTAATTGAAAAGTAGCAGCTCATAGGTAGTAGAGCGAGTGACCTATACCTGTTCACTGGTAGTTATGAAAGCATCTAGCTGTTAACACAGTCGTAGGCACGGACAGGGAACCTAGGCCTGCCGGTGACGTGGGATAATTACCGAGCCTCCCCCCCTCCCCTGTTCCGCCACCCCCTGCTCCGCCGCGGGTAATGTCACATTAACACCCTGAACCCTCACTTCGAGCCGTCCGCGTGGAGAACTGTCAAAACATCGCACCCGAACTGTTTAACGAATATGAAACAAATGAAAATAGCGACGATTAAATGGGTATTTTCATTGAAAATTGTATCACAATACCGTTTCAGTCAGTTGCAGGGGTCATTGCGTTCGTAAACGTTTTTTGAATTTTATGTAAATCGATTCGGAGGTGGAGCTGTATAGATATAAATTATGGCTTAAGACAGTTGTTATTTGTTAACTGAAAGAAAGAAATGATTAACCCGCAGCCCCGCTGTCACGCTCATAAATGTAAGACGACGTGGTTATTCGACAGCAGGAACTAATTTGACGTAGGTAGGTATGTTTTCTGATAAATTGTTTTTTTTGTTTTTTTTTATGTCACAAGTGACAACGAGGCAGGCGGGTCACCTGATGGTAAGTGACAACCGTCGCCTATAGACATTGGCAATACCAGGGGATTGCTAATGTGTTGTACACCTTATTAAGGCGAACTGGCTCTCAAGTGCAATTGCCGGAACACACCAACAGGTGCTTGGCGACAGATTTTCAACTTGAGTAGCCAGCCAGTCGAGTACTACAAAGTACCCTACCACCGTGCTGTGGTTTCCTCACGATGTTTTCCTTCACCGAAAGCTCAAGCTCATTGTAAGGATTCGAACCCACGACCTTCGCCGCGGTATCCGACGTCACTTACCACTGAGCTATCATCGCCTTAAAAATCCAATATGGTATCGTCTACTCAAAAGCCTATCTAGTTTTCACAGCCATTATTATAGTGAAAGCAGATTTTCATTGACCATGTGAATTTTTAGTGTTGGGTAGGTATGATGTTTTTTTATAAGAATACCAAATTGAGTGAGATTTCATTTAAAAAAAAATGCGTTGGTTTTTGAGATTGCTAACATAATCAACTTCTTTTTCCGATTTTTATCGATTATTTTTTGTCTTACATCCGCACATTTTGTTTGATCAAGTTTGGAAAATTCACATTGTATAAAGGATGGCCTAGATTACTCTGAAAATCGGTTCAGTAGTTTTGGAGATTTGCTCAACCTAATAAATATAGAGACAGAATGAAATTTGAAAGGCGTATTTGTGTTTTGGTAACTAATTTGTGTACCAAAATTGAGAATAATTTTTTTGGACAAGAAAGTAACTTGATAGCTACGTAGTTATCGGGTAAACAACGCTACGAAGGCGATACGAAAGTGGTTCGTGCTCAGGCCTCTGTTCCAAATAATTTGTGGTCGGCGCAAACACTTCTTCCATTCAGCCCTTCTATCCGTCATATCGAAATTCACTCTATTCTTACTCATATCGTATCTCTCATTAATTTAATGAAGGATGAATAGATATCATAGCTAACTTTTATATAATTTATTTACAACAAATGTATAAAATATACATTCTATATATAAAAAATCTTCTTCGAGGCTGCCGCTGCTGCCGATCGGCAAGGTTCCCGGCAGGCTGGCAGCGTTTCCTCTTTGGATGGCCAGGCTGATGCTTTGCCGGAAAAAGCTCCGCGCTCGCCGGTCACCCGAGGCCTCGATATTTTTTTAAAATGAAACACTGACTACTTGATTAACAATACATGTTTTATACGAGTAAAATTTACTTAATGTACCGCGAAGCTAACTTGACGAATACAAACACGTCGGTAGGGCAATCAAAGGCGTTGATTAGGTGGGAGGGGGAGTAATTAGGCTCCTTTGATCACCGCTTGTTCTTGTTACACGTGCATTTCATATGTGTACTCGCTTGTAATTAACATTATTATTGGCTATATAATTACTTAGGTGTCACATAAACTAGACCTCTGTAATGAACTAACGATTTAAGAAAAATAGTAAAAATAAACTAAGGTAGAGTACAGAAGTACATAAACGTTGATTATTTCAAAATATTATCATTATAGTACCTACTATTTAAAAAGTTTTTTTTCTGCAGCGGGTTTTTCCTAGCGTTGTCACAGAATTTACATAGCTTAAATCAAAAGCAATTCAACTTTGAACGGAAAGACAAACATTGCAAGATAATTAAACGATTATAATATTAATAAAAAATATGATTAATGAAAAATTATTTTGTTTAAATTTATATTTTCTAATCGAAAATATATTTTCCTGAAAATTATAATTAACTAATCTGAATTAAAAACGCTCAAATACAGGAACATAAAAGTATTGTTTGAAAAAACAACGAAAACCGTAACACTAAACCATTCACTAAATAAAATAAAAAGTTAATAAAATCCCTAGCATACTTGACTGAAGCTTTATAAATCTCATTAAACTCCCATAAGAATATTCTCACCCCTGAGTCTGGGATCGGTGTTGTTTTGTTGTTTTTGTTGGTGATCACTTACATCGCAACTCGGCGTAATTCGATACATCCTGCGCTTGACGGGCCGAGGAACCTTCGGGGTGAACACCTAAATCTTATACTAAACATCATCCTTATGGATTTTTAAACTGGTGGACTGTGTTTTTGGAGTAATGATTCTGAGTACCACGGAAATAAAAACTTAAACTTAGTATTATTCGGGATCAATTGTGTAGGCATTATTTTCAAACGACAGCCTCTTCTCAATATAGTAATAATATTGCATAGTTATCGTTCAATGTTCCTATTTAGGAAAAATTTTGTTTAAAAAAATACCATAATATATAATTAGCTAAAACAACTAAAAATATACATGTTTTATTTGGAATTTCCAGTCTATGATAGCCATATATGATGGGGAGTTTTAAATTTTTCTCCATAGCATGTGATTATGAAATAATCCCTAATTATCCGGTTATTTTTTACCACAGTTATGAATTTCCCGGTATAACACAGTTACAAAAATAGAACAATCAATAGATTGACGACTACTTGGGTTCGCTGAAAACTTGGAATGCAACGTACACCCGCTATAGAAATACTTTCAGCATACAGTCCGTTAATTGGTACAGATAAACTATATGATTATCGGGTCAGGTGGATAACACAATAGCGGAAAGTGAACTCTAGCTATTGGAACTAAAGTCGATTCAACAAATAAAAATACAAATAGGGATGTTGACTGACATATCAAATTAGCTTATTTTTTTTGAAATGTTAAAACGATAGTTTATATTAAATATGGAGTTTTGTATGAAATACTTGCGACGTCATAAATATTCAACATCAATAGATCTACTCTTTGTTGTTAAATTGGTAATTAAAAATCATGAAATGGTTGAATTTTACAAAGTGTTCGCTATTTACGAGTATTTTTAGGTGTTTTATACACTGGTTAGTGTAGATAATTTTATTTTTATTGATTAGGTAAAGGCAACATCTCGTATGATTGTTAGTTAGACGTTGACCGAACTTCTCTTAAAACTTACTATATGTAATGTATAAACTGAGTAGGTACTTGTATAGCTATTATCAAACATATATATATTTTGCGCATGTATAAAGCGCAAGTTAGCAAGTAATGTGTCGTAATGATAGTACTCTAGGAGCAAACCGCAACTCGGGAGCCGCGTCCTGTCCGCGTTGTTACCTATTACTGAATATACAACATAAATGCACAAAGGTAATACAAAAACGTACTAGTAAGTGCAGTAAGGTGAAAATAATCATTTTATTTTGGAACGATTTTCATTCATTCAAATAAAGAGTGGACAACTCTAACGCTCAGTGTGGTAGGTTGCTTTTCTAACAGCAATTCCAATTTGTTGTTTATGGCTCTAGCCTGTCAACAATGAGTCTCTTTTAAAAAGCAACATGGGCATATTACATTTTATAGTTATTTATATAGTTTCACTGATTATACTTGCGTGTAAATCATATCAATATTATTAGTGATTGTTGTAATAAATATATATTAAGAAGTAAAATGAAAAATCTTTTTTTGGTTCTAACTCGTGAGCTAAACAAAAGACATAAATGGGTCATCTTAAGATATCTTCCACAGTGTAATTATGTCAGAGGTCATCATAACTCACACTAAATTAGTAAATCAAGTCAGAATAGTAATTATTAAATAATCTTGAAGTGATCAAGCTGAGTTCTAGAATAACTATGGTATGAACAAGTTTCCTGTGAGTGTGTTTGTGTAACAAACTATTTCTAAATAATGGAAATTTTATCTCAAAAAATATAAGATATCTCGGAATCGCGGGTAAAACCGCAGTGGTTAGACAACTAGTATGAGATAGATAAAAGCTGTTTTTAAAGAAAAGCAGTTTCATTCCATTTATACAATATTATTTAGTACAAACGGTAACATTGTCCGGTTCAATGAGTTCGATTCTTAAGACACGTTCACTGTGGGTAATGTAAGTCGCCGAGATTAGAGATGAGGCCATTAAACGTGCGTGGAAATGATTTAATGTATTTTTGTACTGGAACAGGACAATCAGGCTGCACCTGTATAGGTAGATATGGGCAACGAGCGGTTCTAAGCACATGATAAGTAAAAAATAACTTTTAACAATTAATTAATAGTCGAAGCTATTGTAGAAGTAGACGTATTTATCAATTATCGTGTGCAGTATGTTTGGACAAAAATGAGCTTTATTGCTTTAAGATAAATATCAAACGTTACCAGTGTTTAATTTAAATGAAATGTAAAATACAACATATATTACAAAAGCAAATTGCGAATAGCGCAAGACCGGCCATTGTGGAGATCCTTGGGGGAGGCCGTCTGAACGATATGATGATGATGATTACAAAAGCATTTTTAATATTTAATGTCAATAATACGAAAAATTCTGTTAATTCTACCGTCAGATAACTTTTTCTTCATCGGTAACTACGCTCGCTTCATCTTATACCATCGTAGGCTTCGTGGCTCCACCGAAGGTATTGTTACACGGAATGGATCCGGCCGATTGACTATCGTTGATACAGCCGGCCGATCGCGTAATATTATCCGTCGAACACGCGATACGCGGGCTAGCGTTACCTATCACATCTCAGGGACATACCTATGTACCGGTACACATCGTTCATACCAAGTACGCACGGAATGACACCTATTTCTACTCTTATTGACGTATATAACTGTAGAGCAGTTGCTAAATCTTTCAACGTTTCTTAGTAACAATTTTATCAAGTCTTATGAGGAGTTGCTTAACTATAAAGAAAAAATTAAAATAAATCTTTATTGATGGATTTTTATTGTTTTCCAGAAAACTAATTACAACATATTGGCTACTCTATTCAGCCGTGTTGTGCGGTGAGAGCTCTGTGCAGTGGCCGTGCTCCGTCAGAGAGATAATCAAATCATTACCGGCTGGCAGGATATCGGTGCACTTATTTAGTACGGAACTTAGTGTCCTTCCCTCTGCTTATTGGGCTATCAAGAGTCGTTTACAAATTATATGATCTCACTCGTCCATAATATTGTATTCGGAAATCGAAGCGCTAAGTACTCTTCGTAAATTACGTACACGATTTTTATATTATTATCCGCGCAAACTCAAACATATTACCGACAGAAGGTAGCCGTGCAAC
This sequence comes from Ochropacha duplaris, assembly GCA_951361185.1. Classification (NCBI taxonomy): domain Eukaryota; kingdom Metazoa; phylum Arthropoda; class Insecta; order Lepidoptera; family Drepanidae; genus Ochropacha; species Ochropacha duplaris. The sequence continues at coordinate 7,806,289 of OX592704.1, read as the reverse complement.
ACGTAGAACAATAATTGATTGTATTGAGCATGTCCAACAATTCAAAAATGTATCGGCCGATATCGCTAGCGAATATTAACTCCATCTCTCTCCTGCCCGTGGATGATGGGGTAAAGAAAAGAGAAAGGTGTCGCGCGTTGCTATCCGATACGCGTTTTCCTTCGAAGGATACGGGTACGTGATTCGGTATGTTTTTTTCGTGGGTGGAATTATTTGTGAGGCTTCGTTATGTGTTGCTCATTACTGTACAAGCGCGTATCCTGCCTGCGACCGCAAGTGCGAGACATTAAGGCTGGGAGCCACCTGACCCTCGGAGATAGACCCTCATCTGCCTCTCGCCTTTAATGCTTCATTCGTGGTACGTGCTCGCGATTCCGACATAGCCACTACTGACGTTTTGTACAAGTAATTTATGGTTGTTCTTGTAATATCTACTACGTAAGGTAGCTCTACTTATTTTGTAATATTTTTATTGAGCTTATTTGATATCATGATCCTAGCAAAAATAGCTATCTGAATCCCCAAAAACTATTCATCGTCATCTAAAAAAAAACCGTTGTAACTGCTGACTGTTAAGAATATATTTATTAAAAGTAATTTCGCAACAAAGTAATATGCTACTTATAAAACTGTTTCAAGTATCCGTAATCGAGTAATTGACAGTCCGTTATTGTTTCAAAACGTTTTAAATTCACTCACATGAAAGTTAAAGGTCCCATTTGATATCTGTAAAAGTGAAAAGTTAAATCAGTATTATCGAGGTTTGTGGCGAAGGAGTTTGGGCGGCCAAGTCTTGGAGACCGCAGACCGCGAGATGTTCGAACAATCACAACCCGTACAATGCGCTCTTAAAACGTATGGGTTTGTATTCAGTTTCAAGAATTTGCTGAGAATATAAAAACTTTTGTGCAGCTATTTGTCTGCTTTAGGGTTTGAACAGAAACATTTCATCGTGAAGTTCTTGATATAAGTTAAATAAGTAAATAAATTGCCTAAATAATCAACTTGTGAGATGAATAATGGTACTTTTAATTCATAATCCAGAGGTAAGACTATATACTACTACTAATAAAAACCAGTAATTTGAAACAAAAGCAAACACTTTTTAAGTTTTTTTATATCTTTTATGCCTTGAGAAAAGTACCTTAGGGTACTTGAGACTCAATCATCCATAAACGGGTGTACGGATAAGATGAAACTTGGAACAGCGAAAAGATTATAGCCTGTATAAAAAAAGGATAATACTTATTCCAAAATACACAATATCACTGCCTACCCGGGTAAAACCGCGAGGGGAAGCTAGTCAAAATATATTTGAAGAAGTGATAGTTTAAGCTTCCATAATATACCTTCTAGTTTTCTGCCCCGCGGATTCACCCGCGTTCCTGAAAGATCTTATCTTTTTCCAAGAAAAAAGTATCCTATGTTTTATTCCAGGTGTGTTCCAAGTTTCATCTAAATTCGTTCAGCAGTTTTTGCATGATTGAGCAATAAACATATAAACTTACAAACTTTCATATTTATAATATTAATAGGATAATGGAAAAATAGTTTCAGGATGAGGAACTGGCTAGGTTTTGCCCGAAAGAGTAACAGGAAAATTTGATTTCCAATTTAGTTGTCAAAAACATATCGGTTTTACCTATTGAATATCTACACTACTAATTAGCACCATCGTGGGTTTTACTACACTTACCCAAAAATTGAAGATTGTATGTATTACATAAGTACCTACATATGTATTTATAGAATAATCCATGTGATAAATTGTAATTTCTATTCTATGTAATATTTCATTACCTACTGGTAGTGAGAAAACATCATGAACACACCCTTATTTTATGTTCAGTGCTTTTAAAGCCACTAAAACTAAAATATCCCATACATCCTTGTGGTTACTGCATTTGACCATGCACTTACGCCTTCATTTTAAATGCAAGAAAATAGAGATAATGGAAAATAGTAGCCGTATAATGAGTTGGGGGATTGACAATAATAGACGGCGAGCCGACAGTGCTTCAGTAAAATAACATCGCATAACGATTAGAACTCATTCGTGGCCATTTTTGCGATTCAGCGTTTGTCAGGGCATTGTCAAGTACCAACAAGTTGTGGTAGCGGGAAAATTTTAGAGATGCTATGAAATAAGTTCGACTTGTATGTTGATTCATTTAAAATGTATGTTTCTCTATCTGCCAATGGCTATCATATACGCATGACAATTAGAGATGACTGAAATGGAATATATGACTGTAGCTTTTCTGATAAGCATAAATTATAACGTTCATTTTCGAAGTCAGTGAAAGATGAACAAGTAAAGAAGCTGATTATTGAAATGACTTATCGATAATGGTGCGGACGCATAGCTAACTGTCCAGCTTGCCCAGAAGCTGTGGTTTGCGGCAGCGAGCTTCATTCCACCCGCAACTCCGCCCACCATACGTTTAATAGTTTTAATGCCCCAAGAAGCTATCTTCAGTAGCGACCGATTATTCCTTCGATGTCTGTTAAAGTTAAATTTATATCATCTAATAATCGTATATTTTTTGTGACCAATAGTTACGAAATCCTTTTTGTCGATGAAGATATTATTTTTGGACTAGGTACGTGATTAATCCAAATACAGTTTTCTTAGAAGGGGGTCTGATGCAACGAAAAAAAAAAGGTGAAACGGAAGTAAATACATATTTTTGTGATTGAAGAACTATTTCATTCATGCGTTATTTTTTTTAAGATAATACTTTAGACCTCATTTGTTTTGTAACCTTTGGGATTAGTTGTGTGAATGTGTTAAGTTATTAACGTTTGTGGTTGATTAACTATAAACGAAGGTTAGTTTTTTCGAAAAAAAAATTAAGATATTTTTAGTTCAATTCTGTTCGGTGGGGTTCTCACAAGTGAATCTTGTTATGCATGAAAAGGTATTCATAGGTTTATAATAGAAAGTCCACATAGGATGTTAATCTGTTTTCAATGGGTATTGTATAATTTCAATATTAATTGATGTAAACAATTGACAAGTAACACAGATAGTAAGTAGTTGTAGTAAGTCAGTCAGGCGGCAGGGAGTACAAGTAGTTACGTGAGGGCGGGCGTCGGTCTGCGGGCGGTGAGTGAGGCGACCGACCGATGGATGGCGCAGCGGCGCGTGGTGCTCATAGGCGGCTCATCCCAGTCGCTTATTACATCCCACAGTAGCACACGGATTGAAACCGCAGCTATTGGCCCCTGATTTCTGCAGCCCCATCGATCTATAGTTTCGTTATCAAATTTTCACACGGACCCTCGCTCTCGCACCAAGATTGACTTTATTTGAGTAAGTGTAACCGCAGGCCTACGCGTTACCGAGCCTAACGTTCGATAACCGAACACCTTACCACTTCGCGGTACACGGCCCAGTTATATTCATTTTTCAATATCACTCGCAGTGAATTAAAGGCATTGTAATGTAAAATAGTGAAAAGTATCGGCGTTATAATGCGAGGTAGCCGGCCGGTAGCCAATCACGGCGCCCGAGATTATTGATCATCGAAATTGATCAATCAAATCGAAATATTGTACCGGAAATAAGGCGCGATGTAATATTATATTGTTCGTTGAATTGAATGTTTTCTGAAATAGGATTTGTATTCTATAGTAATTTAGAGGTGTGAAAAGTTATGGCTTATTGGGTTGGGAATTGGGATTAAACTTAATTCTTATTATATTTGGTTCAGGTGATTGTGTCATTATCATAACTGATGACATATAAACTATATAGTTAGGTATGTGCCAGTTTCGTGCAGTAATAGAGCTATAATACGAAAGTGCACTTAACATTTCATTTACAAATGATTGTGTATAACGCTAATATGTCATCAGCTCCGTCAGCCGCCATACTGATTACTTTGGATTCAAATGGTGATAGACAAGCGCAGAATGTTTGACTACATAACTGATAGACACGAATTTATTTTAAAGATGTAGAGACTATAAATTAATTTAATAAAAAATATCTTTAACTTTTACATGTTATCCAAGCCATTAGAAATAGGTCCGATTTACATACAGGCCAAAAGTTTTTTCGTGATATCTGATTTGGTTCTGTTGTAAAAATAGTTCAACATCACGAATCTTTCGATACTCCTGGATCACATTAGTGGGTATAAACTTATTCGGTTTGAGATAAGATGGCCGTGTGTGAAAAAAATACCAAATAAATAATATAAATTGAATATTTATTATTATTATATTATTATTTTTAATACTAGCTAATTTAATTTAATATTTAACTAGTCCCTTCTAACAGTCGTCTAAGTCTATTGTTCACGATGTTACGCCGCCCGAAGTAATGACATTGTGCCAGCGTCGGTTTTTTCTCTGGATCGCATTTGAAGTTATTGTTATTATTTTTCTCTCGTAGCCATCCGTAGGTCAACGACCTGGATAATCTACGCAGCATCCTCAACTGCGATAAGCTTTATGGAAAACTGAGATGACGCTAAGATAATCGCAGTTTTAACTCACTCTTTTCCAATTAAAGTTGAAACACAATTGGTTTAGTAATAAATGTTTATATTTTAAATAAAATAAAACGTTATTAACGGCCGAACCTTGATCTAATTTCTAAACAAAAATAAATGTCTTAAATATGATAATATCTGTCTAGAGACAAAAGTGTAATGACGTCACGTGAACAGGCGTGTTTTCAATAACGCATTGTTTAGTGCATGATAGTGGGTAGCAGGCAACGCGTGCCGGCCGGCGGGCTTGCAAGGTGTTCCATCAGTTCAGATAATTGGCTGGTTCCGATTGTACGTGGACCCAACACCCTCCCGCACGGACCCAACCCTGCCGCCTACGCTACGCCATATTTTGATTGTTTGTATCGGGTTTCGAGGGTTGCTGTTTTGTACTATCTAGACATAGGTTTATATTTAGCAGTTTAGTTTCTATGAAGACTATTAAAGTGGAGTATAAATACGTTGGAATCATTTATTTATTATGAAATGTACATGATACAAAACAAACAAATCTAACGTTTGGTCATGTTGATCAATTTTATTTTACTGGTAAAATATTTAGCGTAAACGACAAGGAAAACGAGATTATGCAATGCTAATTCTCTAGGCAATTCACAGTTGGCAACAAGTTAGAGGTGACATGAGGTAGATGTAGCACGGGCGCGGGCGGGCGAGGCGGGGGCTAATAACGTGCGTAATGGCTGCCCGTCATTAGGCGGCGCGAGCGCAGATTGCCGCGCCGTGCTGATGAAAGTCGCTGGGATTGCCTTGTAAACGCCCCAAAGCTTATGAACTTCCACTATGAAATTGTAGAGTGGGCAAATTCAGAAATTGAAATCTCTAATCTAAAATATGTTGAAATTTTAAAAACGAGGCTCAGAATATTTATTTAGGGTTAAAAGGGTTCAAAGATCATTTGTTTTTTTTATTTTTGGTTTCGGAATCTAAATATCCCAATCGGTCATAAATTATAGTATGTGGTGAACGTTAGAAAAGATATTGAGGTCTAGATTAAAAATATGTAAGTTTCATTACCATGTTCAATGTCCTGTCTAATATATTCAGTGGTGTTGTTATTACAGCTCGTCGGTAAATAAGGCGGCAGTCAGTTAGAGGGTCGTGATTGTGAGCGTTGTGCTGGTAATGAGCGCGGATATTAATAAATTTAACGCAGTCGCTCCAGGACACTTTACAGTTATTTAGCCATAATTACCTCAAGAAAATTACCAATCTGTCTGACGGTTGTTTAGCATGATTTACGGTATTATTTTGATGGGAAACTCGAGTAATTTTGTGTAAGCCCAAAATATATTTTTGTGCTCTTCTAATTGTTATTAATTTAAGGAGTATTTACTAATGGCCTTATTCATAAAAAACTCGACGGTGTTTAGTAAGAGCTTATCAGGTTCTAAATTCGAATTTTCTATAGAGAATTCGAATAAAGAATCTACTAAACAGTTGCTAAAAATCGTCGAAATCTTTATGAATAAGGCCATAAGTCTGCTGTATATAAGTAACAGAATTTCATACCTCCAGTAGGAAGGTTGGCGTTGGTCTTGTAGTCTCTCTCCTCATGAGAGAGTGACCGCATACTCCTCGCTGAAGAACTCTTGTTGTAGTCCATCTCTCGGAGGGCTAGGGATGCGCTCTCACACGTTATCAGCGATCGTTGGAACCCGAACGATCTTATCTGATGCGTTGATGCGTTGGTACCTGGGAAATATAAACATAGAAAATACTATCATTGTTTTGTTATGTTCTGAGTTAATTTTTCACAGATTTTCTGA